>JBBMRE010000138.1:40000-65000 GCA_037974335.1 Prionace glauca
ACGCTCTCTGTCTCTCTCCCTCTGTCTCTCGCACTCTATTTCCCTCTGTCCCTCTCTCTCTCAGTCTCTCTCTCTCTCTGTGTCTCTCTCTCTCAGTCTGCCCCTCTCTCTGTCACTCTCTCTCATTTTGACTTTCCCTCTGTCTCTCTCTCTGTCATTCTGTTTCTCTCTCCCACTGTCGCTTTCTCTATATCTCTCTCTCTCTGCCACTGTCTCTCTCTCTGCCACTGTCTCTCTCTCTGCCACTGTCTCTCTCTCTCTCTCTCGCTGTCTCTCTCTCTGACTCTCTCTCTCTGACTCTCTCTCTCAATCTCTCTTTCTCTCTCCCTCTGTCTCTCGCTTTGTGTCTCACTCTCTCTCTGTCTCTATCTCTCTGTCTCTCACTCTGTATCTCTCTCACTCTGCCTCTTTCTCTCTCTCTCTGTCTCTGTTTCTCTGTCCTACTTTCTCTCTCTATCTCTCTCTCTGTCTGTGTCTCCCTCTCTCTGTCTCCCTCTCTCACTCTGTCTCTCTCTCTCTCTGTCTCTTCCTCTGTTAATATCTCACTCTCACTCTCTCTCTCTCTCTCTCTCTCTCTCCATCTCTCTCCCTCTCTACCTCTCTCCCTCTCTCTCTCTCTCTCTCTCTCTCTGTCTCTGCCTCTCTGTCTCTATCTCCCACTGCCTCTCTGTCTGTCTGTCTCTCTCTCTCTCTTCCTCTCTCTCTGTCCCTCTATCTCTCTGTCGGTCTCTCTCTCTCTCTCTCTCTGTCTCTCTCTCTCTCTCTGTCTCTCTCTGTCCCTCTCTCCCTCTCTCTCTGTCTCTTTCTCTCTCTCTCTCTCTGTCTCTGTCTCTCTCTCTCTCTCTCTGTCCCTCTCTCTCTCTGTCTGTCTGTCTCTCTCTCTCTCCTTGTCTCTGTCTCTCTGTCTCTCACTCTCTCTCTGTCTCACTCCCTCTCTATCTCTTTCTCACTCTCCCTCTCTCACTATCTCTCTCTCTCAATCTCTGTCTCATTCTGTCTCTGTCTCTCTCTCTCCCTTTCTTTCTCTCTCTCTCAGTCTGTCTCTGTCTCTGTCACTCACTCTCAGTTTGACTTTCTCTCTCTCTCTGTCTCTCTGTCACTTTCTCTCCCTCTGTCTCCCTCTCTCTCTCTCTCTCTCTCTCTCACTCCCTCTGTCTCTCAGTCCATCTATCTCTGTCTCTCTCCCTGTCTCTCTCGCTGTCTCTCTCTCTCTTCCACTGTCTCTCTCTCTGTCACTCTCTCTCAGTCTGTCTTTCTGTCTCTGTCTCTCTCCCTCTGTCTCAACTCTCTCTCTCCGTCTCTGTCTCTATCTCTCTACCTTCCTCTGTCTCTCTCTGCCTGTCTCTCTCTTTCTCTGTCTCTCTCTCTGTCTCTCTCCCTCAGTCTGTCTTTCTCTCTCTCTCTGCCTCTCTGTCTCCCTCACTCTGTCTCCCTCTGTTAATCTCTCACTCTCTCGGTCTGTATCTCTCTCTCTGTCTCTCTTTCTCTCTCCTTCTGTCTCTTTCTGTTTCTCTCTCTCTCTGCCTCTCTCTCTCTCTGTCTCCTTCTCTCTCTCTCTCACACTCTGTTTCTCCCTCCCTCTCGATGTCTCTGTCAGTCTGTCTCTCTCTCTCTCTCAGTGTCCTTCAGTATGTCTCTGACTCTCTCTCTGTCTCTCTCTCGGTCCCTGTCTATCAATTGTCCCTGTGTCTCTCTCTCGGTCGCTGTGTCTCTCTCGGTCCCAGTCTCTCTCTCGGTCCCTGTGTCTCTCTCGGTCCCTATGTCTCTCTCTCGGTCCCTGTGTCTCTCTCGGTCCCTGTGTCTCCCTCTCGGTCCCTGTGTCTCTCTCGGTCCTTGTGTCTCTCTCTCGGTCCCTGTGTCTCTCTCAGTCCCTGTGTCTCTCTCTCTCGGTCCTTGTGTCTCTCTCTCGGTCCCTGTGTCTCTCTCAGTCCCTGTGTCTCTCTCTCGGTCCCTGTGTCTCTCTCTCTCGGTCCCTGTATCTCTCTCGGTTCCTGTGTCTCTCTCTCGGTCCCTGTGTCTCTCTCTCGGTCTCTGTGTCTCTCTCTTGGTCCCTGTGTCTCTCACTCAGTACCTGTGTCTCTCTTGTTCCCTGTGTCTCTCTCTCGATCCCTGTGTCTCTCACTCGGTCCCTGTGTCTCTCTCGGTCCCTGTGTCTCTCTCGGTCCCTGTGTCTCTCTCGGTCACTGTGTCTCCCTCGGTCCATGTGTCTCTCTTGGTCCCTCTGTCTCTCTCGGTCCCTGTGACTCTCTCGGTCCTTGTGTCTCTCTCTCTCGGTCCCTGTGTCTCTCCCCCAGTCCCTGTGTCTCTCTCGGTCACTGTCTCTCTCTCGGTCCCTGTGTCTCACTCGGTCCCTGTGTCTCTATCGGTCCCTGTGTCTCTCACTCGGTCCCTGTGACTCTCTCGGTCCCTGTGTCTCTCTCTAGGTCCTTGTGTCTCACTCGGTCCTGTGTCTCTCTCTGGGTCCCAGTGTCTCTCTCCCTCGTCCCTGTGTCTCACTTGGTCCCTGTGTCTCTCTCTCGGTCCCTGTCTCTCTCTCTCTCTCTCGGTCCCTGTGTCTCTCTTTCGGTCCCTGTGTCTCTCTAGGTCCCGGTGTCTCTCTCGGTCCCTGTGTCTCTCTCTTGCTCCCTGTGTCTTTCTAGGTCCCTGTGTCTCTCCCGGTCCCTGTGTCTCTCTGTCGATCGCTGTCTCTCTCTCTCTGTCCCGGTGTCTCTCTCGGTCCCTGTGTCTCTCTCTTGCTCCCTGTGTCTTTCTCGGTCCCTGTGTCTCTCCCGGTCCCTGTGTCTCTCTCGAGATCCCTGTCTCTCTCTCTCTGTCCCGGTGTCTTTCTCGGTCCCTGTGTCTCTCTCTCAGTCCCTGTGTCTCTCTCTCGGTCCCTATCTCTCTCTCTGCCCCGGTGTCTCTCTCTCGGTCACTGTGTCTCTCTCTCGGTCCCTGTGTCTCTCTCGGTCCCTGTGTCTCCCTCGGTCCATGTGTCTCACTTGGTCCCTGTGTCTCTCTCGGTCCCTGTATCTCTCTCTCACCCCTATGTCTCTCTCGGTCCTGGTGTCTCTCTTGGTCCCTGTGTCTCTCTCTCGGTCCCTGTGTCTCTATCTCAGTCCCTGTGTCTCTCTCTCAGTGCCTGTGCCTCTCTCTCGTCCCTGTGACTCTCTCAATCCCTGTGTCTCTCTCGGTCCCTGTGTCTCTCTCTCGGTCCCTGTGTCTCTCTCTCGGACCCTGTCTCTCTCTCGGTACTGGTGTCTCTCTTGGTCCCTGTGTCTCTCTCTCAGTCCCTGTGTCTCTCTCTCGGTGCCTGTGTCTCTCTCTCGGTGCCTGTGTCTCTCTCTCGGTCCATGTGTCTCCCTCTCGGTCCCTGTGTCTCTCTCGGTCCCTGTGACTCGCTCAGTCCCTGTGTCTCTCTCGGTCCCTGTCTCTCTCTCGGTCCCTGTGTCTCTCACTCGGTCCCTGTGTCTCTCTTGTTCCCTGTGTCTCTCTCTCGATCCCTGTGTCTCTCACTCGGTCCCTGTGTCTCTCTCGGTCCCTGTGTCTCTCTCGGTCCCTGTATCTCTCTCGGTCACTGTCTCTCTCTCGGTTCCTGTGTCTCTCTCGGTCCCTATGTCTCTCTCGGTCCCTGTGTCTCTCTCGGTCACTGTCTCTCTCTCGGTCCCTGTGTCTCTCTCGGTCCCTGTGTCTCCCTCTCGGTCCCTGTGGCTCTCTCGGTCCTTGTGTCTCTCTCTCGGTCCCTGTGTCTCTCTCGGTCCCTGTGTCTCTCTCGGTCCCTGTGTCTCCCTCGGTCCATGTGTCTCACTTGGTCCCTGTGTCTCTCTCGGTCCCTGTATCTCTCTCTCACCCCTATGTCTCTCTCGGTCCTGGTGTCTCTCTTGGTCCCTGTGTCTCTCTCTCGGTCCCTGTGTCTCTATCTCAGTCCCTGTGTCTCTCTCTCAGTGCCTGTGTCTCTCTCTCGTCCCTGTGACTCTCTCAATCCCTGTGTCTCTCTCGGTCCCTGTGTCTCTCTCTCGGTCATTGTGTCTCTCTCTCGGACCCTGTCTCTCTCTCGGTACTGGTGTCTCTCTTGGTCCCTGTGTCTCTCTCTCAGTCCCTGTGTCTCTCTCTCGGTGCCTGTGTCTCTCTCTCGGTCCCTGTGTCTCCCTCTCGGTCCCTGTGTCTCTCTCGGTCCCTGTGACTCGCTCAGTCCCTGTGTCTCTCTCGGTCCCTGTCTCTCTCTCAGTCCCTGTGTCTCTCACTCGGTCCCTGTGTCTCTCTTGTTCCCTGTGTCTCTCTCTCGATCCCTGTGTCTCTCACTCGGTCCCTGTGTCTCTCTTGGTCCCTGTGTCTCTCTCGGTCCCTATATCTCTCTCGGTCACTGTCTCTCTCTCGGTTCCTGTGTCTCTCTCGGTCCCTATGTCTCTCTCGGTCCCTGTGTCTCTCTCGGTCCCTGTGTCTCCCTTTCGGTCCCTGTGGCTCTCTCGGTCCTTGTGTCTCTCTCAGTCCCTGTGTCTCTCTCAGTCCCTGTGTCTCTCTCAGTCCCTGTGTCTCTCTCTCGGTCCCTGTGTCTCTCTCTCTCGATCCCTGTGTCTCTCACTCGGTCCCTATGTCTCTCTTGGTCCCTGTGTCTCTCTCGGTCCCTATATCTCTCTCGGTCACTGTCTCTCTCTCGGTCCCTGTGACTCGCTCAGTCCCTGTGTCTCTCTCGGTCCCTGTGTCTCTCTTGTTCCCTGTGTCTCTCTCTCGGTCCCCGTGTCTCTCTCTCGGTCTCTGTGTCTATCTCTCGGTCCCTGCGTCTGCTCGGTCCCTGTGTCTCCCTCTCGGTCCCTGTGTCTCTCTCTCGGTCCCTGTGTCTCTCTCGGTTCCTGTGTCTCTCTCTCTCGGTCCCTGTGTCTCTCTCTCGGTCTCTGTGTCTCTCTCTTGGTCCCTGTGTCTCTCACTCAGTACCTGTGTCTCTCTTGTTCCCTGTGTCTCTCTCTCGATCCCTGTGTCTCTCACTCGGTCCCTGTGTCTCTCTCGGTCCCTGTGTCTCTCTCGGTCCCTGTGTCTCTCTCGGTCACTGTCTCTCTCTCTCGGTTCCTGTGTCTCTCTCGGTCCCTCTGTCTCTCTCGGTCCCTGTGACTCTCTCGGTCCTTGTGTCTCTCTCTCTCGGTCCCTGTGTCTCTCCCCCAGTCCCTGTGTCTCTCTCGGTCACTGTCTCTCTCTCGGTCCCTGTGTCTCACTCGGTGCCTGTGTCTCTCTCGGTCCCTGTGTCTCTCACTCGGTCCCTGTGACTCTCTCGGTCCCTGTGTCTCTCTCTAGGTCCTTGTGTCTCTCTCGGTCCTGTGTCTCTCTCTGGGTCCCAGTGTCTCTCTCCCTCATCCCTGTGTCTCACTCGGTCCCTGTGTCTCTCTCTCGGTCCCTGTCTCTCTCTCTCTCTCTCGGTCCCTGTGTCTCTCTCTCGGTCCCGGTGTCCCTCTCGGTCCCTGTGTCTCTCTCTCGATCCCTGTCTCTCTCTCTCTTTCCCGGTGCCTTTCTCGGTCCCTGTGTCTCTCCCGGTCCCTGTCTCTCTCTCTCACTCCCTGTGTCTCTCTCTCGGTCCCTATCTCTCTCTCTGCCCCGGTGTCTCTCTCTCAGTCACTGTGTCTCTCTCTCGGTCCCTGTGTCTCTCTCGGTCCCTGTGTCTCCCTCGGTCCCTGTATCTCTCTCTCACCCCTATGTCTCTCTCGGTCCTGGTGTCTCTCTTTGTCCCTGTGTCTCTCTCTCGGTCCCTGTGACTCTATCTCAGTCCCTGTGTCTCTCTCTCAGTGCCTGTGTCTCTCTCTCGTCCCTGTGACACTCTCAATCCCTGTGTCTCTCTCGGTCCCTGTGTCTCTCTCTCGGTCCCTGTGTCTCTCTCTCGGACCCTGTCTCTCTCTTGGTACTGGTGTCTCTCTTGGTCCCTGTGTCTCTCTCTCAGTCCCTGTGTCTCTCTCTCGGTGCCTGTGTCTCTCTCTCGGTCCCTGTGTCTCTCTCTCGGTCCCTGTGTCTCTCTCGGTCCCTGTGACTCGCTCAGTCCCTGTGTCTCTCTCGGTCCCTGTCTCTCTCTCGGTCCCTGTGTCTCTCACTCGGTCCCTGTGTCTCTCTCGGTCCCTGTGTCTCTCTCAGTACCTGTGTCTCTCTTGTTCCCTGTGTCTCTCTCTCGATCCCTGTGTCTCTCACTCGGTCCCTGTGTCTCTCTCGGTCCCTGTGTCTCTCTCGGTCCCTATATCTCTCTCGGTCACTGTCTCTCTCTCTGTTCCTGTGTCTCTCTCGGTCCCTATGTCTCTCTCGGTCCCTGTGTCTCTCTCGGTCCCTGTGTCTCCCTTTCGGTCCCTGTGGCTCTCTCGGTCCTTGTGTCTCTCTCAGTCCCTGTGTCTCTCTCAGTCCCTGTGTCTCTCTCAGTCCCTGTGTCTCTCTCTCGGTCCCTGTGTCTCTCTCTCTCGATCCCTGTGTCTCTCACTCGGTCCCTGTGTCTCTCTTGGTCCCTGTGTCTCTCTCGGTCCCTATATCTCTCTCGGTCACTGTCTCTCTCTCGGTCCCTGTGACTCGCTCAGTCCCTGTGTCTCTCTCGGTCCCTGTGTCTCTCTTGTTCCCTGTGTCTCTCTCTCGGTCCCCGTGTCTCTCTCTCGGTCTCTGTGTCTATCTCTCGGTCCCTGCGTCTGCTCGGTCCCTGTGTCTCCCTCTCGGTCCCTGTGTCTCTCTCTCGGTCCCTGTGTCTCTCTCGGTTCCTGTGTCTCTCTCTCTCGGTCCCTGTGTCTCTCTCTCGGTCTCTGTGTCTCTCTCTTGGTCCCTGTGTCTCTCACTCAGTACCTGTGTCTCTCTTGTTCCCTGTGTCTCTCTCTCGATCCCTGTGTCTCTCACTCGGTCCCTGTGTCTCTCTCGGTCCCTGTGTCTCTCTCGGTCCCTGTGTCTCTCTCGGTCACTGTCTCTCTCTCTCGGTTCCTGTGTCTCTCTCGGTCCCTCTGTCTCTCTCGGTCCCTGTGACTCTCTCGGTCCTTGTGTCTCTCTCTCTCGGTCCCTGTGTCTCTCCCCCAGTCCCTGTGTCTCTCTCGGTCACTGTCTCTCTCTCGGTCCCTGTGTCTCACTCGGTGCCTGTGTGTCTCTCTCGGTCCCTGTGTCTCTCACTCGGTCCCTGTGACTCTCTCGGTCCCTGTGTCTCTCTCTAGGTCCTTGTGTCTCTCTCGGTCCTGTGTCTCTCTCTGGGTCCCAGTGTCTCTCTCCCTCATCCCTGTGTCTCACTCGGTCCCTGTGTCTCTCTCTCGGTCCCTGTCTCTCTCTCTCTCTCTCGGTCCCTGTGTCTCTCTCTCGGTCCCGGTGTCCCTCTCGGTCCCTGTGTCTCTCTCTCGATCCCTGTCTCTCTCTCTCTTTCCCGGTGCCTTTCTCGGTCCCTGTGTCTCTCCCCTCCCTGTCTCTCTCTCTCACTCCCTGTGTCTCTCTCTCGGTCCCTATCTCTCTCTCTGCCCCGGTGTCTCTCTCTCAGTCACTGTGTCTCTCTCTCGGTCCCTGTGTCTCTCTCGGTCCCTGTGTCTCCCTCGGTCCCTGTATCTCTCTCTCACCCCTATGTCTCTCTCGGTCCTGGTGTCTCTCTTGGTCCCTGTGTCTCTCTCTCGGTCCCTGTGACTCTATCTCAGTCCCTGTGTCTCTCTCTCAGTGCCTGTGTCTCTCTCTCGTCCCTGTGACTCTCTCAATCCCTGTGTCTCTCTCGGTCCCTGTGTCTCTCTCTCGGTCCCTGTGTCTCTCTCTCGGACCCTGTCTCTCTCTTGGTACTGGTGTCTCTCTTGGTCCCTGTGTCTCTCTCTCAGTCCCTGTGTCTCTCTCTCGGTGCCTGTGTCTCTCTCTCGGTCCCTGTGTCTCTCTCTCGGTCATTGTGTCTCTCTCTCGGACCCTGTCTCTCTCTCGGTACTGGTGTCTCTCTTGGTCCCTGTGTCTCTCTCTCAGTCCCTGTGTCTCTCTCTCGGTGCCTGTGTCTCTCTCTCGGTCCCTGTGTCTCCCTCTCGGTCCCTGTGTCTCTCTCGGTCCCTGTGACTCGCTCAGTCCCTGTGTCTCTCTCGGTCCCTGTCTCTCTCTCAGTCCCTGTGTCTCTCACTCGGTCCCTGTGTCTCTCTTGTTCCCTGTGTCTCTCTCTCGATCCCTGTGTCTCTCACTCGGTCCCTGTGTCTCTCTTGGTCCCTGTGTCTCTCTCGGTCCCTATATCTCTCTCGGTCACTGTCTCTCTCTCGGTTCCTGTGTCTCTCTCGGTCCCTATGTCTCTCTCGGTCCCTGTGTCTCTCTCGGTCCCTGTGTCTCCCTTTCGGTCCCTGTGGCTCTCTCGGTCCTTGTGTCTCTCTCAGTCCCTGTGTCTCTCTCAGTCCCTGTGTCTCTCTCAGTCCCTGTGTCTCTCTCTCGGTCCCTGTGTCTCTCTCTCTCGATCCCTGTGTCTCTCACTCGGTCCCTATGTCTCTCTTGGTCCCTGTGTCTCTCTCGGTCCCTATATCTCTCTCGGTCACTGTCTCTCTCTCGGTCCCTGTGACTCGCTCAGTCCCTGTGTCTCTCTCGGTCCCTGTGTCTCTCTTGTTCCCTGTGTCTCTCTCTCGGTCCCCGTGTCTCTCTCTCGGTCTCTGTGTCTATCTCTCGGTCCCTGCGTCTGCTCGGTCCCTGTGTCTCCCTCTCGGTCCCTGTGTCTCTCTCTCGGTCCCTGTGTCTCTCTTGGTTCCTGTGTCTCTCTCTCTCGGTCCCTGTGTCTCTCTCTCGGTCTCTGTGTCTCTCTCTTGGTCCCTGTGTCTCTCACTCAGTACCTGTGTCTCTCTTGTTCCCTGTGTCTCTCTCTCGATCCCTGTGTCTCTCACTCGGTCCCTGTGTCTCTCTCGGTCCCTGTGTCTCTCTCGGTCCCTGTGTCTCTCTCGGTCACTGTCTCTCTCTCTCGGTTCCTGTGTCTCTCTCGGTCCCTCTGTCTCTCTCGGTCCCTGTGACTCTCTCGGTCCTTGTGTCTCTCTCTCTCGGTCCCTGTGTCTCTCCCCCAGTCCCTGTGTCTCTCTCGGTCACTGTCTCTCTCTCGGTCCCTGTGTCTCACTCGGTGCCTGTGTCTCTCTCGGTCCCTGTGTCTCTCACTCGGTCCCTGTGACTCTCTCGGTCCCTGTGTCTCTCTCTAGGTCCTTGTGTCTCTCTCGGTCCTGTGTCTCTCTCTGGGTCCCAGTGTCTCTCTCCCTCATCCCTGTGTCTCACTCGGTCCCTGTGTCTCTCTCTCGGTCCCTGTCTCTCTCTCTCTCTCTCGGTCCCTGTGTCTCTCTCTCGGTCCCGGTGTCCCTCTCGGTCCCTGTGTCTCTCTCTCGATCCCTGTCTCTCTCTCTCTTTCCCGGTGCCTTTCTCGGTCCCTGTGTCTCTCCCGGTCCCTGTCTCTCTCTCTCACTCCCTGTGTCTCTCTCTCGGTCCCTATCTCTCTCTCTGCCCCGGTGTCTCTCTCTCAGTCACTGTGTCTCTCTCTCGGTCCCTGTGTCTCTCTCGGTCCCTGTGTCTCCCTCGGTCCCTGTATCTCTCTCTCACCCCTATGTCTCTCTCGGTCCTGGTGTCTCTCTTGGTCCCTGTGTCTCTCTCTCGGTCCCTGTGACTCTATCTCAGTCCCTGTGTCTCTCTCTCAGTGCCTGTGTCTCTCTCTCGTCCCTGTGACTCTCTCAATCCCTGTGTCTCTCTCGGTCCCTGTGTCTCTCTCTCGGTCCCTGTGTCTCTCTCTCGGACCCTGTCTCTCTCTTGGTACTGGTGTCTCTCTTGGTCCCTGTGTCTCTCTCTCAGTCCCTGTGTCTCTCTCTCGGTGCCTGTGTCTCTCTCTCGGTCCCTGTGTCTCTCTCTCGGTCCCTGTGTCTCTCTCGGTCCCTGTGACTCGCTCAGTCCCTGTGTCTCTCTCGGTCCCTGTCTCTCTCTCGGTCCCTGTGTCTCTCACTCGGTCCCTGTGTCTCTCTCGGTCCCTGTGTCTCTCTCAGTACCTGTGTCTCTCTTGTTCCCTGTGTCTCTCTCTCGATCCCTGTGTCTCTCACTCGGTCCCTGTGTCTCTCTCGGTCCCTGTGTCTCTCTCGGTCCCTATATCTCTCTCGGTCACTGTCTCTCTCTCTGTTCCTGTGTCTCTCTCGGTCCCTATGTCTCTCTCGGTCCCTGTGTCTCTCTCGGTCCCTGTGTCTCCCTTTCGGTCCCTGTGGCTCTCTCGGTCCTTGTGTCTCTCTCAGTCCCTGTGTCTCTCTCAGTCCCTGTGTCTCTCTCAGTCCCTGTGTCTCTCTCTCGGTCCCTGTGTCTCTCTCTCTCGATCCCTGTGTCTCTCACTCGGTCCCTGTGTCTCTCTTGGTCCCTGTGTCTCTCTCGGTCCCTATATCTCTCTCGGTCACTGTCTCTCTCTCGGTCCCTGTGACTCGCTCAGTCCCTGTGTCTCTCTCGGTCCCTGTGTCTCTCTTGTTCCCTGTGTCTCTCTCTCGGTCCCCGTGTCTCTCTCTCGGTCTCTGTGTCTATCTCTCGGTCCCTGCGTCTGCTCGGTCCCTGTGTCTCCCTCTCGGTCCCTGTGTCTCTCTCTCGGTCCCTGTGTCTCTCTCGGTTCCTGTGTCTCTCTCTCTCGGTCCCTGTGTCTCTCTCTCGGTCTCTGTGTCTCTCTCTTGGTCCCTGTGTCTCTCACTCAGTACCTGTGTCTCTCTTGTTCCCTGTGTCTCTCTCTCGATCCCTGTGTCTCTCACTCGGTCCCTGTGTCTCTCTCGGTCCCTGTGTCTCTCTCGGTCCCTGTGTCTCTCTCGGTCACTGTCTCTCTCTCTCGGTTCCTGTGTCTCTCTCGGTCCCTCTGTCTCTCTCGGTCCCTGTGACTCTCTCGGTCCTTGTGTCTCTCTCTCTCGGTCCCTGTGTCTCTCCCCCAGTCCCTGTGTCTCTCTCGGTCACTGTCTCTCTCTCGGTCCCTGTGTCTCACTCGGTGCCTGTGTCTCTCTCGGTCCCTGTGTCTCTCACTCGGTCCCTGTGACTCTCTCGGTCCCTGTGTCTCTCTCTAGGTCCTTGTGTCTCTCTCGGTCCTGTGTCTCTCTCTGGGTCCCAGTGTCTCTCTCCCTCATCCCTGTGTCTCACTCGGTCCCTGTGTCTCTCTCTCGGTCCCTGTCTCTCTCTCTCTCTCTCGGTCCCTGTGTCTCTCTCTCGGTCCCGGTGTCCCTCTCGGTCCCTGTGTCTCTCTCTCGATCCCTGTCTCTCTCTCTCTTTCCCGGTGCCTTTCTCGGTCCCTGTGTCTCTCCCCTCCCTGTCTCTCTCTCTCACTCCCTGTGTCTCTCTCCCGGTCCCTATCTCTCTCTCTGCCCCGGTGTCTCTCTCTCAGTCACTGTGTCTCTCTCTCGGTCCCTGTGTCTCTCTCGGTCCCTGTGTCTCCCTCGGTCCCTGTATCTCTCTCTCACCCCTATGTCTCTCTCGGTCCTGGTGTCTCTCTTGGTCCCTGTGTCTCTCTCTCGGTCCCTGTGACTCTATCTCAGTCCCTGTGTCTCTCTCTCAGTGCCTGTGTCTCTCTCTCGTCCCTGTGACTCTCTCAATCCCTGTGTCTCTCTCGGTCCCTGTGTCTCTCTCTCGGTCCCTGTGTCTCTCTCTCGGACCCTGTCTCTCTCTTGGTACTGATGTCTCTCTTGGTCCCTGTGTCTCTCTCTCAGTCCCTGTGTCTCTCTCTCGGTGCCTGTGTCTCTCTCTCGGTCCCTGTGTCTCTCTCTCGGTCCCTGTGTCTCTCTCGGTCCCTGTGACTCGCTCAGTCCCTGTGTCTCTCTCGGTCCCTGTCTCTCTCTCGGTCCCTGTGTCTCTCACTCGGTCCCTGTGTCTCTCTCGGTCCCTGTGTCTCTCTCAGTACCTGTGTCTCTCTTGTTCCCTGTGTCTCTCTCTCGATCCCTGTGTCTCTCACTCGGTCCCTGTGTCTCTCTCGGTCCCTGTGTCTCTCTCGGTCCCTATATCTCTCTCGGTCACTGTCTCTCTCTCTGTTCCTGTGTCTCTCTCGGTCCCTATGTCTCTCTCGGTCCCTGTGTCTCTCTCGGTCCCTGTGTCTCCCTTTCGGTCCCTGTGGCTCTCTCGGTCCTTGTGTCTCTCTCAGTCCCTGTGTCTCTCTCAGTCCCTGTGTCTCTCTCAGTCCCTGTGTCTCTCTCTCGGTCCCTGTGTCTCTCTCTCTCGATCCCTGTGTCTCTCACTCGGTCCCTGTGTCTCTCTTGGTCCCTGTGTCTCTCTCGGTCCCTATATCTCTCTCGGTCACTGTCTCTCTCTCGGTCCCTGTGACTCGCTCAGTCCCTGTGTCTCTCTCGGTCCCTGTGTCTCTCTTGTTCCCTGTGTCTCTCTCTCGGTCCCTGTGTCTCTCTCTCGGTCTCTGTGTCTATCTCTCGGTCCCTGCGTCTGCTCGGTCCCTGTGTCTCCCTCTCGGTCCCTGTGTCTCTCTCTCGGTCCCTGTGTCTCTCTCGGTTCCTGTGTCTCTCTCTCTCGGTCCCTGTGTCTCTCTCTCGGTCTCTGTGTCTCTCTCTTGGTCCCTGTGTCTCTCACTCAGTACCTGTGTCTCTCTTGTTCCCTGTGTCTCTCTCTCGATCCCTGTGTCTCTCACTCGGTCCCTGTGTCTCTCTCGGTCCCTGTGTCTCTCTCGGTCCCTGTGTCTCTCTCGGTCACTGTCTCTCTCTCTCGGTTCCTGTGTCTCTCTCGGTCCCTCTGTCTCTCTCGGTCCCTGTGACTCTCTCGGTCCTTGTGTCTCTCTCTCTCGGTCCCTGTGTCTCTCCCCCAGTCCCTGTGTCTCTCTCGGTCACTGTCTCTCTCTCGGTCCCTGTGTCTCACTCGGTGCCTGTGTCTCTCTCGGTCCCTGTGTCTCTCACTCGGTCCCTGTGACTCTCTCGGTCCCTGTGTCTCTCTCTAGGTCCTTGTGTCTCTCTCGGTCCTGTGTCTCTCTCTGGGTCCCAGTGTCTCTCTCCCTCATCCCTGTGTCTCACTCGGTCCCTGTGTCTCTCTCTCGGTCCCTGTCTCTCTCTCTCTCTCTCGGTCCCTGTGTCTCTCTCTCGGTCCCGGTGTCCCTCTCGGTCCCTGTGTCTCTCTCTCGATCCCTGTCTCTCTCTCTCTTTCCCGGTGCCTTTCTCGGTCCCTGTGTCTCTCCCGGTCCCTGTCTCTCTCTCTCACTCCCTGTGTCTCTCTCTCGGTCCCTATCTCTCTCTCTGCCCCGGTGTCTCTCTCTCAGTCACTGTGTCTCTCTCTCGGTCCCTGTGTCTCTCTCGGTCCCTGTGTCTCCCTCGGTCCCTGTATCTCTCTCTCACCCCTATGTCTCTCTCGGTCCTGGTGTCTCTCTTGGTCCCTGTGTCTCTCTCTCGGTCCCTGTGACTCTATCTCAGTCCCTGTGTCTCTCTCTCAGTGCCTGTGTCTCTCTCTCGTCCCTGTGACTCTCTCAATCCCTGTGTCTCTCTCGGTCCCTGTGTCTCTCTCTCGGTCCCTGTGTCTCTCTCTCGGACCCTGTCTCTCTCTTGGTACTGGTGTCTCTCTTGGTCCCTGTGTCTCTCTCTCAGTCCCTGTGTCTCTCTCTCGGTGCCTGTGTCTCTCTCTCGGTCCCTGTGTCTCTCTCTCGGTCCCTGTGTCTCTCTCGGTCCCTGTGACTCGCTCAGTCCCTGTGTCTCTCTCGGTCCCTGTCTCTCTCTCGGTCCCTGTGTCTCTCACTCGGTCCCTGTGTCTCTCTCGGTCCCTGTGTCTCTCTCAGTACCTGTGTCTCTCTTGTTCCCTGTGTCTCTCTCTCGATCCCTGTGTCTCTCACTCGGTCCCTGTGTCTCTCTCGGTCCCTGTGTCTCTCTCGGTCCCTATATCTCTCTCGGTCACTGTCTCTCTCTCGGTTCCTGTGTCTCTCTCGGTCCCTATGTCTCTCTCGGTCCTTGTGTCTGTCTCAGTCACTGTCTCTCTCTCGGTCCCTGTGTCTCTCTCGGTCCCTCTGTCTCTTTCGGTCCCTGTGTCACTCTCGGTCCTTCTGTCTCTCTCTCTCTCGGTCCCTGTGTCTCTCCCCCAGTCCCTGTGTCTCTCTCGGTCACTGTCTCTCTCTCGGTCCCTGTGTCTCACTCGGTCCCTGTGTCTCTATCTCAGTCCCTGTGTCTCTCTCTCAGTGCCTGTGTCTCTCTCTCGTCCCTGTGACTCTCTCAATCCCTGTGTCTCTCTCGGTCCCTGTGTCTCTCTCTCGGTCATTGTGTCTCTCTATCGGACCCTGTCTCTCTCTCGGTACTGGTGTCTCTCTTGGTCCCTGTGTCTCTCTCTCAGTCCCTGTGTCTCTCTCTCGGTGCCTTTGTCTCTCTCTCGGTCCCTGTGTCTCCCTCTCGGTCCCTGTGTCTCTCTCGGTCCCTGTGACTCGCTCAGTCCCTGTGTCTCTCTCAGTCCCTGTCTCTCTCTCGGTCCCTGTGTCTCTCACTCGGTCCCTGTGTCTCTCTTGTTCCCTGTGTCTCTCTCTCGATCCCTGTGTCTCTCACTCGGTTCCTGTGTCTCTCTCGGTCCCTGTGTCTCTCTCGGTCCCTGTATCTCTCTCGGTCACTGTCTCTCTCTCGGTTCCTGTGTCTCTCTCGGTCCCTATGTCTCTCTCGGTCCCTGTGTCTCTCTCGGTCACTGTCTCTCTCTCGGTCCCTGTGTCTCTCTCGGTCCCTGTGTCTCCCTCTCGGTCCCTGTGGCTCTCTCGGTCCTTGTGTCTCTCTCTCGGTCCCTGTGTCTCTCTCGGTCCCTGTGTCTCCCTCGGTCCATGTGTCTCACTTGGTCCCTGTGTCTCTCTCGGTCCCTGTATCTCTCTCACCCCTATGTCTCTCTCGGTCCTGGTGTCTCTCTTGGTCCCTGTGTCTCTCTCTCGGTCCCTGTGTCTCTATCTCAGTCCCTGTGTCTCTCTCTCAGTGCCTGTGTCTCTCTCTCGTCCCTGTGACTCTCTCAATCCCTGTGTCTCTCTCGGTCCCTGTGTCTCTCTCTCGGTCATTGTGTCTCTCTCTCGGACCCTGTCTCTCTCTCGGTACTGGTGTCTCTCTTGGTCCCTGTGTCTCTCTCTCAGTCCCTGTGTCTCTCTCTCGGTGCCTGTGTCTCTCTCTCGGTCCCTGTGTCTCCCTCTCGGTCCCTGTGTCTCTCTCGGTCCCTGTGACTCGCTCAGTCCCTGTGTCTCTCTCGGTCCCTGTCTCTCTCTCGGTCCCTGTGTCTCTCACTCGGTCCCTGTGTCTCTCTTGTTCCCTGTGTCTCTCTCTCGATCCCTGTGTCTCTCACTCGGTCCCTGTGTCTCTCTCGGTCCCTGTGTCTCTCTCGGTCCCTGTGTCTCTCTCGGTCACTGTCTCTCTCTCGGTGCCTGTGTCTCTCTCGGTCCCTGTGTCTCCCTCTCTGTCCCTGTGGCTCTCTCGGTCCTTGTGTCTCTCTCTCGGTCCCTGTGTCTCTCTCAGTCCCTGTGTCTCTCTCTCGGTCCTTGTGTCTCTCTCTCGGTCCCTGTGTCTCTCTCAGTCCCTGTGTCTCTCTCTCGGTCCCTGTGTCTCTCTCTCTCGGTCCCTGTATCTCTCTCGGTCCCTGTGACTCGCTCAGTCCCTGTGTCTCTCTCGGTCCCTGTGTCTCTCTTGTTCCCTGTGTCTCTCTCTCAGTCCCCGTGTCTCTCTCTCGGTCTCTGTGTCTATCTCTCGGTCCCTGCGTCTGCTCGGTCCCTGTGTCTCCCTCTCGGTCTCTGTGTCTCTCTCGGTCCTTGTGTCTCTCTCTCGGTCCCTGTGTCTCTCTCAGTCCCTGTGTCTCTCTCTCGGTCCCTGTGTCTCTCTCTCTCGGTCCCTGTGTCTCTCTCGGTTCCTGTGTCTCTCTCTCTCGGTCCCTGTGTCTCTCTCTCGGTCTCTGTGTCTCTCTCTTGGTCCCTGTGTCTCTCACTCAGTACCTGTGTCTCTCTTGTTCCCTGTGTCTCTCTCTCGATCCCTGTGTCTCTCACTCGGTCCCTGTGTCTCTCTCGGTCCCTGTGTCTCTCTCGGTCCCTGTGTCTCTCTCGGTCACTGTCTCTCTCTCTCGGTTCCTGTGTCTCTCTCGGTCCCTGTGTCTCTCTCGGTCCCTGTGTCTCTCTCGGTCACTGTCTCTCTCTCTCGGTTCCTGTGTCTCTCTCGGTCCCTCTGTCTCTCTCGGTCCCTGTGACTCTCTCGGTCCTTGTGTCTCTCTCTCTCGGTCCCTGTGTCTCTCCCCCAGTCCCTGTGTCTCTCTCGGTCACTGTCTCTCTCTCGGTCCCTGTGTCTCACTCGGTGCCTGTGTCTCTCTCGGTCCCTGTGTCTCTCACTCGGTCCCTGTGACTCTCTCGGTCCCTGTGTCTCTCTCTAGGTCCTTGTGTCTCTCTCGGTCCTGTGTCTCTCTCTGGGTCCCAGTGTCTCTCTCCCTCGTCCCTGTGTCTCACTCGGTCCCTGTGTCTCTCTCTCGGTCCCTGTCTCTCTCTCTCTCTCTCTCGGTCCCTGTGTCTCTCTCTCGGTCCCGGTGTCCCTCTCGGTCCCTGTGTCTCTCTCTCGATCCCTGTCTCTCTCTCTCTGTCCCGGTGCCTTTCTCGGTCCCTGTGTCTCTCTCTCGGTCCCTGTCTCTCTCTCTCTCTCTCGGTCCCTGTGTCTCTCTCTTGCTCCCTGTGTCTTTCTCGGTCCCTGTGTCTCTCCCGGTCCCTGTGTCTCTCTCTCGATCCCTGTCTCTCTCTCTCTTTCCCGGTGCCTTTCTCGGTCCCTGTGTCTCTCCCGGTCCCTGTCTCTCTCTCTCACTCCCTGTGTCTCTCTCTCGGTCCCTATCTCTCTCTCTGCCCCGGTGTCTCTCTCTCGGTCACTGTGTCTCTCTCTCGGTCCCTGTGTCTCTCTCGGTCCCTGTGTCTCCCTCGGTCCCTGTATCTCTCTCTCACCCCTATGTCTCTCTCGGTCCTGGTGTCTCTCTTGGTCCCTGTGTCTCTCTCTCGGTCCCTGTGTCTCTATCTCAGTCCCTGTGTCTCTCTCTCAGTGCCTGTGTCTCTCTCTCGTCCCTGTGACTCTCTCAATCCCTGTGTCTCTCTCGGTCCCTGTGTCTCTCTCTCGGTCCCTGTGTCTCTCTCTCGGACCCTGTCTCTCTCTCGGTACTGATGTCTCTCTTGGTCCCTGTGTCTCTCTCTCAGTCCCTGTGTCTCTCTCTCGGTGCCTGTGTCTCTCTCTCGGTCCCTGTGTCTCCCTCTCGGTCCCTGTGTCTCTCTCGGTCCCTGTGACTCGCTCAGTCCCTGTGTCTCTCTCGGTCCCTGTCTCTCTCTCGGTCCCTGTGTCTCTCACTCGGTCCCTGTGTCTCTCTCGGTCCCTGTGTCTCTCTCAGTACCTGTGTCTCTCTTGTTCCCTGTGTCTCTCTCTCGATCCCTGTGTCTCTCACTCGGTCCCTGTGTCTCTCTCGGTCCCTGTGTCTCTCTCGGTCCCTGTATCTCTCTCGGTCACTGTCTCTCTCTCGGTTCCTGTGTCTCTCTTGGTCCCTATGTCTCTCTCGGTCCCTGTGTCTCTCTCGGTCACTGTCTCTCTCTCGGTCCCTGTGTCTCTCTCGGTCCCTCTGTCTCTCTCGGTCCCTGTGTCTCTCTCGGTCCTTCTGTCTCTCTCTCTCTCGGTCCCTGTGTCTCTCCCCCAGTCCCTGTGTCTCTCTCGGTCACTGTCTCTCTCTCGGTCCCTGTGTCTCACTCGGTCCCTGTGTCTCTCTCTGTCCCTGTGTCTCTCACTCGGTCCCTGTGACTCTCTCGGTCCCTGTGTCTCTCTCTAGGTCCTTGTGTCTCTCTCGGTCCTGTGTCTCTCTCTGGGTGCCAGTGTCTCTCTCTCTCAGACCCTGTCTCTCTCCCTCGTCCCTGTGTCTCACTCGGTCTCTGTGTCTCTCTCTCGGTCCCTGTGTCTCTCTCTCGGTCCCTGTGTCTCTCACTCGGTACCTGTCTCTGTCTCGGTCCCTGTGTCTCTCTAGGTCCCGGTGTCTCTCTCTTGCTCCCAGTCTCTTTCTCGGTCCCTGTGTCTCTCACTCGGTCCCTTTGTCTCTCTCTCGGTCCCTGTTTCTCTCTCTCAGTCCCTGTGACTCTCTCTCGGTGCCTGTGTCTCTCTCTCGGTCCCTGTGACTCTCTCAGTCCCTGTGTCTCTCTCGGTCCCTGTGTCTGCTTCGGTCCCTGTGACTCGCTCAGTCCCTGTGTCTCTCACTCCGTCCCTGTGTCTCTCACTCGGTCCCTGTGTCTCTCTCTCGGTCCCTGTGTCTCTCTCCCTCAGTCCCTGTGTCTCTCTCGGTCCTTGTGTCTCTCTCTCTCGGTCCCTGTGTCTCTCTCGGTCGCTGTGTCTCACTCGGTCCCTGTGTCTCACTCGGTCCCTGTGTCTCTCTCGGTCCTTGTGTCTCTCTCTCGGTCCCTGTGTCTCTCTCTCGGTCCCTGTGTCTCTCACTCGGTACCTGTCTCTGTCTCGGTCCCTGTGTCTCTCTCGGTCCCTCTGTCTCTCTCTTGCTCCCAGTCTCTTTCTCGGTCCCTGTGTCTCTCACTCGGTCCCTTTGTCTCTCTCTCGGTCCCTGTGTCTCTCTCTCGATCCCTGTCTCTCTCTCTCTGTCCCGGTGTCTCTCTCGGTCCCTGTGTCTCTCTCTTGCTCACTGTGTCTTTCTCGGTCCCTGTGTCTCTCCCGGTCCCTGTCTCTCTCTCTGCCCCGGTGTCTCTCTCTCGGTCACTGTGTCTCTCCCTCGGTCCGTGTGTCTCACTTGGTCCCTGTGTCTCTCTCGGTCCCTGTATCTCTCTCTCACCCCTATGTCTCTCTCGGTCCTGGTGTCTCTCTTGGTCCCTGTGTCTCTCTCTCGGTCCCTGTGTCCCTATCTCAGTCCCTGTGTCTCTCTCTCAGTGCCTGTGTCTCTCTCTCTGTCCCTGTGACTCTCTCAGTCCCTGTGTCTCTCTCGGTCCCTGTGTCTCTCTCTCGGTCCCTGTGTCTCTCTCTCGGACCCTATCTCTCTCTCGGTACTGGTGTCTCTCTTGGTCCCTGTGTCTCTCTCTCAGTCCCTGTTTCTCTCTCTCAGTCCCTGTGACTCTCTCTCGGTGCCTGTGTCTCTCTCTCGGTCCCTGTGACTCTCTCAGTCCCTGTGTCTCTCTCGGTCCCAGTGTCTGTCTCTCGGTCCCTGTGTCTCTCTCTCGGTCCCTGTGTCTGTCTCGGTCCCTGTGACTCGCTCAGTCCCTGTGTCTCTCACTCCGTCCCTGTGTCTCTCACTCGGTCCCTGTGTCTCTCTCTCAGTCCCTGTGTCTCTCTCCCTCAGTCCCTGTGTCTCTCTCGGTCCCTGTGTCTCTCTCTCTCGGTCCCTGTGTCTCTCTCGGTCGCTGTGTCTCACTCGGTCCCTGTGTCTCACTCGGTCCCTGTGTCTCTCTCGGTCCTTGTGTCTCTCTCTCGGTCCCTGTGTCTCTGTCTCTCAGTCCCTGTGTCTCTCTCTCTCTCTCTGTCTCTCTCGGTCTCTATATCTCACTCTCTCTCTTTCTCTCTCCCTCTGTCTCTCTGTCTCACTCTCGCTCTCTCTCTCTCTCTCTCTCTGTCTCTCTCTCACTCAGTCTCTCTCTCTCTCCCTCTGTCTCACTCTCTCTCTTTCTCTCCCCCTCTGTCTCTTCGCTCTGTCTCTCACTCACTCTCTCACTCTCTGTCTCTTGCTCTTTCTCTCTATCTCGCTTTCTCGGTCTCTCAGTCTGTACCACTATCACTGTCTCTCTGTCTCGGTCTCTCTCTCTCTCTGTCTCTCTCTCTCTCTCTCTGTCTCTGTCTCTCTCTCTCTATCTGTATCTCTCTCTCTCTTTCTGTCTCTGTCTCTCTCTCTCCCTCTGTTTCTCAGTCTCTTTCTCTCTCTCTGTCTCTCCTCTGCCTCTCTCTCTCTCTGTGTCTGTCTGTCTCTCTCTCTTGATCTCTCTCCTCTCTGCCTGTCTCTCTCTCACTATCTCTCTCTCTGTCTCTCTCTCCCTCTCTCTCATTCTCTCTCTGTCACTCTCTGTGTTTCTCGCTCTGTCTGTCTCTGTCTATCTGTCATTCACTGTCACTCCGTGTCTCTGTCTCTCTCTCCCACTGTCTCTCTCTGTCTCTCCGTCTCTCTCTCTCTCCCTCTGTCTGTCTGTCTGTCTCTCTCTCTGTCTGTCTCTGTTTGTCTCCAGTTCTCCCTCTCTGTTTGTGTGTCTCTCTGTCTCAGTCTTTGCCTCTCTGCCTCATGCTCACTCCCTCTGTCTCTCTCTCTGTCCCTCTCTCTCTGTCCCTGTCTCTCTGTTTCTCCCCATCTCTCTCTGTCTTAATCCCTCTCTGTCTCTGTCTCTCTGTCTCTCTGTTTCTCCCCCATCTCTCTCTCTGTCTTAATCCCTCTCTGTCTCTGTCTCGTTGTCAGTCTCTCTCTCTCCTTGTCTCTCTCTCTGACTCTCTCTCTGTCTCTGTCTTTGTCTCTCTCCCTCTCTGTCTGTCTCTCTCTGTCTCTTTCTCTCTCATACTGTCTTTATTTCTCTGTCTCTCTCTCTTTCTCTCTCTCTCTCTATCTGTGTCTGTTTCTGTCTCTCTCACACTGTCTCCCTGACACTCTCAGACTCTCACTCTGTCGCTCTCTCCCTCTGTCTCTCTGTCTCTCTCTCCCTCTGCCTCTCTGTCTCTCTCTCTCCCTCTGCCTCTCTGTCTCTCTCTCTCCCTCTGCCTCTCTGTCTGTCTGTCTCTTTCTCCCTCCCTCTGTCTTCCTCTCTCTCTGTCTCACTGTCTCTCTCTCTCTGTCTCTCTCTCTGTCACTCTTCCTCTCTCTCTCTCTGTCTCACTGTCTCCCTCTCTCCCTCTGTCTCTCTCTTTCAGTCTCTCTGTATCTCTCTCGCTCTCCCTGTTATTCCCTCTCTCTCTCTGTCTTCTCTCTCTCTCTCTCTCTGTTTTCTCTCTCTCTCTGCCTCTCTCTCTGTCTCTCTCTCAGTCGTTGTCTCGGTCTCTGCCTCTCTCCCTCACGCTCTCTGTCTCTCTCCCTCTGTCTCTCGCACTCTATTTCCCTCTGTCCCTCTCTCTCTCTGTCTCTTACTCTCTCTCAGTCTCTCTCTCTCTGTGTCTCTCTCTCTCAGTCTGCCCCTCTCTCTGTCACTCTCTCTCATTTTGACTTTCACTCTGTCTCTCTCTCTGTCATTCTGTTTCTCTCTCTCACTGTCGCTGTCTCTCTCTCTCTCTCTCTCTCTCTCTCTCTCTCTCGCTGTCTCTCTCTCTGTCTCTCTCTCTCTCTCTCTGCCACTGTCTCTCTCTCTCTCTCTCGCTGTCTCTCTCTCTGACTCTCTCTCTCTGACTCTCTCTCTCAATCTCTCTTTCTCTCTCCCTCTGTCTCTCGCTTTGTGTCTCACTCTCTCTCTGTCTCTATCTCTCTGTCTCTTACTCTGTATCTCTCTCACTCTGCCTCTTTCTCTCTCTCTCTGTCTCTCTTTCTCTGTCCTACTTTCTCTCTCTATCTCTCTCTCTGTCTGTGTCTCCCTCTCTCTGTCTCCCTCTCTCACTCTGTCTTTCTCTCTCTCTCTGTCTCTCTCTCTCTCTGTCTCTCTCTCGCTGTCTCTCTCTCTCACTCTGACTCTGCCTCACTCTGTCTCTGTATCTCTCTCTCTGTCTCTTCCTCTGTTAATATCTCACTCTCTCTCTCTCTCTCTCTCTCTCTCTCTGTCTCTGCCTCTCTGTCTCTATCTTCCACTGCCTCTCTGTCTGTCTCTCTCTGTCTCTCTCTCTCTCTGTCTTCCTCTCTCTCTGTCCCTATATCTCTCTGACGGTCTCTCTCTCTCTCTCTCTGTCTCTCTCTCTCTCTCTCTCTGTCTCTCTCTGTCCCTCTCTCCCTCTCTCTCTGTCTCTCCCTCTCTCTCTCTCTCTCTCTCTGTCTCTGTTTCTCTCTCTCTCTCTCTGTCCCTCTCTCTCTCTGTCTCTCCCTGTCCCTCTCTCTCTCTCTGTCTGTCTGTCCCTCTCTCTCTCTCTCTCTGTCTCTCTCTCTCTCTCTCTTTCTCTCCCTCTGTCTCTCTCTCTCTCTCTCTATCTCTCTGTCCCCCTCTCTCTCTGTCTCTCCCTGTCCCTCTCTCTCTCTCTCTCTATCTCTCTCTCTCTGTCTCTCTCTCTCTCTCTGTCTCTCTCTGTCCCTCTCTCTCTCTGTCCCTCTCTCTCTGTCTCTCTCTCTCTGTCTGTCTCTCTCTCTCTCTCACTCTGTCCCTCTCTCTCTCTATCTCTCTCTGTCCCTCTCTCTCTCTCTCTGTCTCTCACATACCGTTTCCCACTGTCTCTCTCTCCCTGTCACTCTCTCTCCCTCTCAATTTGTCTCTGTCTCTCTCTCCCTCTCTCTCTCTCTCTCTGTCCCTCTCTCTCTCTCTCTCTCTGTCTCTCACTCTCTCTCTCTCTGTCTCTCTCTCCCTCTCTGTCTCTCTCTCTCACTGACTCTCTGTCTCTCTCTCTCCCTCTCTCGCTGCCTCTCTCTCTCTGTCTATTACTGTCTGTCTGTCTCTCTCTGTCTCTCTCTCTGTCTCTCTCTATCTCTCTCTGTCTCTCTTTCTCTCTGTCTCTCTTTCTCTCTCTCTCTCTGTCTGTCTCTCCCTCTGTCAATCTCACTCTCAGTCTGTCTTTCTCTCTGTCTCTCTGTCTGTCTGTGTCTCTCTCTCTCCTGTCTCTCTCTCTCTCTGTCTTTGTCTCCCTGTCACTCTCTCTCTCTCTCCTTGTCTCTGTCTCTCTGTCTCTCACTCTCTCTCTGTCTCACTCCCTCTCTATCTCTTTCTCACTCTCCCTCTCTCACTATCTCTCTCTCTCAATCTCTGTCTCATTCTGTCTCTGTCTCTCTCTCTCCCTTTCTTTCTCTCTCTCTCAGTCTATCTCTGTCTCTGTCACTCTCTCTCAGTTTGACTTTCTCTCTCTCTCTGTCTCTCTGTCACTTTCTCTCCCTCTGTCTCCCTCTCTCTCTGTCTCTCTCTCCCTCTGTCTCCCTCGCTCTCTCTCTCTCTCTCTCTCACTCCCTCTGTCTCTCAGTCCATCTATCTCTGTCTCTCTCCCTGTCTCTCTCTCTGTCTCTCTCTCTCTCCCACTGTCTCTCTCTCTGTCACTCTCTCTCAGTCTGTCTTTCTGTCTCTCTCTCTCTCCCTGTGTCTCAACTCTCTCTCTCCGTCTCTGTCTCTAACTCTCTACCTCCCTCTGTCTCTCTCTGCCTGTCTCTCTCTTTCTCTGTCTCTCTCTCTGTCTCTCTCCCTCAGTCTGTCTTTCTCTCTCTCTCTCTGCCTCTCTGTCTCCCTCAGTCTGTCTCCTTCTGTTAATCTCTCACTCTCACTGTCTCTCTCTCTCTGTCTCTCTTTCTCTCTCCTTCTGTCTCTTTCTGTTTCTCTCTCTCTGCCTCTCACTCTCTCTGTCTCCTTCTCTCTCTCTCTCACACTCTGTTTCTCCCTCCCTCTCGATCTCTCTGTCAGTCTGTCTCTCTCTCTCGCAGTGTCCTTCAGTCTGTCTCTGACTCTCTCTCTGTGTCTATCAATTGTCCCTGTCTCTCTCTCGGTCCCTGTCTCTCCCTTGGTCCCTCTGTCTCACTTGGTCCCTGTGTCTCTTTCTCGGTCCCTGTGTCTCTCTCTCTCGGTCTCTGTATCTCTCTCGGTCCCTGTGACTCGCTCAGTCCCTGTGTCTCTCTCTCGGTCCCTTTGTCTCTCTCTCGATCCCTGTGTCTCTCTCTCGGTCCCGGTGTCTTTCTCGGTCCCTGTGTCTCTCACTCAGTCCCTTTGTCTCTCTCTCGGTCCCTGTGTCTCTCTCTCGATCCCTGTGTCTCTCTCTCGGTCCCGGTGTCTCTATCGGTCCCTGTCTCTCTCTCTCAGTCCCTGTGTCTCTCTCTTGCTCCCTGTGTCTTTCTCGGTCCCTGTGTCTCTCACTCGGTCCCTTTGTCTCTCTCTCGGTCCCTGTGTCTCTCTCTCGATCCCTGTGTCTCTCTCTCGGTCCCGGTGTCCCTCTCGGTCCCTGTCTCTCTCTCTCTCGGTCCCTGTGTCTCTCTCGGTCGCTGTGTCTCATTCGGTCCCTGTGTCTCACTCGGTCCCGGTGTCTCTCTCGGTCCTTGTGTCTCTCTCTCGGTCCCTGTGTCTCTCTCTCTCAGTCCCTGTGTCTCTCTCTCTCTCTCTCTCTGTCTCTCTCTCTCGGTCTCTATATCTCACTCTCTCTCTTTCTCTCTCCCTCTGTCTCTCTGTCTCACTCTCTCTCTCTCTCTCTCCCTCTGTCTCACTCTCTCTCTTTCTCTCCCCCTCTGTCTCTTCGCTCTGTCTCTCACTCACTCTCTCACTCTCTGTCTCTTGCTCTCTCTCTCTATCTCGCTTTCTCGGTCTCTCAGTCTGTACCACTATCACTGTCTCTCTCTCTCGGTCTCTCTCTCTCTCTCTCTCTCTCTCTGTCTCTCTCTCTCTCTCTCTCTCTGTCTCTCTCTCTGTCTGTATCTCTCTCTCTCTTTCTGTCTCTCTCTCTCTCTCTCCCTCTGTTTCTCAGTCTCTCTCTCTCTCTCTCTGTCTCTCCTCTGCCTCTCTCTCTCTCTGTGTCTGTCTGTCTCTCTCTCTTGATCTCTCTCCTCTCTGCCTGTCTCTCTCTCACTATCTCTCTCTCTGTCTCTCTCTCCCTCTCTCTCATTCTCTCTCTGTCACTCTCTGTGTTTCTCGCTCTGTCTGTCTCTGTCTATCTGTCATTCACTGTCACTCCGTGTCTCTGTCTCTCTCTCCCACTGTCTCTCTCTGCCTCTCCATCTCTCTCTCTCTCTCCCTCTGTCTGTCTGTCTGTCTCTCTCTCTGTCTCTGTCTCTGTTTGTCTCCAGTTCTCCCTCTGTGTGTGTGTGTCTCTCTGTCTCAGTCTTTGCCTCTCTGCCTCATGCTCTCTCCCTCTGTCTCTCTCTCTGTCCCTCTCTCTCTGTCTCTGTCTCTCTGTTTCTCCCCATCTCTCTCTGTCTTAATCCCTCTCTGTCTCTCTCTCCCTGTCTCTTTGTTTCTCCCCCATCTCTCTCTCTGTCTTAATCCCTCTCTGTCTCTGTCTCGTTGTCAGTCTCTCTCTCTCCTTGTCTCTCTCTCTGACTCTCTCTCTGTCTCTGTCTCTGTCTCTCTCCCTCTCTGTCTGTCTCTCTCTCTGTCTCTCTCTCTCTCATACTGTCTTTATCTCTCTGTCTCTCT
>JBBMRE010000138.1:75000-77500 GCA_037974335.1 Prionace glauca
CGGTCCCTGTGTCCTCTCTCTCTCGGTCCCTGTGTCCTCACTCGGTCCCTAAGTCTGGTCTTGTTCCCTGTGTCTCTCTCTCGGTCCCCGTGTCTCTCTCACTCGGTCTCTGTGTCTCTCTCTCGGTCCCTGTGTCTGCTCGGTCCCTGTGTCCTCCCCTCTCGGTCCCTGTGTCTCTCTCGGTCCTTGTGTCTCTCCCTCTGGACCCTGTGTCTTTCTCAGTCCCTGTGTCTCTCTCCTCGGTCCCTGTGTCTCTCTCTCGGTCCCTGTGTCTGTCTCGGTCCCTGTGACTCGCTCAGTCCCTGTGTCTCTCTCAGTCCCTGTGTCTCTCTCGGTCCCTGTCTCTCTCTCGGTCCCTGTGTCTCTCTCTTGGTCCCTGTGTCTCTCACTCAGTCCCTGTGTCTCTCTCTCGATCCCTGTGTCTCTCTCTCGATCCCTGTGTCCTCTCACTCGGTCCCTGTGTCTCTCTCGGTCCCTGTGTCTCTCTCGGTCCCTGTGTCTCTCTCGGTCACTGTCTCTCTCTCGGTCCCTGTGTCTCTCTCGGTCCCTGTGTCTCTCTCGGTCACTGTCTCTCTCTCGGTCCCTGTGTCTTTCTCGGTCCCTGTGTCTCTCTCGGTCCCTGTGTCTCTCTCGGTCCTTGTGTCTCTCTCTCTCTCTCGGTCCCTGTGTCTCTCTCCCAGTCCCTGTGTCCTCTCTCGGTCACTGTCTCTCTCTCGGTCCCTGTGTCTCACTCGGTCCCTGTGTCTCTCTCGGTCCCCTGTGTCTCTCTCGGTCCCTGTGTCTCTCTCTAGGTCCTTGTGTCCTCTCTCGGTCCTGTGTCTCTCTCTGGGTCCCAGTGTCTCTCTCTCTCGGGACCCTGTCTCTCTCCCTGGTCCCTGTGTCTCACTCAGTCCCTGTGTCTCTCTCTCGGTCCCTGTGTCTCTCTCTCTCGGTCCCTGTGTCTCTCTCTCGGTCCCTGTGTCTCTCACTCGGTACCTGTCTCTCTCTCGGGTCCCTGTGTCTCTCTAGGTCCCGGTGTCTCTCTCGGTCCCTGTGTCTCTCTCTTCCTCCCTGTGTCCTTTCTCGGTCCCTGTGTCTCTCACTCGGTCCCTTTGTCTCTCTCTCGGTCCTGTGTCTCTCTCTCGATCCCTGTGTCTCTCTCGGTCCCCTGTGTCTCTCTCTCGGTCCCTGTGTCTCTCTCGGTCCCTGTCTCCCTCTATCAGTTCCCTGTGTCTCTCTCTTGCTCACTGTGTCTTTCTCGGTCCCTGTGTCTCTCCCGGTCCCTGTCTCTCTCTCTCAGTCCCTGTGTCCTCTCTCTCGGTCCCTATCTCTCTCTGCCCCGGTGTCTCTCTCTCGGTCACTGTGTCTCTCCCTCGGTCCGTGTGTCTCACTTGGTCCCTGAGTCTCTCTCGGTCCCTGTGTCTCTATCTCAGTCCCTGTGTCTCTCTCTCAGTGCCTGTGTCTCTCTCTCTGTCCCTGTGACTCTCTCAGTCCCTGTGTCTCTCTCTCGGTCCCTGTGTCTCTATCTCGGACCCTGTCTGTATCTCTCTGTCCCTGTGTCTCTCTCTCAGTCCCTGTGACTCTCTCTCGGTGCCTGTGTCTCTCTCTCGGTCCCTGTGACTCTCTCAGTCCCTTTGTCTCTCTCGGTCCCAGTGTCTCTCTCTCGGTCCCTGTGTCCTCTCTCTCGGTCCCCTGTGTCTGTCTCGGTCCCTGTGACTCGCTCAGTCCGTGTCTCTCACTCGGTCCCTGTGTCTCTCTCTCGTCCTGTGTCTCTCTCCCTCAGTCCCTGTGTCTCTCTCGGTCCCTGTGTCTCTCTCTCTCGGTCCCTGTGTCTCCTCTCGGTCGCTGTGTCTCATTCGGTCCCTGTGTCTCACTCGGTCCCTGTGTCTCTCTCGGTCCTTGTGTCTCTCTTTCGGTCCCTGTGTCTCTCTCTCTCAGTCCCCTGTGTCTCTCTCTCTCTCTCTCTCTGTCTCTCTCTCTCTCTCTCGGTCTCTATATCTCACTCTCTCTCTTTCTCTCTCCCTCTGTCTCTCTGTCTCACTCTCTCTCTCTCTCTCTCCCTCTGTCTCACTCTCTCTCTTTCTCTCCCCCTCTGTCTCTTCGCTCTGTCTCTCACTCAATCTCTCACTCTCTGTCTCTTGCTCTCTCTCTCTATCTCCGCTTTCTCTGTCTCTCAGTCTGTACCACTATCACTGTCTCTCTCTCTCGGTCCTCTCTCTCTCTCTCTCTCTCTGTCTCTCTCTCTCTCTGTCTCTGTCTCTCTCTCTGTCTGTATCTCTCTCTCTCTTTCTGTCTCTCTCTCTCCCTCTGTTTCTCAGTCTCTCTCTCTCTCTCTCTGTCTCTCCTCTGCCTCTCTCTCTCTCTGTGTCTGTCTGTCTCTCTCCTCTTGATCTCTCTCCTCTCTGCCTGTCTCTCTCTCACTATCTCTCTCTCTGTCTCTCTCTCCCTCTCTCTCATTCTCTCTCTGTCACTCTCTGTGTTTCTCGCTCTGTCTGTCTCTGTCTATCTGTCATTCACTGTC
>JBBMRE010000138.1:82500-470899 GCA_037974335.1 Prionace glauca
GTCCCTGTGTCTCTCTCGGTCACTGTCTCTCTCTCGGTCACTGTGTCTCTCTCGGTCCCCGTGTCTCTCTCCGTCCCTGTGTCTCACTCGGTACCTGTGTCTCTCTAGATCCTTGTGTCTCTCTCTCAGTCCCTGTGTCTATCTCGGTCACTGACTCTCTCTCGGTCCCTGTGTCTCTCTCTCGGTCTCTGAGTCTCACTAGGTCCCTGTGTCTCTCTCGGTCCCTGTGTCTCTCTCTGTCCCTGTGTCTCTCTCTCGCTCCCTGTCTTTCTCTCTCGGACGATTGTGTCTCTCTCTCTCGGTCCCTGTGACTCTCTCGGTCCCTGTGTCTCTCTCTAGGTCCTTGTGTCTCTCTCAGTCCCTGTGTATCTCTCTGGGTCCCTGTGTCTCACTCGGTCCCTGTCACTCTCTCGGTCCCTGTGTCTCACTCGGTCCCTGTGTCTCTGTCTCGGTCCCTGCGTCTCCCTCGGTCCGTGTGTCTCACTCGGTCCCTGTGTCTCTCTCGGTCCCTGTATCTCTCTCTCGGTGCATGTGTCTCTCTCTCTCTCGGTCCCTGTGACTCTCTCAGTCCCTGTGTCTCTCTCGGTCCCTGTGTGTCTCTCTCTCGGTCCCTGTGTCTCTCTCGGTCGCTGTGTCTCACTCGGTCCCTGTGTCTCTCTCAGTCCTTGTGTCTCTTTCTCGGTCCTGAGTCTCTCTCTCTCAATCCCTGTGACTCTCTCGTTCACTGTCTCTCTCGGTCCCTGTGTCTCTCTCGGACCTGTGTCTCTCTTGGTCCCTGTGTCTCACTCGGTCCCTGTGTCTCTCTCGGTCCCTGTCTCTCTCTCGGTCCCTGTGTCTCTCTCGGTCCCTGTGTCTCACTCGGTCCCTGTGTCTCTCTCTCGGTCCCTGTGTCGCTCACTCGGTCCCTGTGTCTCTCACTCGGTCCCTGTGTCTCTCTCGGTCCTTGTGTCTCTCTCTCGGTCCCTGAGTCTCTCTCGGTCCTTGTCTCTCTCTCTCTGTCCCTCTGTCTCTCTCTCGCTCCCTATCTTTCTCACTCGGACTATTGTTTCTCTCTCTCTCTCAGTCCCTGTGTCTCTCTCTCTCGGTCCCTGTGTCTTACTCGGTCCCTCTGTCTCTCACTCAGTCCCTGTCTCTCTCTTGGTCCCTGTGTCTCACTCGGTCCCTGTGACTCTCTCGGTACCTGTGTCACTCTCTAGGTCCTTGTGTCTCACTCGGTCCCTGTCTCTCTCTCGGTCACTGTGTCTCATCGGTCCCTGTGTCTCTCTCGCTCGCACCTTATCTCTCTCCCTCGGTCCCTGTGTCTCACTCGGTCCCTGTGTCTCTCGGTCCCTGTCTCTCTCTCGGTCCTTGTGACTCTCTCGGTATCTCTCTAGGTCCTTGTGTCTCACTCGGTCCCTGTCTCTCTCTCGGTCCTTCTGTCTCTCTCTCGGTCCCTGAGTCTCTCTCGGTCCTTGTCTCTCTCTCTCTGTCCCTCTGTCTCTCTCTCGCTCCCTATCTTTCTCACTCGGACTATTGTTTCTCTCTCTCTCTCAGTCCCTGTGTCTCTCTCTCTCGGTCCCTGTGTCTCACTCGGTCCCTCTGTCTCTCACTCGGTCCCTGTCTCTCTCTCGGTCCCTGAGTCTCTCTCGGTCCTTGTCTCTCTCTCTCTGTCCGTCTGTCTCTCTCTCGCTCCTATCTTTCTCACTCGGACTATTGTTTCTCTCTCTCTCTCAGTCCCTGTGTCTCTCTCTCTCGGTCCCTGTGTCTCACTCGGTCCCTCTGTCTCTCACTCAGTCCCTGTCTCTCTCTTGGTCCCTGTGTCTCACTCGGTCCCTGTGACTCTCTCGGTACCTGTGTCACTCTCTAGGTCCTTGGGTCTCACTCGGTCCCTGTCTCTCTCTCGGCCACTGTGTCTCATCGGTCCCTGTGTCTCTCTCGCTCGCACCTTATCTCTCTCCCTCGGTCCCTGTGTCTCACTCGGTCCCTGTGTCTCTCTCTCGGTCCCTGGCTCTCTCTCTCGGTCCTTGTGACTCTCTCGGTACCGTGTCTCTCTCTAGGTCCCTGTGTCTCCCTCTCGGTCCCTGTGTTTCTCTCTCGGTCCCTGTGTCTCTCTCTCAGTCCCTGTGTCTCTCTCGGTCCCTGTGTCTCTCTCGGTCCCGGTGTCTCTCTCTCGGTCCCTGTGTCTCTCACTCAGTCCCTGTGTCTTTCTCGGTCCCTCTGTCTCTCTCTCGGTCCCTGTGTCTCACTCGGTCCCTGTGACTCTCTCGGTCCCTGTGTCTCCCTGTAGGTCCTTGTGTCTCTCTCGGTCCCTGTGTCACTCTCTGGGTCTCTGTGTCTCACTCGGTACCTGTCAGTCTCTCGGACCGTGTGTCTCACTCGGTCCCTGTGTCTCTCTCTCGGTCCCTGTGTTTCTCTCGGTCCCTGTGTCTCTCTCTCGGAACCTGTGTCTCTCACTCGGTCCCTGTGTCTCTCTCTCAGTCCCTGTGTCTCTCACTCGGTCCCTGTGTCTCTGCCCTCGGTCCCTGTGTCCCTCTCGGTCCCTGTGTCTCTCTCTCTCGGTCCCTGTGTCGCTCCCTCGGTCCTGTGTCTCTCTCTCGGTCCCTGTGTCTCTCTCGGTCCCTGTGTCTCTCTCTCGGTCCCTGTGTCTCTCCCTCGGTCCCTGTGTCTCTCTCTCGGTCCCTGTGTCTCTCTCTCAGTCCCTGTGTCTCTCACTCGGTCCCTGTGTCTCTCCCTCGGTCCCTGTGTCCCTCTCGGTCCCTGTGTCTCTCTCTCGGTCCCTGTGTCCCTCTCGGTCCCTGTGTCTCTCTCTCGGTCCCTGTGTTTCTCTCGGTCCCTGTGTCTCTCTCTCGGAACCTGTGTCTCTCACTCGGTCCCTGTGTCTCTCTCTCAGTCCCTGTGTCTCTCACTCGGTCCCTGTGTCTCTCCCTCGGTCCCTGTGTCCCTCTCGGTCCCTGTGTCTCTCTCTCGGTCCCTGTGTCTCTCCCTCGGTCCCTGTGTCTCTCTCTCGGTCCCTGTGTCTCTCTCTCAGTCCCTGTGTCTCTCACTCGGTCCCTGTGTCTCTCCCTCGGTCCCTGTGTCCCTCTCGGTCCCTGTGTCTCTCTCTCGGTCCCTGTGTCCCTCTCGGTCCCTGTGTCTCTCTCTCAGTCCCTGTGTCTCTCACTCGGTCCCTGTGTCTCTCTCTTGCTCTCTGTGTCTTTCTCGGTCCCTGTGTCTCTCCCGATCCTGTCTCTCCCTCTCGTTCCCTGTGTCTCTCACGCGGTTCCTGTGTCTCTCTTGGTCCCTGTGTCTCTCTCTCGGTCCCTGTGTATCCCTCGGTCCCTGTGTCTCTTTCGGTCCCTGTATCTCCCTCTCACCCCTGTGTCTCACTCGGTCCCTGTGTTTCTCTCGGTCCTTGTGTCTCTCTCTCGGTCCTTGTGTCTCTCTCAGTCCCTGTGTCTCTCTCGGTCACTGTCTCTCTCTCGGTCACTGTGTCTCTCTCGGTCCCCGTGTCTCTCTCCGTCCCTGTGTCTCACTCGGTCCCTGTGTCTCTCTAGATCCTTGTGTCTCTCTGTCAGTCCCTGTGTCTATCTCGGTCACTGACTCTCTCTCGGTCCCTGTGTCTCTCTCGGTCTCTGAGTCTCACTAGGTCCCTGTGTCTCTCTCGGTCCCTGTGTCTCTCTCGGTCTCTGAGTCTCACTAGGTCACTCTGTCTCTCTCTGTCCCTGTGTCTCTCTCTCGCTCCCTGTCTTTCTCTCTCGGACGATTGTGTCTCTCTCTCTCGGTCCCTGTGACTCTCTCGGTCCCTGTGTCTCTCTCTAGGTCCTTGTGTCTCTCTCAGTCCCTGTGTCTCTCTCTGGGTCCCTGTGTCTCACTCGGTCCCTGTCACTCTCTCGGTCCCTGTGTCTCACTCGGTCCCTGTGTCTCTGTCTCGGTCCCTGCGTCTCCCTCGGTCCGTGTGTCTCACTCGGTCCCTGTGTCTCTCTCGGTCCCTGTATCTCTCTCTCACCCCTGTGTCTCTTTCGGAACTGGTGTCTCTCTTGGTCCCTGTGTCTTTCTCTCAGTCCCTGTGTCTCTCTCTCAGTCCCTGTATCTCTCTTTCGGTGCATGTGTCTCTCTCTCAGTCCCTGTGACTCTCTCAGTCCCTGTGTCTCTCTCTCAGTCCCTGTATCTCTCTCTCGGTGCATGTGTCTCTCTCTCGGTCCCTGTGACTCTCTCAGTCCCTGTGTCTCTCTCGGTCCCTGTGTGTCTCTCTCTCGGTCCCTGTGTCTCTCTCGGTCGCTGTGTCTCACTCGGTCCCTGTGTCTCTCTCGGTCCTTGTGTCTCTCTCTCGGTCCCTGTGTCTCTCTCGCTCGCACCTTATCTCTCTCCCTCGGTCCCTGTGTCTCACTCGGTCCCTGTGTCTCTCTCTCGGTCCCTGGCTCTCTCTCTCAGTCCTTGTGACTCTCTCGGTACCGTGTCTCTCTCTAGGTCCCTGTGTCTCCCTCTCGGTCCCTGTGTTTCTCTCTCGGTCCCTGTGTCTCTCTCTCAGTCCCTGTGTCTCTCTCGGTCCCTGTGTCTCTCTCGGTCCCGGTGTCTCTCTCTCGGTCCCTGTGTCTCTCACTCAGTCCCTGTGTCTTTCTCGGTCCCTCTGTCTCTCTCTCGGTCCCTGTGTCTCTCACTCAGTCCCTGTGTCTTTCTCGGTCCCTCTGTCTCTCTCTCGGTCCCTGTGTCTCACTCGGTCCCAGTGACTCTCTCGGTCCCTGTGTCTCCCTGTAGGTCCTTGTGTCTCTCTCGGTCCCTGTGTCACTCTCTGGGTCTCTGTGTCTCACTCGGTCCCTGTGTCTCTCTCTCGGAACCTGTGTCTCTCACTCGGTCCCTGTGTCTCTCTCTCAGTCCCTGTGTCTCTCACTCGGTCCCTGTGTCTCTCCCTCGGTCCCTGTGTCCCTCTCGGTCCCTGTGTCTCTCTCTCTCGGTCCCTGTGTCGCTCCCTCGGTCCCTGTGTCTCTCTCTCGGTCCCTGTGTCTCTCTCGGTCCCTGTGTCTCTCTCTCGGTCCCTGTGTCTCTCCCTCGGTCCCTGTGTCTCTCTCTCGGTCCCTGTGTCTCTCTCTCAGTCCCTGTGTCTCTCACTCGGTCCCTGTGTCTCTCCCTCGGTCCCTGTGTCCCTCTCGGTCCCTGTGTCTCTCTCTCGGTCCCTGTGTCCCTCTCGGTCCCTGTGTCTCTCTCTCGGTCCCTGTGTTTCTCTCGGTCCCTGTGTCTCTCTCTCGGAACCTGTGTCTCTCACTCGGTCCCTGTGTCTCTCTCTCAGTCCCTGTGTCTCTCACTCGGTCCCTGTGTCTCTCCCTCGGTCCCTGTGTCCCTCTCGGTCCCTGTGTCTCTCTCTCGGTCCCTGTGTCTCTCCCTCGGTCCCTGTGTCTCTCTCTCGGTACCTGTGTCTCTCTCGGTCCCTGTGTCTCTCTCTCGGTCCCTGTGTCTCTCCCTCGGTCCCTGTGTCTCTCTCTCGGTCCCTGTGTCTCTCTCTCAGTCCCTGTGTCTCTCACTCGGTCCCTGTGTCTCTCCCTCGGTCCCTGTGTCCCTCTCGGTCCCTGTGTCTCTCTCTCTCGGTCCCTGTGTCCCTCTCGGTCCCTGTGTCTCTCTCTCAGTCCCTGTGTCTCTCACTCGGTCCCTGTGTCTCTCTCTTGCTCTCTGTGTCTTTCTCGGTCCCTGTGTCTCTCCCGATCCTGTCTCTCCCTCTCGTTCCCTGTGTCTCTCACGCGGTTCCTGTGTCTCTCTTGGTCCCTGTGTCTCTCTCTCGGTCCCTGTGTATCCCTCGGTCCCTGTGTCTCTTTCGGTCCCTGTATCTCCCTCTCACCCCTGTGTCTCACTCGGTCCCTGTGTTTCTCTCGGTCCTTGTGTCTCTCTCTCGGTCCCTGTGTCTCTCTCAGTCCCTGTGTCTCTCTCGGTCACTGTCTCTCTCTCGGTCACTGTGTCTCTCTCGGTCCCCGTGTCTCTCTCCGTCCCTGTGTCTCACTCGGTCCCTGTGTCTCTCTAGATCCTTGTGTCTCTCTGTCAGTCCCTGTGTCTATCTCGGTCACTGACTCTCTCTCGGTCCCTGTGTCTCTCTCGGTCTCTGAGTCTCACTAGGTCCCTGTGTCTCTCTCGGTCCCTGTGTCTCTCTCGGTCTCTGAGTCTCACTAGGTCACTCTGTCTCTCTCTGTCCCTGTGTCTCTCTCTCGCTCCCTGTCTTTCTCTCTCGGACGATTGTGTCTCTCTCTCTCGGTCCCTGTGACTCTCTCGGTCCCTGTGTCTCTCTCTAGGTCCTTGTGTCTCTCTCAGTCCCTGTGTCTCTCTCTGGGTCCCTGTGTCTCACTCGGTCCCTGTCACTCTCTCGGTCCCTGTGTCTCACTCGGTCCCTGTGTCTCTGTCTCGGTCCCTGCGTCTCCCTCGGTCCGTGTGTCTCACTCGGTCCCTGTGTCTCTCTCGGTCCCTGTATCTCTCTCTCACCCCTGTGTCTCTTTCGGAACTGGTGTCTCTCTTGGTCCCTGTGTCTTTCTCTCAGTCCCTGTGTCTCTCTCTCAGTCCCTGTATCTCTCTTTCGGTGCATGTGTCTCTCTCTCAGTCCCTGTGACTCTCTCAGTCCCTGTGTCTCTCTCTCAGTCCCTGTATCTCTCTCTCGGTGCATGTGTCTCTCTCTCGGTCCCTGTGACTCTCTCAGTCCCTGTGTCTCTCTCGGTCCCTGTGTGTCTCTCTCTCGGTCCCTGTGTCTCTCTCGGTCGCTGTGTCTCACTCGGTCCCTGTGTCTCTCTCGGTCCTTGTGTCTCTCTCTCGGTCCCTGTGTCTCTCTCGGTCGCTGTGTCTCACTCGGTCCCTGTGTCTCTCTCGGTCCTTGTGTCTCTCTCTCGGTCCCTGTGTCTCTCTCAGTCCCTGTGTCTCTCTCGGTCACTGTCTCTCTCTCGGTCACTGTGTCTCTCTCGGTCCCCGTGTCTCTCTCCGTCCCTGTGTCTCACTCGGTCCCTGTGTCTCTCTAGATCCTTGTGTCTCTCTCTCAGTCCCTGTGTCGATCTCGGTCACTGACTCTCTCTCGGTCCCTGTGTCTCTCTCTCGGTCTCTGAGTCTCACTAGGTCCCTGTGTCTCTCTCGGTCCCTGTGTCTCTCTCTGTCCCGTGTCTCTCTCTCGCTCCCTGTCTTTCTCTCTCGGACGATTGTGTCTCTCTCTCTCGGTCCCTGTGACTCTCTCGGTCCCTGTGTCTCTCTCTAGGTCCTTGTGTCTCTCTCAGTCCCTGTGTCTCTCTCTGGGTCCCTGTGTCTCACTCGGTCCCTGTCACTCTCTCGGTCCCTGTGTCTCACTCGGTCCCTGTGTCTCTGTCTCGGTCCCTGCGTCTCCCTCGGTCCGTGTGTCTCACTCGGTCCCTGTGTCTCTCTCGGTCCCTGTATCTCTCTCTCACCCCTGTGTCTCTTTCGGAACTGGTGTCTCTCTTGGTCCCTGTGTCTTTCTCTCAGTCCCTGTGTCTCTCTCTCAGTCCCTGTATCTCTCTCTCGGTGCATGTGTCTCTCTCTCGGTCCCTGTGACTCTCTCAGTCCCTGTGTCTCTCTCGGTCCCTGTGTGTCTCTCTCTCGGTCCCTGTGTCTCTCTCGGTCGCTGTGTCTCACTCGGTCCCTGTGTCTCTCTCAGTCCTTGTGTCTCTTTCTCGGTCCCTGAGTCTCTCTCTCTCAATCCCTGTGACTCTCTCGTTCACTGTCTCTCTCGGTCCCTGTGTCTCTCTCGGACCTGTGTCTCTCTTGGTCCCTGTGTCTCACTCGGTCCCTGTGTCTCTCTCGGTCCCTGTCTCTCTCTCGGTCCCTGTGTCTCTCTCGGTCCCTGTGTCTCACTCGGTCCGTGTGTCTCTCTCTCGGTCCCTGTGTCGCTCACTCGGTCCCTGTGTCTCTCACTCGGTCCCTGTGTCTCTCTCGGTCCTTGTGTCTCTCTCTCGGTCCCTGAGTCTCTCTCGGTCCTTGTCTCTCTCTCTCTGTCCCTCTGTCTCTCTCTCGCTCCCTATCTTTCTCACTTGGACTATTGTTTCTCTCTCTCTCTCAGTCCCTGTGTCTCTCTCTCTCGGTCCCTGTGTCTTACTCGGTCCCTCTGTCTCTCACTCAGTCCCTGTCTCTCTCTTGGTCCCTGTGTCTCACTCGGTCCCTGTGACTCTCTCGGTACCTGTGTCACTCTCTAGGTCCTTGTGTCTCACTCGGTCCCTGTCTCTCTCTCGGTCACTGTGTCTCATCGGTCCCTGTGTCTCTCTCGCTCGCACCTTATCTCTCTCCCTCGGTCCCTGTGTCTCACTCGGTCCCTGTGTCTCTCTCTCGGTCCCTGTCTCTCTCTCTCGGTCCTTGTGACTCTCTCGGTACCGTGTCTCTCTCTAGGTCCTTGTGTCTCACTCGGTCCCTGTCTCTCTCTCGGTCCTTCTGTCTCTCTCTCGGTCCCTGAGTCTCTCTCGGTCCTTGTCTCTCTCTCTCTGTCCCTCTGTCTCTCTCTCGCTCCCTATCTTTCTCACTCGGACTATTGTTTCTCTCTCTCTCTCAGTCCCTGTGTCTCTCTCTCTCGGTCCCTGTGTCTCACTCGGTCCCTCTGTCTCTCACTCGGTCCCTGTCTCTCTCTCGGTCCCTGAGTCTCTCTCGGTCCTTGTCTCTCTCTCTCTGTCCGTCTGTCTCTCTCTCGCTCCCTATCTTTCTCACTCGGACTATTGTTTTTCTCTCTCTCTCTCAGTCCCTGTGTCTCTCTCTCTCGGTCCCTGTGTCTCACTCGGTCCCTCTGTCTCTCACTCAGTCCCTGTCTCTCTCTTGGTCCCTGTGTCTCACTCGGTCCCTGTGACTGTCTCGGTACCTGTGTCACTCTCTAGGTCCTTGTGTCTCACTCGGTCCCTGTCTCTCTCTCGGCTACTGTGTCTCATCGGTCCCTGTGTCTCTCTCGCTCGCACCTTATCTCTCTCCCTCGGTCCCTGTGTCTCACTCGGTCCCTGTGTCTCTCTCTCGGTCCCTGTCTCTCTCTCTCGGTCCTTGTGACTCTCTCGGTACCGTGTCTCTCTCTAGGTCCTTGTGTCTCACTCGGTCCCTGTCTCTCTCTCGGTCCCTGTGTCTCACTCGGTCCCTGTGTCTCTCTCGCTCGCACCCTATCTCTCTCCCTCGGTCCCTGTGTCTCACTCGGTCCCTGTGTCTCTCTCTCGGTCCCTGTCTCTCTCTCTCGGTCCCTGTGTCTCACTCGGTCCCTGTGTCTCTCACTCGGTCCCTGTGTCTCTCCCTCGGTCCCTGTGTCCCTCTCGGTCCCTGTGTCTCTCTCTCGGTCCCTGTGTCCCTCTCGGTCCCTGTGTCTCTCTCTCAGTCCCTGTGTCTCTCACTCGGTCCCTGTGTCTCTCTCTTGCTCCCTGTGTCTTTCTCGGTCCCTGTGTCTCTCCCGATCCTGTCTCTCCCTCTCGTTCCCTGTGTCTCTCACGCGGTTCCTGTGTCTCTCTTGGTCCCTGTGTCTCTCTCTCGGTCCCTGTGTATCCCTCGGTCCCTGTGTCTCTTTCGGTCCCTGTATCTCCCTCTCACCCCTGTGTCTCACTCGGTCCCTGTGTTTCTCTCGGTCCTTGTGTCTCTCTCTCGGTCCCTGTGTCTCTCTCAGTCCCTGTGTCTCTCTCGGTCACTGTCTCTCTCTCGGTCACTGTGTCTCTCTCAGTCCCTGTGTCTCTCTCGGTCACTGTCTCTCTCTCGGTCACTGTGTCTCTCTCGGTCCCCGTGTCTCTCTCCGTCCCTGTGTCTCACTCGGTCCCTGTGTCTCTCTAGATCCTTGTGTCTCTCTGTCAGTCCCTGTGTCTATCTCGGTCACTGACTCTCTCTCGGTCCCTGTGTCTCTCTCGGTCTCTGAGTCTCACTAGGTCCCTGTGTCTCTCTCGGTCCCTGTGTCTCTCTCGGTCTCTGAGTCTCACTAGGTCACTCTGTCTCTCTCTGTCCCTGTGTCTCTCTCTCGCTCCCTGTCTTTCTCTCTCGGACGATTGTGTCTCTCTCTCTCGGTCCCTGTGACTCTCTCGGTCCCTGTGTCTCTCTCTAGGTCCTTGTGTCTCTCTCAGTCCCTGTGTTTCTCTCTGGGTCCCTGTGTCTCACTCGGTCCCTGTCACTCTCTCGGTCCCTGTGTCTCACTCGGTCCCTGTGTCTCTGTCTCGGTCCCTGCGTCTCCCTCGGTCCGTGTGTCTCACTCGGTCCCTGTGTCTCTCTCGGTCCCTGTATCTCTCTCTCACCCCTGTGTCTCTTTCGGAACTGGTGTCTCTCTTGGTCCCTGTGTCTTTCTCTCAGTCCCTGTGTCTCTCTCTCAGTCCCTGTATCTCTCTTTCGGTGCATGTGTCTCTCTCTCAGTCCCTGTGACTCTCTCAGTCCCTGTGTCTCTCTCTCAGTCCCTGTATCTCTCTCTCGGTGCATGTGTCTCTCTCTCGGTCCCTGTGACTCTCTCAGTCCCTGTGTCTCTCTCGGTCCCTGTGTGTCTCTCTCTCGGTCCCTGTGTCTCTCTCGGTCGCTGTGTCTCACTCGGTCCCTGTGTCTCTCTCGGTCCTTGTGTCTCTCTCTCGGTCCCTGTGTCTCTCTCGGTCGCTGTGTCTCACTCGGTCCCTGTGTCTCTCTCGGTCCTTGTGTCTCTCTCTCGGTCCCTGTGTCTCTCTCAGTCCCTGTGTCTCTCTCGGTCACTGTCTCTCTCTCGGTCACTGTGTCTCTCTCGGTCCCCGTGTCTCTCTCCGTCCCTGTGTCTCACTCGGTCCCTGTGTCTCTCTAGATCCTTGTGTCTCTCTCTCAGTCCCTGTGTCTATCTCGGTCACTGACTCTCTCTCGGTCCCTGTGTCTCTCTCTCGGTCTCTGAGTCTCACTAGGTCCCTGTGTCTCTCTCGGTCCCTGTGTCTCTCTCTGTCCCGTGTCTCTCTCTCGCTCCCTGTCTTTCTCTCTCGGACGATTGTGTCTCTCTCTCTCGGTCCCTGTGACTCTCTCGGTCCCTGTGTCTCTCTCTAGGTCCTTGTGTCTCTCTCAGTCCCTGTGTCTCTCTCTGGGTCCCTGTGTCTCACTCGGTCCCTGTCACTCTCTCGGTCCCTGTGTCTCACTCGGTCCCTGTGTCTCTGTCTCGGTCCCTGCGTCTCCCTCGGTCCGTGTGTCTCACTCGGTCCCTGTGTCTCTCTCGGTCCCTGTATCTCTCTCTCACCCCTGTGTCTCTTTCGGAACTGGTGTCTCTCTTGGTCCCTGTGTCTTTCTCTCAGTCCCTGTGTCTCTCTCTCAGTCCCTGTATCTCTCTCTCGGTGCATGTGTCTCTCTCTCGGTCCCTGTGACTCTCTCAGTCCCTGTGTCTCTCTCGGTCCCTGTGTGTCTCTCTCTCGGTCCCTGTGTCTCTCTCGGTCGCTGTGTCTCACTCGGTCCCTGTGTCTCTCTCAGTCCTTGTGTCTCTTTCTCGGTCCCTGAGTCTCTCTCTCTCAATCCCTGTGACTCTCTCGTTCACTGTCTCTCTCGGTCCCTGTGTCTCTCTCGGACCTGTGTCTCTCTTGGTCCCTGTGTCTCACTCGGTCCCTGTGTCTCTCTCGGTCCCTGTCTCTCTCTCGGTCCCTGTGTCGCTCACTCGGTCCCTGTGTCTCTCACTCGGTCCCTGTGTCTCTCTCGGTCCTTGTGTCTCTCTCTCGGTCCCTGAGTCTCTCTCGGTCCTTGTCTCTCTCTCTCTGTCCCTCTGTCTCTCTCTCGCTCCCTATCTTTCTCACTTGGACTATTGTTTCTCTCTCTCTCTCAGTCCCTGTGTCTCTCTCTCTCGGTCCCTGTGTCTTACTCGGTCCCTCTGTCTCTCACTCAGTCCCTGTCTCTCTCTTGGTCCCTGTGTCTCACTCGGTCCCTGTGACTCTCTCGGTACCTGTGTCACTCTCTAGGTCCTTGTGTCTCACTCGGTCCCTGTCTCTCTCTCGGTCACTGTGTCTCATCGGTCCCTGTGTCTCTCTCGCTCGCACCTTATCTCTCTCCCTCGGTCCCTGTGTCTCACTCGGTCCCTGTGTCTCTCTCTCGGTCCCTGTCTCTCTCTCTCGGTCCTTGTGACTCTCTCGGTACCGTGTCTCTCTCTAGGTCCTTGTGTCTCACTCGGTCCCTGTCTCTCTCTCGGTCCTTCTGTCTCTCTCTCGGTCCCTGAGTCTCTCTCGGTCCTTGTCTCTCTCTCTCTGTCCCTCTGTCTCTCTCTCGCTCCCTATCTTTCTCACTCGGACTATTGTTTCTCTCTCTCTCTCAGTCCCTGTGTCTCTCTCTCTCGGTCCCTGTGTCTCACTCGGTCCCTCTGTCTCTCACTCGGTCCCTGTCTCTCTCTTGGTCCCTGTGTCCCTCTCGGTCCCTGTGTCTCTCTCTCGGTCCCTGTGTCTCACTCGGTCCCTGTGTCTCTCACTCGGTCCCTGTGTCTCTCCCTCGGTCCCTGTGTCCCTCTCGGTCCCTGTGTCTCTCTCTCGGTCCCTGTGTCCCTCTCGGTCCCTGTGTCTCTCTCTCAGTCCCTGTGTCTCTCACTCGGTCCCTGTGTCTCTCTCTTGCTCCCTGTGTCTTTCTCGGTCCCTGTGTCTCTCCCGATCCTGTCTCTCCCTCTCGTTCCCTGTGTCTCTCACGCGGTTCCTGTGTCTCTCTTGGTCCCTGTGTCTCTCTCTCGGTCCCTGTGTATCCCTCGGTCCCTGTGTCTCTTTCGGTCCCTGTATCTCCCTCTCACCCCTGTGTCTCACTCGGTCCCTGTGTTTCTCTCGGTCCTTGTGTCTCTCTCTCGGTCCCTGTGTCTCTCTCAGTCCCTGTGTCTCTCTCGGTCACTGTCTCTCTCTCGGTCACTGTGTCTCTCTCGGTCCCCGTGTCTCTCTCCGTCCCTGTGTCTCACTCGGTCCCTGTGTCTCTCTAGATCCTTGTGTCTCTCTCTCAGTCCCTGTGTCTATCTCGGTCACTGACTCTCTCTCGGTCCCTGTGTCTCTCTCGGTCTCTGAGTCTCACTAGGTCCCTGTGTCTCTCTCTGTCCCTGTGTCTCTCTCTCGCTCCCTGTCTTTCTCTCTCGGACGATTGTGTCTCTCTCTCTCGGTCCCTGTGACTCTCTCGGTCCCTGTGTCTCTCTCTAGGTCCTTGTGTCTCTCTCAGTCCCTGTGTCTCTCTCGCTCGGTCCCTGTCTCTCTCTCGCTCCCTGTGTCTCTCTCTCTATGTCCCTGTGTCTCTCACTCGGTCCCTGTGTCACTCTCTCGGTCCCTGTGTCTCACTCGGTCCCTGTGTCTCTCTAGATCCTTGTGTCTCTCTCTCAGTCCCTGTGTCTATCTCGGTCACTGACTCTCTCTCGGTCCCTGTGTCTCTCTCTCGGTCTCTGAGTCTCACTAGGTCCCTGTGTCTCTCTCGGTCCCTGTGTCTCTCTCTGTCCCGTGTCTCTCTCTCGCTCCCTGTCTTTCTCTCTCGGACGATTGTGTCTCTCTCTCTCGGTCCCTGTGACTCTCTCGGTCCCTGTGTCTCTCTCTAGGTCCTTGTGTCTCTCTCAGTCCCTGTGTCTCTCTCTGGGTCCCTGTGTCTCACTCGGTCCCTGTCACTCTCTCGGTCCCTGTGTCTCACTCGGTCCCTGTGTCTCTGTCTCGGTCCCTGCGTCTCCCTCGGTCCGTGTGTCTCACTCGGTCCCTGTGTCTCTCTCGGTCCCTGTATCTCTCTCTCACCCCTGTGTCTCTTTCGGAACTGGTGTCTCTCTTGGTCCCTGTGTCTTTCTCTCAGTCCCTGTGTCTCTCTCTCAGTCCCTGTATCTCTCTCTCGGTGCATGTGTCTCTCTCTCGGTCCCTGTGACTCTCTCAGTCCCTGTGTCTCTCTCGGTCCCTGTGTGTCTCTCTCTCGGTCCCTGTGTCTCTCTCGGTCGCTGTGTCTCACTCGGTCCCTGTGTCTCTCTCAGTCCTTGTGTCTCTTTCTCGGTCCCTGAGTCTCTCTCTCTCAATCCCTGTGACTCTCTCGTTCACTGTCTCTCTCGGTCCCTGTGTCTCTCTCGGACCTGTGTCTCTCTTGGTCCCTGTGTCTCACTCGGTCCCTGTGTCTCTCTCGGTCCCTGTCTCTCTCTCGGTCCCTGTGTCGCTCACTCGGTCCCTGTGTCTCTCACTCGGTCCCTGTGTCTCTCTCGGTCCTTGTGTCTCTCTCTCGGTCCCTGAGTCTCTCTCGGTCCTTGTCTCTCTCTCTCTGTCCCTCTGTCTCTCTCTCGCTCCCTATCTTTCTCACTTGGACTATTGTTTCTCTCTCTCTCTCAGTCCCTGTGTCTCTCTCTCTCGGTCCCTGTGTCTTACTCGGTCCCTCTGTCTCTCACTCAGTCCCTGTCTCTCTCTTGGTCCCTGTGTCTCACTCGGTCCCTGTGACTCTCTCGGTACCTGTGTCACTCTCTAGGTCCTTGTGTCTCACTCGGTCCCTGTCTCTCTCTCGGTCACTGTGTCTCATCGGTCCCTGTGTCTCTCTCGCTCGCACCTTATCTCTCTCCCTCGGTCCCTGTGTCTCACTCGGTCCCTGTGTCTCTCTCTCGGTCCCTGTCTCTCTCTCTCGGTCCTTGTGACTCTCTCGGTACCGTGTCTCTCTCTAGGTCCTTGTGTCTCACTCGGTCCCTGTCTCTCTCTCGGTCCTTCTGTCTCTCTCTCGGTCCCTGAGTCTCTCTCGGTCCTTGTCTCTCTCTCTCTGTCCCTCTGTCTCTCTCTCGCTCCCTATCTTTCTCACTCGGACTATTGTTTCTCTCTCTCTCTCAGTCCCTGTGTCTCTCTCTCTCGGTCCCTGTGTCTCACTCGGTCCCTCTGTCTCTCACTCGGTCCCTGTCTCTCTCTTGGTCCCTGTGTCCCTCTCGGTCCCTGTGTCTCTCTCTCGGTCCCTGTGTCTCACTCGGTCCCTGTGTCTCTCACTCGGTCCCTGTGTCTCTCCCTCGGTCCCTGTGTCCCTCTCGGTCCCTGTGTCTCTCTCTCGGTCCCTGTGTCCCTCTCGGTCCCTGTGTCTCTCTCTCAGTCCCTGTGTCTCTCACTCGGTCCCTGTGTCTCTCTCTTGCTCCCTGTGTCTTTCTCGGTCCCTGTGTCTCTCCCGATCCTGTCTCTCCCTCTCGTTCCCTGTGTCTCTCACGCGGTTCCTGTGTCTCTCTTGGTCCCTGTGTCTCTCTCTCGGTCCCTGTGTATCCCTCGGTCCCTGTGTCTCTTTCGGTCCCTGTATCTCCCTCTCACCCCTGTGTCTCACTCGGTCCCTGTGTTTCTCTCGGTCCTTGTGTCTCTCTCTCGGTCCCTGTGTCTCTCTCAGTCCCTGTGTCTCTCTCGGTCACTGTCTCTCTCTCGGTCACTGTGTCTCTCTCGGTCCCCGTGTCTCTCTCCGTCCCTGTGTCTCACTCGGTCCCTGTGTCTCTCTAGATCCTTGTGTCTCTCTCTCAGTCCCTGTGTCTATCTCGGTCACTGACTCTCTCTCGGTCCCTGTGTCTCTCTCGGTCTCTGAGTCTCACTAGGTCCCTGTGTCTCTCTCTGTCCCTGTGTCTCTCTCTCGCTCCCTGTCTTTCTCTCTCGGACGATTTGTGTCTCTCTCTCTCGGTCCCTGTGACTCTCTCGGTCCCTGTGTCTCTCTCTAGGTCCTTGTGTCTCTCTCAGTCCCTGTGTCTCTCTCGCTCGGTCCCTGTCTCTCTCTCGCTCCCTGTGTCTCTCTCTCTATGTCCCTGTGTCTCTCACTCGGTCCCTGTCTCTCTCTTGATCCCTGTGTCTCTCTCGGTCCCTGTGTCTCACTCGGTCCCTGTGGAGGAGCGTGTAAAGGAGTTGGAGGTGGAAGTAGAGGAGCTCCGCAAAATTCGGGATGCAGAGGTGGACATTGATAGGAGTTATAGGGAGTTAGTCACTCCTAGAAACCAGTCTTGGGTCACTGCCAAGAGGAGGGGAAAGAAGCAAGTGGGGGGAAAATCCCCTGGGGCTGTTCCCCTCCAAAATAGGTTTTCGGTCCTGGAGGCTACAGTTGAGGAGGGATCAACTGGGGATAGCCAAAGGGAGCAGGTCTCTGGGGATGAGCCTACTGTAAAAGCTCAGGTGGTTAGGGGTAGCCAAAGATTAGGTCTTGTAATTGGGGACTCCACCGTTAAAGGGACGGATAGGAGAGTCAGTAACAATGATAGGAACTCAGGGCTGGTGTGTTGCCTACCAGGGGCTGGGGTCCAGGATGTCTCAGAGAGGATATTCAAGACTCTCAGGGGAGAGGGGGATCAACCCCAAGTTATTATTCATGTGGGGACGCATGATATAGGAAGGCTAAGGGAAGGGGACATTAAACAGAGATTCATGGAGTTGGGGTGGAAGCTAAAGGCCAAGACAGACAGAGTGGTTATCTCTGGACTCTTGCCTGTGCCACGGGATAGTTTAGAGAGGAATAGAGGGAGGGAAAGCTTGAACTCGTGGCTGAGGGGATGGTGCAGGAGGGAGGGGTTTAAGTACTTGAACAATTGGGGCTCGTTCTGGGGAAGGTGGGACCTTTATCAGAGGGATGGGATTCACCTGAACCAAAGGGGAACAAATATCCTGGGAGGTAAATTTGTTAAGGTTATGCAGAGTGGTTTAAACTGATTCAGAGGGGGGGTGGGATCCTGAGTAGAGGGGGTGAAAGTGAGGGGGGTGTAGATGGGGACTGCAATGCCCGGCATTGCGGGAGAGGGGCGGCACAGGGTTTGGAATGTGGTTTGAAATGTGTATACTTTAATGCGAGGAGTATTCGCAATAAGGTGGATGAACTTGCAGCGTGGACCAGTACCTGGGACTTCGATGTTGTGGCCATTTCAGAGACTTGGATAGAGCAGGGTCAGGAATGGATGTTACTGGTCCCGGGGTACAAATGCTTTAATCGGAGTAGACAAGGAGGTAGAAGGGGGGGTGGGGTAGTATTATTGGTCAAGGACTGTATCTCAGTGTCAGAGAGGAACTTTGATGAGGACTTGTCTGTTGAGGTAATATGGGCGGAGATTAGAAATAGGAGAGGAGAGGTCACCCTGTTGGGAGTCTTTTATAGACCTCCAAAAAGTTCTAGAGAGGTTGAGGAAAGGATTGCGGAGACAATCCTTGTTAGGAGTGAAAGTAATAGGGTAATTGTTATGGGGGACTTTAACTTTACTCATGTAGATTGGAATTGCTACAGCTCTGGCTCGTTAGAGGGGTCAGTTTTTGTTCAAAGTGTGCAAGAAGGTTTTTTGACTCAGTATGTAGATAGGCCGACGAGAGGTGAGGCTATATTGGATTTGGTGCTCGGTAATGAGCCAGACCAGGTGCTAGACTTGGAAGTTGGTGTACAGTTTGGGGATAGTGACCACAATTCGATTACGTTCACCTTAGTGATGGAAAGGGATAGGCATGAACCTCGGGTCAGTAGTTTCAGCTGGGGGAAGGGTAATTATGAGGCTATTAGGAGAGAATTAGGAAGCATTGGTTGGAATGGGAGATTACAGGGACTGGGAACATCCGAGATGTGGAGATTTTTCAAGGAGCAGCTATTGCGGGTCTGTGATAAGTATATCCCTGTCAGGCAAGGAGGATTTGGTAGGCCCAGGGAACCGTGGTGCACCAAAAAAGTTGATTCGTTGGTTAGGAAGAAAAAGGAGGCTTATGTTCGGATGAGGCTTGAGGGCTCAGGTAGTGCATTAGAAAGTTTTAGATTGGCTAGGAGGGAGTTGAAGAGGGAGTTAAGAAGGGCCAAAAGAGGGCATGAGATGATTTTGGCTGATAGGATTAAGGAGAACCCTAAGGGTATGTCAAGAACAGAAGGTTGGTTAGGACAAGATTAGGGCCAGTTACAGACAGTAGAGGGAAGTTGTGTGTGGAACCGGAGGAGATTGGAGAGGCGTTGAACCAATATTTCTCTTCGGTGTTCACGCAAGGGGACAGGAATGTAGCTGAGGAGGACACTGGGGTGCAGGGGTGTGAAATAGATAGTATTGCAGTTGATACGGGGGATGTGCTGGATATTTTAGAGGGTTTGAAAATAGATAAGTCCCCTGGTCCAGATGGGATTTACCCTAGGATTCTTTGGGAGGCAAGAGGGGTGATTGCGGAGCCTCTGGCTCTGATCTTCAGGTCGTCGTTAGTCTCTGGTATAGTACCAGAAGATTGGAGGACTGCAAATGTTGTCCCATTGTTTAAGAAGGGGAGAAGGGACTTCCCTGGGAATTATAGACCGGTGAGTCTTACTTCTGTGGTGGGTAAGGTTTTGGAAAGGATTATTAGAGACAGGATTTATAGTTATTTGGAAAGTAATGAGTTGATTAGAGATAGTCAGCACGGTTTTGTAGCGGGTAGGTCATGCCTTACTAACCTTATCGAGTTCTTTGAGAAAGTGACCAAAGAGGTGGATAGGGGTAAGGCAGTTGATGTGGTGTATATGGATTTTAGCAAGGCGTTTGATAAGGTTCACCATGGTAGGCTTCTGCAGAAAATGCAGATGTATGGGATTGGGGGTGATCTAGGTAATTGGATCAGGAATTGGCTAGCAGATAGGAGACAGAGAGTGGTGGTTGATGGGAAATATTCGTCATGGAGTTCGGTTACAAGTGGTGTGCCTCAGGGATCTGTTTTGGGGCCACTGCTGTTTGTAATTTTTATTAATGATCTGGATGAGGGTATAGTTGGGTGGATTAGTAAGTTTGCTGATGACACCAAAGTCGGAGGTGTGGTAGATTGTGAGGAAGGGTGTCATAGTTTGCAGGATGACTTAGAAAGGTTGCAGAGCTGGGCTGAGAGGTGGCGAATGGAGTTTAATGTGGAGAAGTGTGAGGTAATTCATTTCGGTAGGAATAACAGATGTGTTGAGTATAGGGCTAACGGGAGGACTTTGAATAGTGTGGAGGAGCAGAGGGATCTAGGTGTATGTGTACATAGATCCCTGAAAGTTGGGAATCAAGTAGATAAAGTTGTTAAGAAGGCATACGGAGTTTTGGCGTTTATTGGTAGGGGGATTGAATTTAGGAGTCGTAGCGTCATGATGCAACTGTACACATCTCTGGTGCGGCCGCACTTGGAGTTTTGTGTGCAGTTCTGGTCCCCACATTACAAGAAGGATGTAAAGGCTTTGGAGAGGGTGCAGAGGAGGTTTACCAGGATGTTGCCTGGTATGGAGGGGAGATCCTATGAGGAGAGACTGAGAGATTTGGGGTTGTTTTCGCTGGAAAGAAGGCGGCTAAGAGGGGATCTCATTGAAACATATAAGATGATTAGAGGTTTAGACAGGGTAGATAGTGATAGCCTTTTTCCTAGGATGGAGAAAGCTAACACGAGGGGGCACGATTTTAAATTAAGGGGGGGTAGTTATAGGACAGATGTCAGGGGTAGGTTCTTTACCCAGAGGGTGGTGAGGGACTGGAATGCCCTGCCAGCTGCAGTTGTAAATGCACCTAGTTTGGGGGCGTTTAAAAGATCTGTGGATAGGTTTATGGATGAAAAGGGATTGGTTTAGGCTAGTGGGTCATTGTTTTGTAACTGGTCGGCGCAACATCGTGGGCCGAAGGGCCTGTTCTGCGCTGTAATGTTCTATGTTCTATGTTCTATGTGTCTCTGTCTCGGTCCCTGCGTCTCCCTCGGTCCGTGTGTCTCACTCGGTCCCTGTGTCTCTCTCGGTCCCTGTATCTCTCTCTCACCCCTGTGTCTCTTTCGGAACTGGTGTCTCTCTTGGTCCCTGTGTCTTTCTCTCAGTCCCTGTGTCTCTCTCTCAGTCCCTGTATCTCTCTTTCGGTGCATGTGTCTCTCTCTCGGTCCCTGTGACTCTCTCAGTCCCTGTGTCTCTCTCTCAGTCCCTGTATCTCTCTCTCGGTGCATGTGTCTCTCTCTCGGTCCCTGTGACTCTCTCAGTCCCTGTGTCTCTCTCGGTCCCTGTGTGTCTCTCTCTCGGTCCCTGTGTCTCTCTCGGTCGCTGTGTCTCACTCGGTCCCTGTGTCTCTCTCGGTCCTTGTGTCTCTCTCTCGGTCCCTGTGTCTCTCTCAGTCCCTGTGTCTCTCTCGGTCACTGTCTCTCTCTCGGTCACTGTGTCTCTCTCGGTCCCCGTGTCTCTCTCCGTCCCTGTGTCTCACTCGGTCCCTGTGTCTCTCTAGATCCTTGTGTCTCTCTCTCAGTCCCTGTGTCTATCTCGGTCACTGACTCTCTCTCGGTCCCTGTGTCTCTCTCTCGGTCTCTGAGTCTCACTAGGTCCCTGTGTCTCTCTCGGTCCCTGTGTCTCTCTCTGTCCCTGTGTCTCTCTCTAGGTCCTTGTGTCTCTCTCAGTCCCTGTGTCTCTCTCTGGGTCCCTGTGTCTCACTCGGTCCCTGTCACTCTCTCGGTCCCTGTGTCTCACTCGGTCCCTGTGTCTCTGTCTCGGTCCCTGCGTCTCCCTCGGTCCGTGTGTCTCACTCGGTCCCTGTGTCTCTCTCGGTCCCTGTATCTCTCTCTCACCCCTGTGTCTCTTTCGGAACTGGTGTCTGTCTTGGTCCCTGTGTCTTTCTCTCAGTCCCTGTGTCTCTCTCTCAGTCCCTGTATCTCTCTCTCGGTGCATGTGTCTCTCTCTCGGTCCCTGTGACTCTCTCAGTCCCTGTGTCTCTCTCGGTCCCTGTGTGTCTCTCTCTCGGTCCCTGTGTCTCTCTCGGTCGCTGTGTCTCACTCGGTCCCTGTGTCTCTCTCAGTCCTTGTGTCTCTTTCTCGGTCCCTGAGTCTCTCTCTCTCAATCCCTGTGACTCTCTCGTTCACTGTCTCTCTCGGTCCCTGTGTCTCTCTCGGACCTGTGTCTCTCTTGGTCCCTGTGTCTCACTCGGTCCCTGTGTCTCTCTCGGTCCCTGTCTCTCTCTCGGTCCCTGTGTCTCTCTCGGTCCCTGTGTCTCACTCGGTCCCTGTGTCTCTCTCTCGGTCCCTGTGTCGCTCACTCGGTCCCTGTGTCTCTCACTCGGTCCCTGTGTCTCTCTCGGTCCTTGTGTCTCTCTCTCGGTCCCTGAGTCTCTCTCGGTCCTTGTCTCTCTCTCTCTGTCCCTCTGTCTCTCTCTCGCTCCCTATCTTTCTCACTCGGACTATTGTTTCTCTCTCTCTCTCAGTCCCTGTGTCTCTCTCTCTCGGTCCCTGTGTCTCTCTCGGTCCCTGTCTCTCTCTCGGTCCCTGTGTCTCTCTCGGTCCCTGTGTCTCACTCGGTCCCTGTGTCTCTCTCTCGGTCCCTGTGTCGCTCACTCGGTCCCTGTGTCTCTCACTCGGTCCCTGTGTCTCTCTCGGTCCTTGTGTCTCTCTCTCGGTCCCTGAGTCTCTCTCGGTCCTTGTCTCTCTCTCTCTGTCCCTCTGTCTCTCTCTCGCTCCCTATCTTTCTCACTCGGACTATTGTTTCTCTCTCTCTCTCAGTCCCTGTGTCTCTCTCTCTCGGTCCCTGTGTCTTACTCGGTCCCTCTGTCTCTCACTCAGTCCCTGTCTCTCTCTTGGTCCCTGTGTCTCACTCGGTCCCTGTGACTCTCTCGGTACCTGTGTCACTCTCTAGGTCCTTGTGTCTCACTCGGTCCCTGTCTCTCTCTCGGTCACTGTGTCTCATCGGTCCCTGTGTCTCTCTCGCTCGCACCTTATCTCTCTCCCTCGGTCCCTGTGTCTCACTCGGTCCCTGTGTCTCTCTCTCGGTCCCTGTCTCTCTCTCTCGGTCCTTGTGACTCTCTCGGTACCGTGTCTCTCTCTAGGTCCTTGTGTCTCACTCGGTCCCTGTCTCTCTCTCGGTCCTTCTGTCTCTCACTCGGTCCCTGTCTCTCTCTGTCCCTCTGTCTCTCTCTCGCTCCCTATCTTTCTCACTCGGACTATTGTTTCTCTCTCTCTCTCAGTCCCTGTGTCTCTCTCTCTCGGTCCCTGTGTCTCACTCGGTCCCTCTGTCTCTCACTCGGTCCCTGTCTCTCTCTCGGTCCCTGTGTCTCACTCGGTCCCTGTGACTCTCTCGGTACCTGTGTCACTCTCTAGGTCCTTGTGTCTCACTCGGTCCCTGTCTCTCTCTCGGCCACTGTGTCTCATCGGTCCCTGTGTCTCTCTCGCTCGCACCTTATCTCTCTCCCTCGGTCCCTGTGTCTCACGCGGTCCCTGTGTCTCTCTCTCGGTCCCTGTCTCTCTCTCTCGGTCCTTGTGACTCTCTCGGTACCGTGTCTCTCTCTAGGTCCTTGTGTCTCACTCGGTCCCTGTCTCTCTCTCGGTCCCTGTGTCTCACTCGGTCCCTGTGTCTCTCTCGCTCGCACCCTATCTCTCTCCCTCGGTCCCTGTGTCTCACTCGGTCCCTGTGTCTCTCTCTCGGTCCCTGTCTCTCTCTCTCGGTCCCTGTGTCTCACTCGGTCCCTGTGTCTCTCACTCGGTCCCTGTGTCTCTCCCTCGGTCCCTGTGTCCCTCTCGGTCCCTGTGTCTCTCTCTCGGTCCCTGTGTCCCTCTCGGTCCCTGTGTCTCTCTCTCAGTCCCTGTGTCTCTCACTCGGTCCCTGTGTCTCTCTCTTGCTCCCTGTGTCTTTCTCGGTCCCTGTGTCTCTCCCGATCCTGTCTCTCCCTCTCGTTCCCTGTGTCTCTCACGCGGTTCCTGTGTCTCTCTTGGTCCCTGTGTCTCTCTCTCGGTCCCTGTGTATCCCTCGGTCCCTGTGTCTCTTTCGGTCCCTGTATCTCCCTCTCACCCCTGTGTCTCACTCGGTCCCTGTGTTTCTCTCGGTCCTTGTGTCTCTCTCTCGGTCCCTGTGTCTCTCTCAGTCCCTGTGTCTCTCTCGGTCACTGTCTCTCTCTCGGTCACTGTGTCTCTCTCGGTCCCCGTGTCTCTCTCCGTCCCTGTGTCTCACTCGGTCCCTGTGTCTCTCTAGATCCTTGTGTCTCTCTCTCAGTCCCTGTGTCTATCTCGGTCACTGACTCTCTCTCGGTCCCTGTGTCTCTCTCGGTCTCTGAGTCTCACTAGGTCCCTGTGTCTCTCTCGGTCCCTGTGTCTCTCTCGGTCTCTGAGTCTCACTAGGTCCCTCTGTCTCTCTCTGTCCCTGTGTCTCTCTCTCGCTCCCTGTCTTTCTCTCTCGGACGATTGTGTCTCTCTCTCTCGGTCCCTGTGACTCTCTCGGTCCCTGTGTCTCTCTCTAGGTCCTTGTGTCTCTCTCAGTCCCTGTGTCTCTCTCTGGGTCCCTGTGTCTCACTCGGTCCCTGTCACTCTCTCGGTCCCTGTGTCTCACTCGGTCCCTGTGTCTCTGTCTCGGTCCCTGCGTCTCCCTCGGTCCGTGTGTCTCACTCGGTCCCTGTGTCTCTCTCGGTCCCTGTATCTCTCTCTCACCCCTGTGTCTCTTTCGGAACTGGTGTCTCTCTTGGTCCCTGTGTCTTTCTCTCAGTCCCTGTGTCTCTCTCTCAGTCCCTGTATCTCTCTTTCGGTGCATGTGTCTCTCTCTCGGTCCCTGTGACTCTCTCAGTCCCTGTGTCTCTCTCTCAGTCCCTGTATCTCTCTCTCGGTGTGGGTATGCCGGCGTTGGACTGGCGTAAACACAGTAAAAAGTCTGACAACACCAGATTTTAGTCCAACCGATTTATTTGATAATATTCTCACAAGCTTTCGAGGGGGCTGCCTCTTTGTCAAGTGAATGGAGAGTTCTGGCCTCAGACAGACAGAGCACATAGAGCACAGACAGTACTCTGTCTGTGCTCTATGTGCTCTGTCTGTCTGAGGCCAGAACTCTCCATTCACTTGACAAAGAGACAGCCCCCTCGAAAGCTTGTGAGAATATTATCAAATAAATCGGTTGGACTAAAATCTGGTGTTGTCAGACTTTTTACTGTGTCTCTCTCTCGGTGCATGTGTCTCTCTCTCGGTCCCTGTGACTCTCTCAGTCCCTGTGTCTCTCTCGGTCCCTGTGTGTCTCTCTCTCGGTCCCTGTGTCTCTCTCGGTCGCTGTGTCTCACTCGGTCCCTTTGTCTCTCTCGGTCCTTGTGTCTCTCTCTTGGTCCCTGTGTCTCTCTCAGTCCCTGTGTCTCTCTCGGTCACTGTCTCTCTCTCGGTCACTGTGTCTCTCTCGGTCCCCGTGTCTCTCTCCGTCCCTGTGTCTCACTCGGTCCCTGTGTCTCTCTAGATCCTTGTGTCTCTCTCTCAGTCCCTGTGTCTATCTCGGTCACTGACTCTCTCTCGGTCCCTGTGTCTCTCTCTCGGTCTCTGAGTCTCACTAGTTCCCTGTGTCTCTCTCGGTCCCTGTGTCTCTCTCTGTCCCTGTGTCTCTCTCTCGCTCCCTGTCTTTCTCTCTCGGACGATTGTGTCTCTCTCTCTCGGTCCCTGTGACTCTCTCGGTCCCTGTGTCTCTCTCTAGGTCCTTGTGTCTCTCTCAGTCCCTGTGTCTCTCTCTGGGTCCCTGTGTCTCACTCGGTCCCTGTCACTCTCTCGGTCCCTGTGTCTCACTCGGTCCCTGTGTCTCTGTCTCGGTCCCTGCGTCTCCCTCGGTCCGTGTGTCTCACTCGGTCCCTGTGTCTCTCTCGGTCCCTGTATCTCTCTCTCACCCCTGTGTCTCTTTCGGAACTGGTGTCTCTCTTGGTCCCTGTGTCTTTCTCTCAGTCCCTGTGTCTCTCTCTCAGTCCCTGTATCTCTCTCTCGGTGCATGTGTCTCTCTCTCGGTCCCTGTGACTCTCTCAGTCCCTGTGTCTCTCTCGGTCCCTGTGTGTCTCTCTCTCGGTCCCTGTGTCTCTCTCGGTCGCTGTGTCTCACTCGGTCCCTGTGTCTCTCTCAGTCCTTGTGTCTCTTTCTCGGTCCCTGAGTCTCTCTCTCTCAATCCCTGTGACTCTCTCGTTCACTGTCTCTCTCGGTCCCTGTGTCTCTCTCGGACCTGTGTCTCTCTTGGTCCCTGTGTCTCACTCGGTCCCTGTGTCTCTCTCGGTCCCTGTCTCTCTCTCGGTCCCTGTGTCTCTCTCGGTCCCTGTGTCTCACTCGGTCCCTGTGTCTCTCACTCGGTCCCTGTGTCTCTCTCGGTCCTTGTGTCTCTCTCTCGGTCCCTGAGTCTCTCTCGGTCCTTGTCTCTCTCTCTCTGTCCCTCTGTCTCTCTCTCTCTCCCTATCTTTCTCACTCGGACTATTGTTTCTCTCTCTCTCTCAGTCCCTGTGTCTCTCTCTCTCGGTCCCTGTGTCTTACTCGGTCCCTCTGTCTCTCACTCAGTCCCTGTCTCTCTCTTGGTCCCTGTGTCTCACTCGGTCCCTGTGACTCTCTCGGTACCTGTGTCACTCTCTAGGTCCTTGTGTCTCTCTCGGTCACTGTGTCTCATCGGTCCCTGTGTCTCTCTCGCTCGCACCTTATCTCTCTCCCTCGGTCCCTGTGTCTCACTCGGTCCCTGTGTCTCTCTCTCGGTCCCTGTCTCTCTCTCTCGGTCCTTGTGACTCTCTCGGTACCGTGTCTCTCTCTAGGTCCTTGTGTCTCACTCGGTCCCTGTCTCTCTCTCGGTCCTTCTGTCTCTCTCTCGGTCCCTGAGTCTCTCTCGGTCCTTGTCTCTCTCTCTCTGTCCCTCTGTCTCTCTCTCGCTCCCTATCTTTCTCACTCGGACTATTGTTTCTCTCTCTCTCTCAGTCCCTGTGTCTCTCTCTCTCGGTCCCTGTGTCTCACTCGGTCCCTCTGTCTCTCACTCGGTCCCTGTCTCTCTCTCGGTCCCTGAGTCTCTCTCGGTCCTTGTCTCTCTCTCTCTGTCCGTCTGTCTCTCTCTCGCTCCCTATCTTTCTCACTCGGACTATTGTTTCTCTCTCTCTCTCAGTCCCTGTGTCTCTCTCTCTTGGTCCCTGTGTCTCACTCGGTCCCTCTGTCTCTCACTCAGTCCCTGTCTCTCTCTTGGTCCCTGTGTCTCACTCGGTCCCTGTGACTCTCTCGGTACCTGTGTCACTCTCTAGGTCCTTGTGTCTCACTCGGTCCCTGTCTCTCTCTCGGCCACTGTGTCTCATCGGTCCCTGTGTCTCTCTCGCTCGCACCTTATCTCTCTCCCTCGGTCCCTGTGTCTCACTCGGTCCCTGTGTCTCTCTCTCGGTCCCTGTCTCTCTCTCTCGGTCCTTGTGACTCTCTCGGTACCGTGTCTCTCTCTAGGTCCTTGTGTCTCACTCGGTCCCTGTCTCTCTCTCGGTCCCTGTGTCTCACTCGGTCCCTGTGTCTCTCTCGCTCGCACCCTATCTCTCTCCCTCGGTCCCTGTGTCTCACTCGGTCCCTGTGTCTCTCTCTCGGTCCCTGTCTCTCTCCCTCGGTCCCTGTGTCTCACTCGGTCCCTGTGTCTCTCTCTCGGTCGCTGTGTATCTCTCGGTCCCTTTGTCTATCTCTCGGTCCCTTTGTCTCTCTCGGTCCCTGTGTCTCTCTCTCGGTCCCTGTGTCTCTCTCTCGGTCCCTGTGTCTCTCTCTCGGTCCCTGTGTCTCTCTCAGTCCCTGTGTCTCTCTCTCGGTCACTGTGTCTCTCTCTCGATCCCTGTGTCCCTATCGGTCCCTGTGTCTCTCTCTCGGTCCCTGTGTCTCTCACTCCGTCCCAGTGTCTCTCACTCGGTCCCTGTGTCTCGCTCTCTTGGACCCTGTCTCTCTCCCTCGTTCCCTGTGTCTCACTCGGTCCCTGTGTCTCTCTCTCGGTCCCGTTTTCTGTCTCTCGGTCACTCTGTCTCTCTCAGTCCCTGTGACTCTCTCTCGGTCCCTGTGTCTCCCTCGGTCCGTGTGTCTCACTCGGTCCCTGTGTCTCTCTCTCGGTCCCTGAGACTCTCTCAGTCCCTGTGTCTCTCTCTGTCCCTGTGTCTCTCTCTCGGTCCCTGTGACTCGCTCAGTCCCTGTGTCGCTCACTCGGTCCCTGTATATCTCTCTCACCCCTGTGTCTCTCTCGGTCCTGGTGTCTCTCTTGGTCCCTGTGTCTCTGTCTCAGTCCCTGTGTCTCTCTCTCGGTGCCTGTGTCTCTCTCTCGGTCCCTGTCTCTCTCTCGGTCCCTGTGACTCTCTCAGTCCCTGTGTCTCTCTCGGTTCCTGTGTTTCTCTCTCGGTCCCTGTGTCTCTCTCTCGGTCCCTGTATGTCTCTTTCGGTCCCTGTGTCTCTCTCGGTCCCTGTGACTCGCTCAGTCCCTGTGTCGCTCACTCGGTCCCTGTGTCTGCCTCTCGGTCCCTGTGACTGTCTCACGGTCCCTGTGTCTCTATCTCGGTCCCTGTGTCTCTCTCGGTCCCTGTGTATCTCTCTCGGTCCCTGTGTCTCTCTCGGTCCCTGTTTCTCTCTCTCGGTCTCTGTGTCTCTCTCTCTCGGTCCCTGTGTCTCTCTCGGTCCCTGTGACTAACTCAGTCCCTGTGTCGCTCACTCGGTCCCTGTGTCTCTCTCTCTTGGTCCCTGTGTCTCACTCGGTCCCTGTATCTCTCTCTCACCCCTGTGTCTCTCTCGGTCCTGGAGTCTCTCTTGGTCCCTGTGTCTCTCTCTCATTCCCTGTGTCTCTCTCTCAGTCCCTGTGTCACTCTCTCGGTGCCTGTGTCTCTCTCTCGGTCCCTGTGTCTCTCTCCCTCTGTCCCTGTGTCTCTCTCGGTCCCTGTGTCTCCCTCTCTCGGTCCCTGTGTCTCTCTCGGTCGCTGTGTCTCACTTGGTCCCTGTGTCTCTCTCTCAGTCCCTGTGTCTCTCTCGTTCCCTGTGTCTCTCTCTCTCGGTCCCTGTGTCTCTCTCCCTCGGTCCCTGAGTCTCTCTCGGTCCCTGTGTCTCTCTCTCTCGGTCCCTGTGTCTCTCTCGGTCGTTGTGTCTCTCTCGGTCCCTGTGTCTCACTTGGTCCCTGTGTCTCTCTCTCTCGGTCCCTGTGTCTCTCTCCCTCGTTCCCTGAGTCTCTCTCGGTCCCTGCGTCTCTCTCTCTCGGTCCCTGTGTCTCTCTCGGTTCCTGTGTCTCTCTCTGGGTCCCTGTGTCTCACTCGGTCCCTGTGACTCTCTCGGTCCCTGTCGCTCTCCCTCGGTCCCTGTCTCTCTCTTTCGGTCACTCTGTTTCTCTCGGTCCCTGTGTCTCTCTCTCGGTCCCTGTGTCCCTCTCGGTCCCTGTGTCTCTCACTCAGTCCCTGTGTCTCGCTCTCTTGGACCCTGACTCTCTCCCTCGGTCCCTGTGTCTCACTCGGTCCCTGTGTCCCTCTCGGTCCCTGTGTCTCTCTCTCGGTCCCTGTGTCGCTCCCTCGGTCCCTGTGTCTCTCTCTCGGTCCCTGTGTCTCTCTCAGTCCCTGTGTCTCTCTCTCAGTCCCTGTGTCTCTCACTCGGTCCCTGTGTCTCTCCCTCGGTCCCTGTGTCCCTCTCGGTCCCTGTGTCTCTCTCTCGGTCCCTGTGTCCCTCTCGGTCCCTGTGTCTCTCTCTCAGTCCCTGTGTTTCTCACTCGGTCCCTGTGTCTCTCACTCGGTCCCTGTGTCTCTCTCTTGCTCCCTGTGTCTTTCTCGGTCCCTGTGTCTCTCCCGATTCTCTCTCTCCCTCTCGTTCCCTGTGTCTCTCACGCGGTTCCTGTGTCTCTCTTGGTCCCTGTGTCTCTCTCTCGGTCCCTGTGTATCCCTCGGTCCGTGTGTCTCACTCGGTCCCTTAGTCTCTTTCGGTCCCTGTATCTCCCTCTCACCCCTGTGTCTAACTCGGTCCCTGTGTCTCTCTCGGTCCTTGTGTCTCTCTCTCGGTCCCTGTGTCTCTCTCAGTCCCTGTGTCTCTCTCGGTCACTGTCACTCTCTCGGTCACTGTGTCTCTCTCGGTCCCCGTGTCTCTCTCCGTCCCTGTGTCTCTCTCGGTCCCTGTGTCTATCTCGGTCACTGACTCTCTCTCGGTCCCTGTGTCTCTCTCAGTCTCCGAGTCTCACTAGGTCCCTGTGTCTCTCTCGGTCCCTGTGTCTCTCTCTGTCCCTGTGTCTCTCTCTTGCTCCCTGTCTTTCTCTCTCGGACGATTGTGTCTCTCTCTCTCACTCCCTGTGTCTCTCTCTCAGTCCCTGTATCTCTCTTTCGGTGCATGTGTCTCTCTCTCGGTCCCTGTGACTCTCTCAGTCCCTGTGTCTCTCTCTCAGTCCCTGTATCTCTCTCTCGGTGCATGTGTCTCTCTCTCGGTCCCTGTGACTCTCTCAGTCTCTGTGTCTCTCTCGGTCCCTGTGTGTCTCTCTCTCGGTCCCTGTGTCTCTCTCGGTCGCTGTGTCTCACTCGGTCCCTGTGTCTCTCTCGGTCCTTGTGTCTCTCTCTCGGTCCCTGTGTCTCTCTCAGTCCCTGTGTCTCTCTCGGTCACTGTCTCTCTCTCAGTCACTGTGTCTCTCTCGGTCCCCGTGTCTCTCTCCGTCCCTGTGTCTCACTCGGTCCCTGTGTCTCTCTAGATCCTTGTGTCTCTCTCTCAGTCCCTGTGTCTATCTCGGTCACTGACTCTCTCTCGGTCCCTGTGTCTCTCTCGGTCTCTGAGTCTCACTAGGTCCCTGTGTCTCTCTCGGTCCCTGTGTCTCTCTCTGTCCCTGTGTCTCTCTCTCGCTCCCTGTCTTTCTCTCTCGGACGATTGTGTCTCTCTCTCTCGGTCCCTGTGACTCTCTCGGTCCCTGTGTCTCTCTCTAGGTCCTTGTGTCTCTCTCAGTCCCTGTGTCTCTCTCTGGGTCCCTGTGTCTCACTCGGTCCCTGTCACTCTCTCGGTCCCTGTGTCTCACTCGGTCCCTGTGTCTCTGTCTCGGTCCCTGCGTCTCCCTCGGTCCGTGTGTCTCACTCGGTCCCTGTGTCTCTCTCGGTCCCTGTATCTCTCTCTCACCCCTGTGTCTCTTTCGGAACTGGTGTCTCTCTTGGTCCCTGTGTCTTTCTCTCAGTCCCTGTGTCTCTCTCTCAGTCCCTGTATCTCTCTCTCGGTGCATGTGTCTCTCTCTCGGTCCCTGTGACTCTCTCAGTCCCTGTGTCTCTCTCGGTCCCTGTGTGTCTCTCTCTCGGTCCCTGTGTCTCTCTCGGTCGCTGTGTCTCACTCGGTCCCTGTGTCTCTCTCAGTCCTTGTGTCTTTTCTCGGTCGCTGAGTCTCTCTCTCTCAATCCCTGTGACTCTCTCGTTCACTGTCTCTCTCGGTCCCTGTGTCTCTCTCGGACCTGTGTCTCTCTTGGTCCCTGTGTCTCACTCGGTCCCTGTGTCTCTCTCGGTCCCTGTCTCTCTCTCGGTCCCTGTGTCTCTCTCGGTCCCTGTGTCTCACTCGGTCCCTGTGTCTCTCTCTCGGTCCCTGTGTCGCTCACACGGTCCCTGTGTCTCTCACTCGGTCCCTGTATCTCTCTCGGACCTTGTGTCTCTCTCTCGGTCCCTGAGTCTCTCTCGGTCCTTGTCTCTCTCTCTCTGTCCCTCTGTCTCTCTCTCGCTCCCTATCTTTCTCACTCGGACTATTGTTTCTCTCTCTCTCTCAGTCCCTGTGTCTCTCTCACTCGGTCCCTCTGTCTCTCACTCGGTCCCTGTCTCTCTCTTGGTCCCTGTGTCTCACTCGGTCCCTGTGACACTCTCGGTACCTGTGTCACTCTCTAGGTCCTTGTGTCTCACTCGGTCCCTGTCTCTCTCTCGGTCACTGTGTCTCATCGGTCCCTGTGTCTCTCTCGCTCGCACCTTATCTCTCTGCCTCGGTCCCTGTGTCTCACTCGGTCCCTGTGTCTCTCTCTCGGTCCCTGTCTCTCTCTCTCGGTCCTTGTGACTCTCTCGGTACCGTGTCTCTCTCTAGGTCCTTGTGTCTCACTCGGTCCCTGTCTCTCTCTCGGTCCCTGTGTCTCACTCGGTCCCTGTGTCTCTCTCGCTCGCACCCTATCTCTCTCCCTCGGTCCCTGTGTCTCACTCGGTCCCTGTGTCTCTCTCTCGGTCCCTGTCTCTCTCCCTCGGTCCCTGTGTCTCACTCGGTCCCTGTGTCTCTCTCTCGGTCGCTGTGTATCTCTCGGTCCCTTTGTCTATCTCTCGGTCCCTGTGTCTCTCTCGGTCCCTGTGTCTCTCTCGGTCCCTGTGTCTCTCTCTCGGTCCCTGTGTCTCTCTCTCGGTCCCTGTGTCTCTCTCAGTCCCTGTGTCTCTCTCTCGGTCACTGTGTCTCTCTCTCGATCCCTGTGTCCCTATCGGTCCCTGTGTCTCTCTCTCGGTCCCTGTGTCTCTCACTCCGTCCCAGTGTCTCTCACTCGGTCCCTGTGTCTCGCTCTCTTGGACCCTGTCTCTCTCCCTCGTTCCCTGTGTCTCACTCGGTCCCTGTGTCTCTCTCTCGGTCCCGTTCTCTCTCTCTCGGTCACTCTGTTTCTCTCGGTCCCTGTGTCTCTCCCGGTCCTGTCTGTCTCTCTCAGTCCCTGTGACTCTCTCTCGGTCCCTGTGACTGTCTCTCGGTCCCTGGCTCTCTCTCGGTCCCTGTGTCTCCCTCGGTCCGTGTGTCTCACTCGGTCCCTGTGTCTCTCTCTCGGTCCCTGAGACTCTCTCAGTCCCTGTGTCTCTCTCGGTCCCTGTGTCTCTCTCGGTCCCTGTGTCTCTCTCGGTCCCTGTGTCTCTCTCTCGGTCCCTGTGTCTCTCTCTCGGTCCCTGTGACTCGCTCAGTCCCTGTGTCGCTCACTCGGTCCCTGTATATCTCTCTCACCCCTGTGTCTCTCTCGGTCCTGGTGTCTCTCTTGGTCCCTGTGTCTCTCTGTCTCAGTCCCTGTGTCTCTCTCTCGGTGCCTGTGTCTCTCTCTCGGTCCCTGTTTCTCTCTCGGTCCCTGTGTCTCTCTCGGTCCCTGTGTCTCTCTCTCGGTCCCTGTGTCTCTCTCGGTCCCTGTTTCTCTCTCTCAGTCTCTGTGTCTCTCTCTCTCGGTCCCTGTGTCTCTCTCGGTCCCTGTGACTAGCTCAGTCCCTGTGTCGCTCACTCGGTCCCTGTGTCTCTCTCTCTTGGTCCCTGTGTCTCACTCGGTCCCTGTATCTCTCTCTCACCCCTGTGTCTCTCTCGGTCCTGGAGTCTCTCTTGGTCCCTGTGTCTCTCTCTCATTCCCTGTGTCTCTCTCTCAGTCCCTGTGTCACTCTCTCGGTGCCTGTGTCTCTCTCGCGGTCCCTGTGTCTCTCTCCCTCTGTCCCTGTGTCTCTCTCGGTCCCTGTGTCTCCCTCTCTCGGTCCCTGTGTCTCTCTCGGTCGTTGTGTCTCACTTGGTCCCTGTGTCTCTCTCTCAGTCCCTGTGTCTCTCTCGTTCCCTGTGTCTCTCTCTCTCGGTCCCTGTGTCTCTCTCCCTCGGTCCCTGAGTCTCTCTCGGTCCCTGTGTCTCTCTCTCTCGGTCCCTGTGTCTCTCTCGGTCCCTGTGTCTCTCTCTCTCGGTCCCTGTGTCTCACTCGGTCCCACTTTTTCTCACTCGGTCCCTGTCTCTCTCTTGGTCCTTGTGTTCTCTCGGTTCCTGTGTCTCTCTCTGGGTCCCTGTGTCTCACTCGGTCCCTGTGACTCTCTCGGTCCCTGTCTCTCTCCCTCGGTCCCTGTCTCTCTCTTTCGGTCACTCTGTTTCTCTCGGTCCCTGTGTCTCTCTCTCGGTCCCTGTGTCCCTCTCGGTCCCTGTGTCTCTCTCTCGGTCCCTGTGTCTCTCTCTCAGTCCCTGTGTCTCTCACTCAGTCCCTGTGTCTCTCACTCGGTCCCTGTGTCTCTCTCTTGCTCCCTGTGTCTTTCTCGGTCCCTGTGTCTCTCCCGATCCTGTCTCTCCCTCTCGTTCCCTGTGTCTCTCACGCGGTTCCTGTGTCTCTCTTGGTCCCTGTGTCTCTCTCTCGGTCCCTGTGTATCCCTCGGTCCGTGTGTCTCACTCGGTCCCTTAGTCTCTTTCGGTCCCTGTATCTCCCTCTCACTCCTGTGTCTCACTCGGTCCCTGTGTCTCTCTCGGTCCTTGTGTCTCTCTCTCGGTCCCTGTGTCTCTCTCAGTCCCTGTGTCTCTCTCGGTCACTGTCTCTCTCTCGGTCACTGTGTCTCTCTCGGTCCCCGTGTCTCTCTCCGTCCCTGTGTCTCACTCGGTCCCTGTGTCTCTCTAGATCCTTGTGTCTCTCTGTCAGTCCCTGTGTCTATCTCGGTCACTGACTCTCTCTCGGTCCCTGTGTCTCTCTCGGTCTCCGAGTCTCACTAGGTCCCTGTGTCTCTCTCGGTCCCTGTGTCTCTCTCTGTCCCTGTGTCTCTCTCTCGCTCTCTGTCTTTCTCTCTCGGACGATTGTGTCTCTCTCTCTCGGTCCCTGTGACTCTCTCGGTCCCTGTGTCTCTCTCTAGGTCCTTGTGTCTCTCTCAGTCCCTGTGTCTCTCTCTCTGGGTCCCTGTGTCTCACTCGGTCCCTGTCACTCTCTCGGTCCCTGTGTCTCACTCGGTCCCTGTGTCTCTGTCTCGGTCCCTGCGTCTCCCTCGGTCCGTGTGTCTCACTCAGTCCCTGTGTCTCTCTCGGTCCCTGTATCTCTCTCTCACCCCTGTGTATCTTTCGGAACTGGTGTCTCTCTTGGTCCCTGTGTCTTTCTCTCAGTCCCTGTGTCTCTCTCTCAGTCCCTGTATCTCTCTTTCGGTGCATGTGTCTCTCTCTCGGTCCCTGTGACTCTCTCAGTCCCTGTGTCTCTCTCTCAGTCCCTGTATCTCTCTCTCGGTGCATGTGTCTCTCTCTCGGTCCCTGTGACTCTCTCAGTCCCTGTGTCTCTCTCGGTCCCTGTGTGTCTCTCTCTCGGTCCCTGTTTCTCTCTCGGTCGCTGTGTCTCACTCGGTCCCTGTGCCTCTCTCGGTCCTTGTGTCTCTCTCTCGGTCCCTGAGTCTCTCTCAGTCCCTGTGTCTCTCTCGGTCACTGTCTCTCTCTCGGTCACTGTCTCTCTCTCGGTCACTGTGTCTCTCTCGGTCCCCGTGTCTCTCTCCGTCCCTGTGTCTCACTCGGTCCCTGTGTCTCTCTAGATCCTTGTGTCTCTCTCTCAGTCCCTGTGTCTATCTCGGTCACTGACTCTCTCTCGGTCCCTGTGTCTCTCTCGGTCTCTGAGTCTCACTAGGTCCCTGTGTCTCTCTCGGTCCCTGTGTCTCTCTCTGTCCCTGTGTCTCTCTCTCGCTCCCTGTCTTTCTCTCTCGGACGATTGTGTCTCTCTCTCTCGGTCCCTGTGACTCTCTCGGTCCCTGTGTCTCTCTCTAGGTCCTTGTGTCTCTCTCAGTCCCTGTGTCTCTCTCTGGGTCCCTGTGTCTCACTCGGTCCCTGTCACTCTCTCGGTCCCTGTGTCTCACTCGGTCCCTGTGTCTCTGTCTCGGTCCCTGCGTCTCCCTCGGTCCGTGTGTCTCACTCGGTCCCTGTGTCTCTCTCGGTCCCTGTATCTCTCTCTCACCCCTGTGTCTCTTTCGGAACTGGTGTCTCTCTTGGTCCCTGTGTCTTTCTCTCAGTCCCTGTGTCTCTCTCTCAGTCCCTGTATCTCTCTCTCGGTGCATGTGTCTCTCTCTCGGTCCCTGTGACTCTCTCAGTCCCTGTGTCTCTCTCGGTCCCTGTGTGTCTCTCTCTCGGTCCCTGTGTCTCTCTCGGTCGCTGTGTCTCACTCGGTCCCTGTGTCTCTCTCAGTCCTTGTGTCTCTTTCTCGGTCCCTGAGTCTCTCTCTCTCAATCCCTGTGACTCTCTCGTTCACTGTCTCTCTCGGTCCCTGTGTCTCTCTCGGACCTGTGTCTCTCTCGGTCCCTGTGTCTCTCTCGGTCCCTGTCTCTCTCTCGGTCCCTGTGTCTCTCTCGGTCCCTGTGTCTCACTCGGTCCCTGTGTCTCTCTCTCGGTCCCTGTGTCGCTCACTCGGTCCCTGTGTCTCTCACTCGGTCCCTGTATCTCTCTCGGTCCTTGTGTCTCTCTCTCGGTCCCTGAGTCTCTCTCGCTCCTTGTCTCTCTCTCTCTCTGTCCCTCTGTCTCTCTCTCGCTCCCTATCTTTCTCACTCGGACTATTCTTTCTCTCTCTCTCTCAGTCCCTGTGTCTCTCTCTCTCGGTCCCTGTGTCTCACTCGGTCCCTCTGTCTCTCACTCGGTCCCTGTCTCTCTCTTGGTCCCTGTGTCTCACTCGGTCCCTGTGACTCTCTCGGTACCTGTGTCACTCTCTAGGTCCTTGTGTCTCACTCGGTCCCTGTCTCTCTCTCGGTCACTGTGTCTCATCGGTCCCTGTGTCTCTCTCGATCGCACCTTATCTCTCTGCCTCGGTCCCTGTGTCTCACTCGGTCCCTGTGTCTCTCTCTCGGTCCCTGTCTCTCTCTCTCGGTCCTTGTGACTCTCTCGGTACCGTGTCTCTCTCTAGGTCCTTGTGTCTCACTCGGTCCCTGTCTCTCTCTCGGTCCCTGTGTCTCACTCGGCCCCTGTGTCTCTCTCGCTCGCACCCTATCTCTCTCCCTCGGTCCCTGTGTCTCACTCGGTCCCTGTGTCTCTCTCTCGGTCCCTGTCTCTCTCCCTCGGTCCCTGTGTCTCACTCGGTCCCTGTGTCTCTCTCTCGGTCGCTATGTATCTCTCGGTCCCTTTGTCTATCTCTCGGTCCCTGTGTCTCTCTCGGTCCCTGTGTCTCTCTCGGTCCCTGTGTCTCTCTCTCGGTCCCTGTGTCTCTCTCTCGGTCCCTGTGTCTCTCTCAGTCCCTGTGTCTCTCTCTCGGTCACTGTGTCTCTCTCACGATCCCTGTGTCCCTATCGGTCCCTGTGTCTCTCTCTCGGTCCCTGTGTCTCTCACTCCGTCCCAGTGTCTCTCACTCGGTCCCTGTGTCTCGCTCTCTTGGACCCTGTCTCTCTCCCTCGTTCCCTGTGTCTCTCTCGGTCCCGTTCTCTCTCTCTCGGTCACTCTGTTTCTCTCGGTCCTGTCTGTCTCTCTCAGTCCCTGTGACTCTCTCTCGGTCCCTGTGACTGTCTCTCGGTCCCTGACTCTCTCTCGGTCCCTGTGTCTCCCTCGGTCCGTGTGTCTCACTCGGTCCCTGTGTCTCTCTCTCGGTCCCTGTGTCTCTGTCGGTCCCTGTGTCTCTCTCTCGGTCCCTGTGACTCGCTCAGTCCCTGTGTCGCTCACTCGGTCCCTGTATATCTCTCTCACCCCTGTGTCTCTCTCGGTCCTGGTGTCTCTCTTGGTCCCTGTGTCTCTCTGTCTCAGTCCCTGTGTCTCTCTCTCGGTGCCTGTGTCTCTCTCTCGGTCCCTGTTTCTCTCTCGGTCCCTGTGTCTCTCTCGGTCCCTGTGTCTCTCTCTCGGTCCCTGTGTCTCTCTCGGTCCCTGTTTCTCTCTCTCGGTCTCTGTGTCTCTCTCTCTCGGTCCCTGTGTCTCTCTCGGTCCCTGTGACTAGCTCAGTCCCTGTGTCGCTCACTCGGTCTCTGTGTCTCTCTCTCTTGGTCCCTGTGTCTCACTCGGTCCCTGTATCTCTCTCTCACCCCTGTGTCTCTCTCGGTCCTGGAGTCTCTCTTGGTCCCTGTGTCTCTCTCTCATTCCCTGTGTCTCTCTCTCAGTCCCTGTGTCACTCTCTCGGTGCCTGTGTCTCTCTCTCGATCCCTGTGTCTCTCTCCCTCTGTCCCTGTGTCTCTCTCGGTCCCTGTGTCTCCCTCTCTCGGTCCCTGTGTCTCTCTCGGTCACTGTGTCTCACTTGGTCCCTGTGTCTCTCTCTCAGTCCCTGTGTCTCTCTCGTTCCCTGTGTCTCTCTCTGTCGGTCCCTGTGTCTCTCTCCCTCAGTCCCTGAGTCTCTCTCGGTCCCTGTGTCTCTCTCTCTCGGTCCCTGTGTCTCTCTCGGTCGCTGTGTCTCTCTCGGTCCCTGTGTCTCACTTGGTCCCTGTGTCTCTCTCCGTCCCTGTCTCTCTCCCTCGGTCCCTGTGTCTCACTCGGTCCCACTTTTTCTTACTCGGTCCCTGTCTCTCTCTTGGTCCTTGTGTTCTCTCGGTGCCTGTGTCTCTCTCTGGGTCCCTGTGTCTCACTCGGTCCCTGTGACTCTCTCGGTCCCTGTCTCTCTCCCTCGGTCCCTGTCTCTCTCTTTCGGTCACTCTGTTTCTCTCGGTCCCTGTGTCTCTCTCTCGGTCCCTGTGTCCCTCTCGGTCCCTGTGTCTCTCTCTCGGTCCCTGTGTCTCTCTCTCAGTCCCTGTGTCTCTCACTCGGTCCCTGTGTCTCTCACTCGGTCCCTGTGTCTCTCTCTTGCTCCCTGTGTCTTTCTCGGTCCCTTTGTCTCTCCCGATCCTGTCTCTCCCTCTCGTTCCCTGTGTCTCGCACGCGGTTCCTGTGTCTCTCTTGGTCCCTGTGTCTCACTCGGTCCCGGTGTCTCTCTCGGTCCTTGTGTCTCTCTCTCGGTCCCTGTGTCTCTCTCAGTCCCTGTGTCTCACTCGGTCACTGTGTCTCTCACTCGGTCCTTGTGTCTCTCACTCGGTCCCTGTGTCTCTCTCTTGCTCCCTGTGTCTTTCTCGGTCCCTGTGTCTCTCCCGATCCTGTCTCTCCCTCTCGTTCCCTGTGTCTCTCACGCGGTTCCTGTGTCTCTCTTGGTCCCTGTGTCTCTCTCTCGGTCCCTGTGTATCCCTCGGTCCGTGTGTCTCACTCGTACCCTTAGTCTCTTTCGGTCCCTGTATCTCCCTCTCACTTCTGTGTCTCACTCAGTCCCTGTGTCTCTCTCGGTCCTTGTGTCTCTCTCTCGGTCCCTGTGTATCCCTCGGTCCGTGTGTCTCACTCGGTCCCTGTGTCTCTCTCGGTCCCTGTATCTCTCTCGGTCACTTTCTCTCTCTCGGTCACTGTGTCTCTCTCGGTCCCCGTGTCTCTCTCCGTCCCTGTGTCTCACTCGGTCCCTGTGTCTCTCTAGATCCTTGTGTCTCTCTGTCAGTCCCTGTGTCTATCTCGGTCACTGACTCTCTCTCGGTCCCTGTGTCTCTCTCGGTCTCCGAGTCTCACTAGGTCCCTGTGTCTCTCTCGGTCCCTGTGTCTCTCTCTGTCCCTCTGTCTCTCTCTCGCTCCCTGTCTTTCTCTCTCGGACGATTGTGTCTCTCTCTCTCGGTCCCTGTGACTCTCTCGGTCCCTGTGTCTCTCTCTAGGTCCTTGTGTCTCTCTCAGTCCCTGTGTCTCTCTCTGGGTCCCTGTGTCTCACTCGGTCCCTGTCACTCTCTCGGTCCCTGTGTCTCACTCGGTCCCTGTGTCTCTGTCTCGGTCCCTGCGTCTCCCTCGGTCCGTGTGTCTCACTCGGTCCCTGTGTCTCTCTCGGTCCCTGTATCTCTCTCTCACCCCTGTGTATCTTTCGGAACTGGTGTCTCTCTTGGTCCCTGTGTCTTTCTCTCAGTCCCTGTGTCTCTCTCTCAGTCCCTGTATCTCTATTTCGGTGCATGTGTCTCTCTCTCGGTCCCTGTGACTCTCTCAGTCCCTGTGTCTCTCTCTCAGTCCCTGTATCTCTCTCTCGGTGCATGTGTCTCTCTCTCGGTCCCTGTGACTCTCTCAGTCCCTGTGTGTCTCTCTCTCGGTCCCTGTGTCTCTCTCGGTCGCTGTGTCTCTCTCGGTCCTTGTGTCTCTCTCTCGATCCCTGTGTCTCTCTCAGTCCCTGTGTCTCTCTCGGTCACTGTCTCTCTCTCGGTCACTGTGTCTCTCTCGGTCCCCGTGTCTCTCTCCGTCCCTGTGTCTCACTCGGTCCCTGTGTCTCTCTAGATCCTTGTGTCTCTCTCTCAGTCCCTGTGTCTATCTCGGTCACTGACTCTCTCTCGGTCCCTGTGTCTCTCTCGGTCTCTGAGTCTCACTAGGTCCCTGTGTCTCTCTCGGTCCCTGTGTCTCTCTCTGTCCCTGTGTCTCTCTCTCGCTCCCTGTCTTTCTCTCTCGGACGATTGTGTCTCTCTCTCTCGGCCCCTGTGACTCTCTCGGTCCCTGTGTCTCTCTCTAGGTCCTTGTGTCTCTCTCAGTCCCTGTGTCTCTCTCTGGGTCCCTGTGTCTCACTCGGTCCCTGTCACTCTCTCGGTCCCTGTGTCTCACTCGGTCCCTGTGTCTCTGTCTCGGTCCCTGCGTCTCCCTCGGTCCGTGTGTCTCACTCGGTCCCTGTGTCTCTCTCGGTCCCTGTATCTCTCTCTCACCCCTGTGTCTCTTTCGGAACTGGTGTCTCTCTTGGTCCCTGTGTCTTTCTCTCAGTCCCTGTGTCTCTCTCTCAGTCCCTGTATCTCTCTCTCTCGGTGCATGTGTCTCTCTCTCGGTCCCTGTGACTCTCTCAGTCCCTGTGTCTCTCTCGGTCCCTGTGTGTCTCTCTCTCGGTCCCTGTGTCTCTCTCGGTCGCTGTGTCTCACTCGGTCCCTGTGTCTCTCTCAGTCCTTGTGTCTCTTTCTCGGTCCCTGAGTCTCTCTCTCTCAATCCCTGTGACTCTCTCGTTCACTGTCTCTCTCGGTCCCTGTGTCTCTCTCGGACCTGTGTCTCTCTTGGTCCCTGTGTCTCACTCGGTCCCTGTGTCTCTCTCGTTCCCTGTCTCTCTCTCGGTCCCTGTGTCTCTCTCGGTCCCTGTGTCTCACTCGGTCCCTGTGTCTCTCTCTCGGTCCCTGTGTCGCTCACTCGGTCCCTGTGTCTCTCACTCGGTCCCTGTATCTCTCTCGGTCCTTGTGTCTCTCTCTCGGTCCCTGAGTCTCTCTCGGTCCTTGTCTCTCTCTCTCTGTCCCTCTGTCTCTCTCTCGCTCCCTATCTTTCTCACTCGGACTATTGTTTCTCTCTCTCTCTCAGTCCCTGTGTCTCTCTCTCTCGGTCCCTGTGTCTCACTCGGTCCCTCTGTCTCTCACTCGGTCCCTGTCTCTCTCTTGGTCCCTGTGTCTCACTCGGTCCCTGTGACTCTCTCGGTACCTGTGTCACTCTCTAGGTCCTTGTGTCTCACTCGGTCCCTGTCTCTCTCTCGGTCACTGTGTCTCATCGGTCCCTGTGTCTCTCTCGCTCGCACCTTATCTCTCTGCCTCGGTCCCTGTGTCTCACTCGGTCCCCTGTGTCTCTCTCTCGGTCCCTGTCTCTCTCTCTCGGTCCTTGTGCCTCTCTCGGTACCGTGTCTCTCTCTAGGTCCTTGTGTCTCACTCGGTCCCTGTCTCTCTCTCGGTCCCTGTGTCTCACTCTGTCCCTGTGTCTCTCTCGCTCGCACCCTATCTCTCTCCCTCGGTCCCTGTGTCTCACTCGGTCCCTGTGTCTCTCTCTCGGTCCCTGTCTCTCTCCCTCGGTCCCTGTGTCTCACTCGATCCCTGTGTCTCTCTCTCGGTCGCTGTGTATCTCTCGGTCCCTTTGTCTATCTCTCGGTCCCTGTGTCTCTCTCGGTCCCTGTGTCTCTCTCGGTCCCCGTGTCTCTCTCAGTCCCTGTGTCTCTCTCTCGGTCCCTGTGTCTCTCACTCCGTCCAGTGTCTCTCACTCGGTCCCTGTGTCTCGCTCTCTTGGACCCTGTCTCTCTCCCTCGTTCCTGTGTCTCACTCGGTCCCTGTGTCTCTCTCTCGGTCCCGTTCTCTCTCTCTCGGTCACTCTGTTTCTCTCGGTCCCTGTGTCTCTCCCGGTCCTGTCTGTCTCTCTCAGTCCCTGTGACTCTCTCTCGGTCCCTGTGACTGTCTCTCGGTCCCTGACTCTCTCTCGGTCCCTGTGTCTCCCTCGGTCCGTGTGTCTCACTCGGTCCCTGTGTCTCTCTCTCGGTCCCTGAGACTCTCTCAGTCCCTGTGTCTCTCTCGGTCCCTGTGTCTCTCTCTCGGTCCCTGTGACTCGCTCAGTCCCTGTGTCGCTCACTCGGTCCCTGTATATCTCTCTCACCCCTGTGTCTCTCTCGGTCCTGGTGTCTCTCTTGGTCCCTGTGTCTCTCTGTCTCAGTCCCTGTGTCTCTCTCTCGGTGCCTGTGTCTCTCTCTCGGTCCCTGTTTCTCTCTCGGTCCCTGTGTCTCTCTCGGTCCCTGTGTCTCTCTCTCGGTCCCTGTGTCTCTCTCGGTCCCTGTTTCTCTCTCTCGGTCTCTGTGTCTCTCTCTCTCGGTCCCTGTGTCTCTCTCGGTCCCTGTGACTAGCTCAGTCCCTGTGTCGCTCACTCGGTCCCTGTGTCTCTCTCTCACCCCTGTGTCTCTCTCGGTCGCTGTGTCTCTCTCGGTCCCTGTGTCTCACTTGGTCCCTGTGTCTCTCTCCGTCCCTGTCTCTCTCCCTCGGTCCCTGTGTCTCACTCGGTCCCACTTTTTCTCACTCGGTCCCTGTCTCTCTCTTGGTCCTTGTGTTCTCTCGGTTCCTGTGTCTCTCTCTGGGTCCCTGTGTCTCACTCGGTCCCTGTGACTCTCTCGGTCCCTGTCTCTCTCCCTCGGTCCCTGTCTCTCTCTTTCGGTCACTCTGTTTCTCTCGGTCCCTGTGTCTCTCTCTCGGTCCCTGTGTCCCTCTCGGTCCCTGTGTCTCTCTCTCGGTCCCTGTGTCTCTCTCTCAGTCCCTGTGTCTCTCACTCGGTCCCTGTGTCTCTCACTCGGTCCCTGTGTCTCTCTCTTGCTCCCTGTGTCTTTCTCGGTCCCTGTGTCTCTCCCGATCCTGTCTCTCCCTCTCGTTCCCTGTGTCTCTCACGCGGTTCCTGTGTCTCTCTTGGTCCCTGTGTCTCACTCGGTCCCGGTGTCTCTCTCGGTCCTTGTGTCTCTCTCTCGGTCCCTGTGTCTCTCTCAGTCGCTGTGTCTCTCTCGGTCACTGTCTCTCTCTCGGTCACTGTGTCTCTCTCGGTCCCCGTGTCTCTCTCCGTCCCTGTGTCTCACTCGGTCCATGTGTCTCTCTAGATCCTTGTGTCTCTCTGTCAGTCCCTGTGTCTATCTCGGTCACTGACTCTCTCTCGGTCCCTGTGTCTCTCTCGGTCTCCGAGTCTCACTAGGTCCCTGTGTCTCTCTCTGTCCCTGTGTCTCTCTCTCGCTCCCTGTCTTTCTCTCTCGGACGATTGTGTCTCTCTCTCTCGGTCCCTGTGACTCTCTCGGTCCCTGTGTCTCTCTCTAGGTCCTTGTGTCTCTCTCAGTCCCTGTGTCTCTCTCTGGGTCCCTGTGTCTCACTCGGTCCCTGTCACTCTCTCGGTCCCTGTGTCTCACTCGGTCCCTGTGTCTCTGTCTCGGTCCCTGCGTCTCCCTCGGTCCCTGTATCTCTCTCTCACCCCTGTGTATCTTTCGGAACTGGTGTCTCTCTTGGTCCCTGTGTCTTTCTCTCAGTCCCTGTGTCTCTCTCTCAGTCCCTGTATCTCTCTTTCGGTGCATGTGTCTCTCTCTCGGTCCCTGTGACTCTCTCAGTCCCTGTGTCTCTCTCTCAGTCCCTGTATCTCTCTCTCGGTGCATGTGTCTCTCTCTCGGTCCCTGTGACTCTCTCAGTCCCTGTGTCTCTCTCGGTCCCTGTGTGTCTCTCTCTCGGTCCCTGTGTCTCTCTCGGTCGCTGTGTCTCACTCGGTCCCTGTGTCTCTCTCGGTCCTTGTGTCTCTCTCTCGGTCCCTGTGTCTCTCTCAGTCCCTGTGTCTCTCTCGGTCACTGTCTCTCTCTCGGTCACTGTGTCTCTCTCGGTCCCCGTGTCTCTCTCCGTCCCTGTGTCTCACTCGGTCCCTGTGTCTCTCTAGATCCTTGTGTCTCTCTCTCAGTCCCTGTGTCTATCTCGGTCACTGACTCTCTCTCGGTCCCTGTGTCTCTCTCGGTCTCTGAGTCTCACTAGGTCCCTGTGTCTCTCTCGGTCCCTGTGTCTCTCTCTGTCCCTGTGTCTCTCTCTCGCTCCCTGAGACTCACTCGGTCCCTGTCACTCTCTCGGTCCCTGTGTCTCACTCGGTCCCTGTGTCTCTGTCTCGGTCCCTGCGTCTCCCTCGGTCCGTGTGTCTCACTCGGTCCCTGTGTCTCTCTCGGTCCCTGTATCTCTCTCTCACCCCTGTGTCTCTTTCGGAACTGGTGTCTCTCTTGGTCCCTGTGTCTTTCTCTCAGTCCCTGTGTCTCTCTCTCAGTCCCTGTATCTCTCTCTCGGTGCATGTGTCTCTCTCTCGGTCCCTGTGACTTTCTCAGTCCCTGTGTCTCTCTCGGTCCCTGTGTGTCTCTCTCTCGGTCCCTGTGTCTCTCTCGGTCGCTGTGTCTCACTCGGTCCCTGTGTCTCTCTCAGTCCTTGTGTCTCTTTCTCGGTCCCTGAGTCTCTCTCTCTCAATCCCTGTGACTCTCTCGTTCACTGTCTCTCTCGGTCCCTGTGTCTCTCTCGGACCTGTGTCTCTCTTGGTCCCTGTGTCTCACTCGGTCCCTGTGTCTCTCTCGGTCCCTGTCTCTCTCTCGGTCCCTGTGTCTCTCTCGGTCCCTGTGTCTCACTCGGTCCCTGTGTCTCTCTCTCGGTCCCTGTGTCGCTCACTCGGTCCCTGTGTCTCTCACTCGGTCCCTGTATCTCTCTCGGTCCTTGTGTCTCTCTCTCGGTCCCTGAGTCTCTCTCGGTCCTTGTCTCTCTCTCTCTGTCCCTCTGTCTCTCTCTCGCTCCCTATCTTTCTCACTCGGACTATTGTTTCTCTCTCTCTCTCAGTCCCTGTGTCTCTCTCTCTCGGTCCCTGTGTCTCACTCGGTCCCTCTGTCTCTCACTCGGTCCCTGTCTCTCTCTTGGTCCCTGTGTCTCACTCGGTCCCTATGACTCTCTCGGTACCTGTGTCACTCTCTAGGTCCTTGTGTCTCACTCGGTCCCTGTCTCTCTCTCGGTCACTGTGTCTCATCGGTCCCTGTGTCTCTCTCGCTCGCACCTTATCTCTCTGCCTCGGTCCCTGTGTCTCACTCGGTCCCTGTGTCTCTCTCTCGGTCCCTGTCTCTCTCTCTCGGTCCTTGTGACTCTCTCGGTACCGTGTCTCTCTCTAGGTCCTTGTGTCTCACTCGGTCCCTGTCTCTCTCTCGGTCCCTGTGTCTCACTCGGTCTCTGTGTCTCTCTCGCTCGCACCCTATCTCTCTCCCTCGGTCCCTGTGTCTCACTCGGTCCCTGTGTCTCTCTCTCGGTCCCTGTCTCTCTCCTTCGGTCCCTGTGTCTCACTCGGTCCCTGTGTCTCTCTCTCGGTCGCTGTGTATCTCTCGGTCCCTTTGTCTATCTCTCGGTCCCTGTGTCTCTCTCGGTCCCTGTGTCTCTCTCGGTCCCTGTGTCTCTCTCTCGGTCCCTGTGTCTCTCTCTCGTTCCCTGTGTCTCTCTCTCAGTCACTGTGTCTCTCTCTCGATCCCTGTGTCCCTATCGGTCCCTGTGTCTCTCTCTCGGTCCCTGTGTCTCTCACTCCGTCCCAGTGTCTCTCACTCGGTCCCTGTGTCTCGCTCTCTTGGACCCTGTCTCTCTCCCTCGTTCCCTGTGTCTCACTCGGTCCCTGTGTCTCTCTCTCGGTCCCGTTCTCTCTCTCTCGGTCACTCTGTTTCTCTCGGTCCCTGTGTCTCTCTCGGTCCCTGTGTCTCTCCCGGTCCTGTCTGTCTCTCTCAGTCCCTGTGACTCTCTCTCGGTCCCTGTGTCTCCCTCGGTCCGTGTGTCTCACTCGGTCCCTGTGTCTCTCTCTCGGTCCCTGAGAATCTCTCAGTCCCTGTGTCGCTCACTCGGTCCCTGTATATCTCTCTCACCCCTGTGTCTCTCTCGGTCCTGGTGTCTCTCTTGGTCCCTGTGTCTCTCTGTCTCAGTCCCTGTGTCTCTCTCTCGGTGCCTGTGTCTCTCTCTCGGTCCCTGTTTCTCTCTCGGTCCCTGTGTCTTTCTCGGTCCCTGTGTCTCTCTCTCGGTCCCTGTGTCTCATCGGTCCCTGTGTCTCTCTCGCTCGCACCTTATCTCTCTGCCTCGGTCCCTGTGTCTCACTCGGTCCCTGTGTCTCTCTCTCGGTCCCTGTCTCTCTCTCTCGGTCCTTGTGACTCTCTCGGTACCGTGTCTCTCTCTAGGTCCTTGTGTCTCACTCGGTCCCTGTCTCTCTCTCGGTCCCTGTGTCTCACTCGGTCCCTGTGTCTCTCTCGCTCGCACCCTATCTCTCTCCCTCGGTCCCTGTGTCTCACTCGGTCCCTGTGTCTCTCTCTCGGTCCCTGTCTCTCTCCCTCGGTCCCTGTGTCTCACTCGGTCCCTGTGTCTCTCTCTCGGTCGCTGTGTATCTCTCGGTCCCTTTGTCTATCTCTCGGTCCCTGTGTCTCTCTCGGTCCCTGTGTCTCTCTCGGTCCCTGTGTCTCTCTCTCGGTCCCTGTGTCTCTCTCTCGGTCCCTGTGTCTCTCTCAGTCCCTGTGTCTCTCTCTCGGTCACTGTGTCTCTCTCTCGATCCCTGTGTCCCTATCGGTCCCTGTGTCTCTCTCTCGGTCCCTGTGTCTCTCACTCCGTCCCAGTGTCTCTCACTCGGTCCCTGTGTCTCGCTCTCTTGGACCCTGTCTCTCTCCCTCGTTCCCTGTGTCTCACTCGGTCCCTGTGTCTCTCTCTCGGTCCCATTCTCTCTCTCTCGGTCACTCTGTTTCTCTCGGTCCCTGTGTCTCTCCCGGTCCTGTCTGTCTCTCTCAGTCCCTGTGACTCTCTCTCGGTCCCTGTGACTGTCTCTCGGTCCCTGGCTCTCTCTCGGTCCCTGTGTCTCCCTCGGTCCGTGTGTCTCACTCGGTCCCTGTGTCTCTCTCTCGGTCCCTGAGACTCTCTCAGTCCCTGTGTCTCTCTCGGTCCCTGTGTCTCTCTTGGTCCCTGTGTCTCTCTCGGTCCCTGTGTCTCTCTCTCGTTCCCTGTGTCTCTCTCTCGGTCCCTGTGACTCGCTCAGTCCCTGTGTCGCTCACTCGGTCCCTGTATATCTCTCTCACCCCTGTGTCTCTCTCGGTCCTGGTGTCTCTCTTGGTCCCTGTGTCTCTCTGTCTCAGTCCCTGTGTCTCTCTCTCGGTGCCTGTGTCTCTCTCTCGGTCCCTGTTTCTCTCTCGGTCCCTGTGTCTCTCTCGGTCCCTGTGTCTCTCTCTCGGTCCCTGTGTCTCTCTCGGTCCCTGTTTCTCTCTCTCAGTCTCTGTGTCTCTCTCTCTCGGTCCCTGTGTCTCTCTCGGTCCCTGTGACTAGCTCAGTCCCTGTGTCGCTCACTCGGTCCCTGTGTCTCTCTCTCTTGGTCCCTGTGTCTCACTCGGTCCCTGTATCTCTCTCTCACCCCTGTGTCTCTCACGGTCCTGGAGTCTCTCTTGGTCCCTGTGTCTCTCTCTCATTCCCTGTGTCTCTCTCTCAGTCCCTGTGTCACTCTCTCGGTGCCTGTGTCTCTCTCTCGGTCCCTGTGTCTCTCTCCCTCTGTCCCTGTGTCTCTCTCGGTCCCTGTGTCTCCCTCTCTCGGTCCCTGTGTCTCTCTCGGTCGCTGTGTCTCACTTGGTCCCTGTGTCTCTCTCTCAGTCCCTGTGTCTCTCTCGTTCCCTGTGTCTCTCTCTCTCGGTCCCTGTGTCTCTCTCCCTCGGTCCCTGAGTCTCTCTCGGTCCCTGTGTCTCTCTCTCTCGGTCCCTGTGTCTCTCTCGGTCGCTGTGTCTCTCTCGGTCCCTGTGTCTCACTTGCTCCCTGTGTCTCACTCGGTCCCACTTTTTCTCACTCGGTCCCTGTCTCTCTCTTGGTCCTTGTGTTCTCTCGGTTCCTGTGTCTCTCTCTGGGTCCCTGTGTCTCACTCGGTCCCTGTGACTCTCTCGGACCCTGTCTCTCTCCCTCGGTCCCTGTCTCTCTCTTTCGGTCACTCTGTTTCTCGCGGTCCCTATGTCTCTCTCTCGGTCCCTGTGTCCCTCTCGGTCCCTGTGTCTCTCTCTTGCTCCCTGTGTCTTTCTCGGTCCCTGTGTCTCTCACTCAGTCCCTGTGTCTCTCGCTCGGTCCCTGTGTCTCTCTCTTGCTCCCTGTGTCTTTCTCGGTCCCTGTGTCTCTCCCGATCCTGTCTCTCCCTCTCGTTCCCTGTGTCTCTCACGCGGTTCCTGTGTCTCTCTTGGTCCCTGTGTCTCTCTCTCGGTCCCTGTGTATCCCTCGGTCCGTGTGTCTCACTCGGTCCCTTAGTCTCTTTCGGTCCCTGTATCTCCCTCTCACTCCTGTGTCTCACTCGGTCCCTGTGTCTCTCTCGGTCCTTGTGTCTCTCTCTCGGTCCCTGTGTATCCCTCGGTCTGTGTGTCTCACTCGGTCCCTGTGTCTCTCTCGGTCCCTGTATCTCTCTCGGTCACTTTCTCTCTCTCGGTCACTGTGTCTCTCTCGGTCCCCGTGTCTCTCTCCGTCCCTGTGTCTCACTCGGTCCCTGTGTCTCTCTAGATCCTTGTGTCTCTCTGTCAGTCCCTGTGTCTATCTCGGTCACTGACTCTCTCTCGGTCCCTGTGTCTCTCTCGGTCTCCGAGTCTCACTAGGTCCCTGTGTCTCTCTCGGTACCTGTGTCTCTCTCTGTCCCTCTGTCTCTCTCTCGCTCCCTGTCTTTCTCTCTCGGACGATTGTGTCTCTCTCTCTCGGTCCCTGTGACTCACTCGGTCCCTGTGTCTCTCTCTAGGTCCTTGTGTCTCTCTCAGTCCCTGTGTCTCTCTCTGGGTCCCTGTGTCTCACTCGGTCCCTGTCACTCTCTCGGTCCCTGTGTCTCACTCGGTCCCTGTGTCTCTGTCTCGGTCCCTGCGTCTCCCTCGGTCCGTGTGTCTCACTCGGTCCCTGTGTCTCTCTCGGTCCCTGTATCTCTCTCTCACCCCTGTGTATCTTTCGGAACTGGTGTCTCTCTTGGTCCCTGTGTCTTTCTCTCAGTCCCTGTGTCTCTCTCTCAGTCCCTGTATCTCTATTTCGGTGCATGTGTCTCTCTCTCGGTCCCTGTGTCTCTCTCTCTTGGTCCCTGTGTCTCACTCGGTCCCTGTATCTCTCTCTCACCCCTGTGTCTCTCTCGGTCCTGGAGTCTCTCTTGGTCCCTGTGTCTCTCTCTCAGTCCCTGTGTCACTCTCTCGGTGCCTGTGTCTCTCTCTCGGTCCCTGTGTCTCTCTCCCTCTGTCCCTGTGTCTCTCTCGGTCCCTGTGTCTCCCTCTCTCGGTCCCTGTGTCTCTCTCGGTCGCTGTGTCTCACTTGGTCCCTGTGTCTCTCTCTCAGTCCCTGTGTCTCTCTCATTCCCTGTGTCTCTCTCTCTCGGTCCCTGTGTCTCTCTCCCTCGGTCCCTGAGTCTCTCTCGGTCCCTGTGTCTCTCTCTCTCGGTCCCTGTGTCTCTCTCTGTCGCTGTGTCTCTCTCGGTCCCTGTGTCTCACTTGGTCCCTGTGTCTCTCTCCGCCCCTATCTCTCTCCCTCGGTCCCTGTGTCTCACTCGGTCCCACTTTTTCTCACTCGGTCCCTGTCTCTCTCTTGGTCCTTGTGTTCTCTCGGTTCCTGTGTCTCTCTCTGGGTCCCTGTGTCTCACTCGGTCCCTGTGACTCTCTCGGTCCCTGTCTCTCTCCCTCGGTCCCTGTCTCTCTCTTTCGGTCACTCTGTTTCTCTCAGTCCCTGTGTCTCTCTCTCGGTCCCTGTGTCCCTCTCGGTCCCTGTGTCTCTCTCTCGGTCCCTGTGTCTCTCTCTCAGTCCCTGTGTCTCTCACTCGGTCCTTGTGTCTCTCACTCGGTCCCTGTGTCTCTCTCTTGCTCCCTGTGTCTTTCTCGGTCCCTGTGTCTCTCCCGATCCTGTCTCTCCCTCTCGTTCCCTGTGTCTCTCACGCGGTTCCTGTGTCTCTCTTGGTCCCTGTGTCTCTCTCTCGGTCCCTGTGTATCCCTCGGTCCGTGTGTCTCACTCGGTCCCTTAGTCTCTGTCGGTCCCTGTATCTCCCTCTCACTCCTGTGTCTCACTCGGTCCCTGTGTCTCTCTCGGTCCTTGTGTCTCTCTCTCGGTCCCTGTGTATCCCTCGGTCTGTGTGTCTCACTCGGTCCCTGTGTCTCTCTCGGTCCCTGTATCTCTCTCGGTCACTTTCTCTGTCTCGGTCACTGTGTCTCTCTCGGTCCCCGTGTCTCTCTCCGTCCCTGTGTCTCACTCGGTCCCTGTGTCTCTCTAGATCCTTGTGTCTCTCTGTCAGTCCCTGTGTCTATCTCGGTCACTGACTCTCTCTCGGTCCCTGTGTCTCTCTCGGTCTCCGAGTCTCACTAGGTCCCTGTGTCTCTCTCGGTCCCTGTGTCTCTCTCTGTCCCTCTGTCTCTCTCTCGCTCCCTGTCTTTCTCTCTCGGACGATTGTGTCTCTCTCTCTCGGTCCCTGTGACTCTCTCGGTCCCTGTGTCTCTCTCTAGGTCCTTGTGTCTCTCTCAGTCCCTGTGTCTCTCTCTGGGTCCCTGTGTCTCACTCGGTCCCTGTCACTCTCTCGGTCCCTGTGTCTCACTCGGTCCCTGTGTCTCTGTCTCGGTCCCTGCGTCTCCCTCGGTCCGTGTGTCTCACTCGGTCCCTGTGTCTCTCTCGGTCCCTGTATCTCTCTCTCACCCCTGTGTATCTTTCGGAACTGGTGTCTCTCTTGGTCCCTGTGTCTTTCTCTCAGTCCCTGTGTCTCTCTCTCAGTCCCTGTATCTCTATTTCGGTGCATGTGTCTCTCTCTCGGTCCCTGTGACTCTCTCAGTCCCTGTGTCTCTCTCTCAGTCCCTGTATCTCTCTCTCGGTGCATGTGTCTCTCTCTCGGTCCCTGTGACTCTCTCAGTCCCTGTGTGTCTCTCTCTCGGTCCCTGTGTCTCTCTCGGTCGCTGTGTCTCACTCGGTCCCTGTGTCTCTCTCGGTCCTTGTGTCTCTCTCTCGATCCCTGTGTCTCTCTCAGTCCCTGTGTCTCTCTCGGTCACTGTCTCTCTCTCGGTCACTGTGTCTCTCTCGGTCCCCGTGTCTCTCTCCGTCCCTGTGTCTCACTCGGTCCCTGTGTCTCTCTAGATCCTTGTGTCTCTCTCTCAGTCCCTGTGTCTATCTCGGTCACTGACTCTCTCTCGGTCCCTGTGTCTCTCTCGGTCTCTGAGTCTCACTAGGTCCCTGTGTCTCTCTCGGTCCCTGTGTCTCTCTCTGTCCCTGTGTCTCTCTCTCGCTCCCTGTCTTTCTCTCTCGGACGATTGTGTCTCTCTCTCTCGGTCCCTGTGACTCTCTCGGTCCCTGTGTCTCTCTCTAGGTCCTTGTGTCTCTCTCAGTCCCTGTGTCTCTCTCTGGGTCCCTGTGTCTCACTCGGTCCCTGTCACTCTCTCGGTCCCTGTGTCTCACTCGGTCCCTGTGTCTCTGTCTCGGTCCCTGCGTCTCCCTCGGTCCGTGTGTCTCACTCGGTCCCTGTGTCTCTCTCGGTCCCTGTATCTCTCTCTCACCCCTGTGTCTCTTTCGGAACTGGTGTCTCTCTTGGTCCCTGTGTCTTTCTCTCAGTCCCTGTGTCTCTCTCTCAGTCCCTGTATCTCTCTCTCGGTGCATGTGTCTCTCTCTCGGTCCCTGTGACTCTCTCAGTCCCTGTGTCTCTCTCGGTCCCTGTGTGTCTCTCTCTCGGTCCCTGTGTCTCTCTCGGTCGCTGTGTCTCACTCGGTCCCTGTGTCTCTCTCAGTCCTTGTGTCTCTTTCTCGGTCCCTGAGTCTCTCTCTCTCAATCCCTGTGACTCTCTCGTTCACTGTCTCTCTCGGTCCCTGTGTCTCTCTCGGACCTGTGTCTCTCTCGGTCCCTGTGTCTCTCTCGGTCCCTGTCTCTATCTCGGACCTGTGTCTCTCTTGGTCCCTGTGTCTCACTCGGTCCCTGTGTCTCTCTCGGTCCCTGTCTCTCTCTCGGTCCCTGTGTCTCTCTCGGTCCCTGTGTGTCACTCGGTCCCTGTGTCTCTCTCTCGGTCCCTGTGTCGCTCACTCGGTCCCTGTGTCTCTCACTCGGTCCCTGTATCTCTCTCGGTCCTTGTGTCTCTCTCTCGGTCCCTGAGTCTCTCTCGGTCCTTGTCTCTCTCTCTCTGTCCCTCTGTCTCTCTCTCGCTCCCTATCTTTCTCACTCGGACTATTGTTTCTCTCTCTCTCTCAGTCCCTGTGTCTCTCTCTCTCGGTCCCTGTGTCTCACTCGGTCCCTCTGTCTCTCACTCGGTCCCTGTCTCTCTCTTGGTCCCTGTGTCTCACTCGGTCCCTGTGACTCTCTCGGTACCTGTGTCACTCTCTAGGTCCTTGTGTCTCACTCGGTCCCTGTCTCTCTCTCGGTCACTGTGTCTCATCGGTCCCTGTGTCTCTCTCGCTCGCACCTTATCTCTCTGCCTCGGTCCCTGTGTCTCACTCGGTCCCTGTGTCTCTCTCTCGGTCCCTGTCTCTCTCTCTCGGTCCTTGTGCCTCTCTCGGTACCGTGTCTCTCTCTAGGTCCTTGTGTCTCACTCGGTCCCTGTCTCTCTCTCCTTCCCTGTGTCTCACTCGGTCCCTGTGTCTCTCTCGCTCGCACCCTATCTCTCTCCCTCGGTCCCTGTGTCTCACTCGGTCCCTGTGTCTCTCTCTCGGTCCCTGTCTCTCTCCCTCGGTCCCTGTGTCTCACTCGATCCCTGTGTCTCTCTCTCGGTCGCTGTGTATCTCTCGGTCCCTTTGTCTATCTCTCGGTCCCTGTGTCTCTCTCGGTCCCTGTGTCTCTCTCGGTCCCCGTGTCTCTCTCAGTCCCTGTGTCTCTCTCTCGGTCCCTGTGTCTCTCACTCCGTCCCAGTGTCTCTCACTCGGTCCCTGTGTCTCGGTCTCTTGGACCCTGTCTCTCTCCCTCGTTCCCTGTGTCTCACTCGGTCCCTGTGTCTCTCTCTCGGTCCCGTTCTCTCTCTCTCGGTCACTCTGTTTCTCTCGGTCCCTGTGTCTCTCCCGGTCCTGTCTGTCTCTCTCAGTCCCTGTGACTCTCTCTCGGTCCCTGTGACTGTCTCTCGGTCCCTGACTCTCTCTCGGTCCCTGTGTCTCCCTCGGTCCGTGTGTCTCACTCGGTCCCTGTGTCTCTCTCTCGGTCCCTGAGACTCTCTCAGTCCCTGTGTCTCTCTCGGTCCCTGTGTCTCTCTCTCGGTCCCTGTGACTCGCTCAGTCCCTGTGTCGCTCACTCGGTCCCTGTATATCTCTCTCACCCCTGTGTCTCTCTCGGTCCTGGTGTCTCTCTTGGTCCCTGTGTCTCTCTGTCTCAGTCCCTGTGTCTCTCTCTCGGTGCCTGTGTCTCTCTCTCGGTCCCTGTTTCTCTCTCGGTCCCTGTGTCTCTCTCGGTCCCTGTGTCTTTCTCTCGGTCCCTGTGTCTCTCTCGGTCCCTGTTTCTCTCTCTCGGTCTCTGTGTCTCTCTCTCTCGGTCCCTGTGTCTCTCTCGGTCCCTGTGACTAGCTCAGTCCCTGTGTCGCTCACTCGGTCCCTGTGTCTCTCTCTCTTGGTCCCTGTGTCTCACTCGGTCCCTGTATCTCTCTCTCACCCCTGTGTCTCTCTCGGTCCTGGAGTCTCTCTTGGTCCCTGTGTCTCTCTCTCATTCCCTGTGTCTCTCTCTCAGTCCCTGTGTCACTCTCTCGGTGCCTGTGTCTCTCTCTCGGTCCCTGTGTCTCTCTCCCTCTGTCCCTGTGTCTCTCTCGGTCCCTGTGTCTCCCTCTCTCGGTCCCTGTGTCTCTCTCGGTCGCTGTGTCTCACTTGGTCCCTGTGTCTCTCTCTCAGTCCCTGTGTCTCTCTCGTTCCCTGTGTCTCTCTCTGTTGGTCCCTGTGTCTCTCTCCCTCGGTCCCTGAGTCTCTCTCGGTCCCTGTGTCTCTCTCTCTCGGTCCCTGTGTCTCTCTCGGTCGCTGTGTCTCTCTCGGTCCCTGTGTCTCACTTGGTCCCTGTGTCTCTCTCCGTCCCTGTCTCTCTCCCTCGGTCCCTGTGTCTCACTCGGTCCCACTTTTTCTCACTCGGTCCCTGTCTCTCTCTTGGTCCTTGTGTTCTCTCGGTTCCTGTGTCTCTCTCTGGGTCCCTGTGTCTCACTCGGTCCCTGTGACTCTCTCGGTCCCTGTCTCTCTCCCTCGGTCCCTGTCTCTCTCTTTCGGTCACTCTGTTTCTCTCGGTCCCTGTGTCTCTCTCTCGGTCCCTGTGTCCCTCTCGGTCCCTGTGTCTCTCTCTCGGTCCCTGTGTCTCTCTCTCAGTCCCTGTGTCTCTCACTCGGTCCCTGTGTCTCTCACTCGGTCCCTGTGTCTCTCTCTTGCTCCCTGTGTCTTTCTCGGTCCCTGTGTCTCTCCCGATCCTGTCTCTCCCTCTCGTTCCCTGTGTCTCGCACGCGGTTCCTGTGTCTCTCTTGGTCCCTGTGTCTCACTCGGTCCCGGTGTCTCTCTCGGTCCTTGTGTCTCTCTCTCGGTCCCTGTGTCTCTCTCAGTCGCTGTGTCTCTCTCGGTCACTGTCTCTCTCTCGGTCACTGTGTCTCTCTCGGTCCCCGTGTCTCTCTCCGTCCCTGTGTCTCACTCGGTCCCTGTGTCTCTCTAGATCCTTGTGTCTCTCTGTCAGTCCCTGTGTCTATCTCGGTCACTGACTCTCTCTCGGTCCCTGTGTCTCTCTCGGTCTCCGAGTCTCACTAGGTCCCTGTGTCTCTCTCTGTCCCTGTGTCTCTCTCTCGCTCCCTGTCTTTCTCTCTCGGACGATTGTGTCTCTCTCTCTCGGTCCCTGTGACTCTCTCGGTCCCTGTGTCTCTCTCTAGGTCCTTGTGTCTCTCTCAGTCCCTGTGTCTCTCTCTGGGTCCCTGTGTCTCACTCGGTCCCTGTCACTCTCTCGGTCCCTGTGTCTCACTCGGTCCCTGTGTCTCTGTCTCGGTCCCTGCGTCTCCCTCGGTCCCTGTATCTCTCTCTCACCCCTGTGTATCTTTCGGAACTGGTGTCTCTCTTGGTCCCTGTGTCTTTCTCTCAGTCCCTGTGTCTCTCTCTCAGTCCCTGTATCTCTCATTCGGTGCATGTGTCTCTCTCTCGGTCCCTGTGACTCTCTCAGTCCCTGTGTCTCTCTCTCAGTCCCTGTATCTCTCTCTCGGTGCATGTGTCTCTCTCTCGGTCCCTGTGACTCTCTCAGTCCCTGTGTCTCTCTCGGTCCCTGTGTGTCTCTCTCTCGGTCCCTGTGTCTCTCTCGGTCGCTGTGTCTCACTCGGTCCCTGTGTCTCTCTCAGTCCCTGTGTCTCTCTCGGTCACTGTCTCTCTCTCGGTCACTGTGTCTCTCTCGGTCCCCGTGTCTCTCTCCGTCCCTGTGTCTCACTCGGTCCCTGTGTCTCTCTAGATCCTTGTGTCTCTCTCTCAGTCCCTGTGTCTATCTCGGTCACTGACTCTCTCTCGGTCCCTGTGTCTCTCTCGGTCTCTGAGTCTCACTAGGTCCCTGTGTCTCTCTCGGTCCCTGTGTCTCTCTCTGTCCCTGTGTCTCTCTCTCGCTCCCTGTGACTCTCTCGGTCCCTGTGTCTCTCTCTGGGTCCCTGTGTCTCACTCGGTCCCTGTCACTCTCTCGGTCCCTGTGTCTCACTCGGTCCCTGTGTCTCTGTCTCGGTCCCTGCATCTCCCTCGGTCCGTGTGTCTCACTCGGTCCCTGTGTCTCTCTCGGTCCCTGTATCTCTCTCTCACCCCTGTGTCTCTTTCGGAACTGGTGTCTCTCTTGGTCCCTGTGTCTTTCTCTCAGTCCCTGTGTCTCTCTCTCAGTCCCTGTATCTCTCTCTCGGTGCATGTGTCTCTCTCTCGGTCCCTGTGACTTTCTCAGTCCCTGTGTCTCTCTCGGTCCCTGTGTGTCTCTCTCTCGGTCCCTGTGTCTCTCTCGGTCGCTGTGTCTCACTCGGTCCCTGTGTCTCTCTCAGTCCTTGTGTCTCTTTCTCGGTCCCTGAGTCTCTCTCTCTCAATCCCTGTGACTCTCTCGTTCACTGTCTCTCTCGGTCCCTGTGTCTCTCTCGGACCTGTGTCTCTCTTGGTCCCTGTGTCTCACTCGGTCCCTGTGTCTCTCTCGGTCCCTGTCTCTCTCTCGGTCCCTGTGTCTCTCTCGGTCCCTGTGTGTCACTCGGTCCCTGTGTCTCTCTCTCGGTCCCTGTGTCGCTCACTCGGTCCCTGTGTCTCTCACTCGGTTCCTGTATCTCTCTCGGTCCTTGTGTCTCTCTCTCGGTCCCTGAGTCTCTCTCGGTCCTTGTCTCTCTCTCTCTGTCCCTCTGTCTCTCTCTCGCTCCCTATCTTTCTCACTCGGACTATTGTTTCTCTCTCTCTCTCAGTCCCTGTGTCTCTCTCTCTCGGTCCCTGTGTCTCACTCGGTCCCTCTGTCTCTCACTCGGTCCCTGTCTCTCTCTTGGTCCCTGTGTCTCACTCGGTCCCTGTGACTCTCTCGGCACCTGTGTCACTCTCTAGGTCCTTGTGTCTCACTCGGTCCCTGTCTCTCTCTCGGTCACTGTGTCTCATCGGTCCCTGTGTCTCTCTCGCTCGCACCTTATCTCTCTGCCTCGGTCCCTGTGTCTCACTCGGTCCCTGTGTCTCTCTCTCGGTCCCTGTCTCTCTCTCTCGGTCCTTGTGACTCTCTCGGTACCGTGTCTCTCCCTCGGTCCCTGTGTCTCACTCGGTCCCTGTGTCTCTCTCTCGGTCCCTGTGTCTCACTCGGTCCCTGTGTCTCTCTCTCGGTCCCTGTCTCTCTCCTTCGGTCCCTGTGTCTCACTCGGTCCCTGTGTCTCTCTCTCGGTCGCTGTGTATCTCTCGGTCCCTTTGTCTATCTCTCGGTCCCTGTGTCTCTCTCGGTCCCTGTGTCTCTCTCTCGGTCCCTGTGTCTCTCTCTCGGTCCCTGTGTCTCTCTCTCGGTCACTGTGTCTCTCTCTCCGTCCCAGTGTCTCTCACTCGGTCCCTGTGTCTCGCTCTCTTGGACCCTGTCTCTCTCCCTCGTTCCCTGTGTCTCACTCGGTCCCTGTGTCTCTCTCTCGGTCCCGTTCTCTCTCTCTCGGTCACTCTGTTTCTCTCGGTCCCTGTCTCTCTCTTGGTCCCTGTGTCTCACTCGGTCCCTGTGACTCTCTCGGCACCTGTGTCACTCTCTAGGTCCTTGTGTCTCACTCGGTCCCTGTCTCTCTCTCGGTCACTGTGTCTCATCGGTCCCTGTGTCTCTCTCGCTCGCACCTTATCTCTCTGCCTCGGTCCCTGTGTCTCACTCGGTCCCTGTGTCTCTCTCTCGGTCCCTGTCTCTCTCTCTCGGTCCTTGTGACTCTCTCGGTACCGTGTCTCTCCCTCGGTCCCTGTGTCTCACTCGGTCCCTGTGTCTCTCTCTCGGTCCCTGTGTCTCACTCGGTCCCTGTGTCTCTCTCTCGGTCCCTGTCTCTCTCCTTCGGTCCCTGTGTCTCACTCGGTCCCTGTGTCTCTCTCTCGGTCGCTGTGTATCTCTCGGTCCCTTTGTCTATCTCTCGGTCCCTGTGTCTCTCTCGGTCCCTGTGTCTCTCTCTCGGTCCCTGTGTCTCTCTCTCGGTCCCTGTGTCTCTCTCTCGGTCACTGTGTCTCTCTCTCCGTCCCAGTGTCTCTCACTCGGTCCCTGTGTCTCGCTCTCTTGGACCCTGTCTCTCTCCCTCGTTCCCTGTGTCTCACTCGGTCCCTGTGTCTCTCTCTCGGTCCCGTTCTCTCTCTCTCGGTCACTCTGTTTCTCTCGGTCCCTGTGTCTCTCTCGGTCCCTGTGTCTCTCCCGGTCCTGTCTGTCTCTCTCAGTCCCTGTGACTCTCTCTCGGTCCCTGTGTCTCCCTCGGTCCGTGTGTCTCACTCGGTCCCTGTGTCTCTCTCTCGGTCCCTGAGACTCTCTCAGTCCCTGTGTCGCTCACTCGGTCCCTGTATATCTCTCTCACCCCTGTGTCTCTCTCGGTCCTGGTGTCTCTCTTGGTCCCTGTGTCTCTCTGTCTCAGTCCCTGTGTCTCTCTCTCGGTGCCTGTGTCTCTCTCTCGGTCCCTGTTTCTCTCTCGGTCCCTGTGTCTTTCTCGGTCCCTGTGTCTCTCTCTCGGTCCCTGTGTCTCTCTCAGTCCCTGTGTCGCTCACTCGGTCCCTGTGTCTCTCTCTCTTGGTCCCTGTGTCTCACTCGGTCCCTGTATCTCTCTCTCACCCCTGTGTCTCTCTCGGTCCTGGAGTCTCTCTTGGTCCCTGTGTCTCTCTGTCTCAGTCCCTGTGTCTCTCTCTCGGTCCCTGTGTCTCTCTCAGTCCCTGTGTCTCTCTCTCGGTGCCTGTGTCTCTCTCTCGGTCCCTGTGTCTCTCTCCCTCTGTCCCTGTGTCTCTCTCGGTCCCTGTGTCTCCCTCTCTCGGTCCCTGTGTCTCTCTCGGTCGCTGTGTCTCACTTGGTCCCTTTGTCTCACTCGGTCCCTGTGACTCTCTCGGTCCCTGTCTCTCTCTTTCGGTCACTCTGTTTCTCTCGGTCCCTGTGTCTCTCTCTCGGTCCCTGTGTCTCTCACTCGGTCCCTGTGTCTCTCACTCGGTCCCTGTCTCTCTCTCTCGGTCCCTGTGTCTCTTCGGTCCCTGTGTCTCTCTCTTGCTCCCTGTGTCTCTCTCGGTCCCTGTGTCTCTCTCTCTCAGTCCCTGTGTCTTTCTCTCGGTCGCTGTGTCTCACTCGGTCCCTGTGTCTCTCTCGGTCCTTGTGTCTCTCTCTCGGTCCCTGTGTCTCTCTCAGTCCCTGTGTCTCTCTCTCTCGGTCCCTGTGTCTCTCTCTCGGTCCATGTATGTCTCTCTCGGTCCGTGTCTCTCTCTCTGTCCCTGTGACTCGCTCAGTCCCTGTGTCTCTCTCTCGGTCCCTGTGTCTCTCTCCCTCGGTTCCTGTGTCTCTCTCGGTCCCTGTGTCTCTCTCTCTCGGTCGCTGTGTCTCTCTCTCGGTCCCTGTGTCTCTCTCGGTCGCTTTGTCTCTCTCGGTCCTTGTGTCCCTCTCTCAGACCCTGTGTCTCACTCGGTCCCTGTGTCTCTCTCTCGGTCCCTGTGTCTCTCTCTCGGTCCCTGTGTCTCTCTCTCAGTCCCTGTATCTCTCATTCGGTGCATGTGTCTCTCTCTCGGTCCCTGTGACTCTCTCAGTCCCTGTGTCTCTCTCTCAGTCCCTGTATCTCTCTCTCGGTGCATGTGTCTCTCTCTCGGTCCCTGTGACTCTCTCAGTCCCTGTGTCTCTCTCGGTCCCTGTGTGTCTCTCTCTCGGTCCCTGTGTCTCTCTCGGTCGCTGTGTCTCACTCGGTCCCTGTGTCTCTCTCAGTCCCTGTGTCTCTCTCGGTCACTGTCTCTCTCTCGGTCACTGTGTCTCTCTCGGTCCCCGTGTCTCTCTCCGTCCCTGTGTCTCACTCGGTCCCTGTGTCTCTCTAGATCCTTGTGTCTCTCTCTCAGTCCCTGTGTCTATCTCGGTCACTGACTCTCTCTCGGTCCCTGTGTCTCTCTCGGTCTCTGAGTCTCACTAGGTCCCTGTGTCTCTCTCGGTCCCTGTGTCTCTCTCTGTCCCTGTGTCTCTCTCTCGCTCCCTGTGACTCTCTCGGTCCCTGTGTCTCTCTCTGGGTCCCTGTGTCTCACTCGGTCCCTGTCACTCTCTCGGTCCCTGTGTCTCACTCGGTCCCTGTGTCTCTGTCTCGGTCCCTGCATCTCCCTCGGTCCGTGTGTCTCACTCGGTCCCTGTGTCTCTCTCGGTCCCTGTATCTCTCTCTCACCCCTGTGTCTCTTTCGGAACTGGTGTCTCTCTTGGTCCCTGTGTCTTTCTCTCAGTCCCTGTGTCTCTCTCTCAGTCCCTGTATCTCTCTCTCGGTGCATGTGTCTCTCTCTCGGTCCCTGTGACTTTCTCAGTCCCTGTGTCTCTCTCGGTCCCTGTGTGTCTCTCTCTCGGTCCCTGTGTCTCTCTCGGTCGCTGTGTCTCACTCGGTCCCTGTGTCTCTCTCAGTCCTTGTGTCTCTTTCTCGGTCCCTGAGTCTCTCTCTCTCAATCCCTGTGACTCTCTCGTTCACTGTCTCTCTCGGTCCCTGTGTCTCTCTCGGACCTGTGTCTCTCTTGGTCCCTGTGTCTCACTCGGTCCCTGTGTCTCTCTCGGTCCCTGTCTCTCTCTCGGTCCCTGTGTCTCTCTCGGTCCCTGTGTGTCACTCGGTCCCTGTGTCTCTCTCTCGGTCCCTGTGTCGCTCACTCGGTCCCTGTGTCTCTCACTCGGTTCCTGTATCTCTCTCGGTCCTTGTGTCTCTCTCTCGGTCCCTGAGTCTCTCTCGGTCCTTGTCTCTCTCTCTCTGTCCCTCTGTCTCTCTCTCGCTCCCTATCTTTCTCACTCGGACTATTGTTTCTCTCTCTCTCTCAGTCCCTGTGTCTCTCTCTCTCGGTCCCTGTGTCTCACTCGGTCCCTCTGTCTCTCACTCGGTCCCTGTCTCTCTCTTGGTCCCTGTGTCTCACTCGGTCCCTGTGACTCTCTCGGCACCTGTGTCACTCTCTAGGTCCTTGTGTCTCACTCGGTCCCTGTCTCTCTCTCGGTCACTGTGTCTCATCGGTCCCTGTGTCTCTCTCGCTCGCACCTTATCTCTCTGCCTCGGTCCCTGTGTCTCACTCGGTCCCTGTGTCTCTCTCTCGGTCCCTGTCTCTCTCTCTCGGTCCTTGTGACTCTCTCGGTACCGTGTCTCTCCCTCGGTCCCTGTGTCTCACTCGGTCCCTGTGTCTCTCTCTCGGTCCCTGTGTCTCACTCGGTCCCTGTGTCTCTCTCTCGGTCCCTGTCTCTCTCCTTCGGTCCCTGTGTCTCACTCGGTCCCTGTGTCTCTCTCTCGGTCGCTGTGTATCTCTCGGTCCCTTTGTCTATCTCTCGGTCCCTGTGTCTCTCTCGGTCCCTGTGTCTCTCTCTCGGTCCCTGTGTCTCTCTCTCGGTCCCTGTGTCTCTCTCTCGGTCACTGTGTCTCTCTCTCCGTCCCAGTGTCTCTCACTCGGTCCCTGTGTCTCGCTCTCTTGGACCCTGTCTCTCTCCCTCGTTCCCTGTGTCTCACTCGGTCCCTGTGTCTCTCTCTCGGTCCCGTTCTCTCTCTCTCGGTCACTCTGTTTCTCTCGGTCCCTGTGTCTCTCTCGGTCCCTGTGTCTCTCCCGGTCCTGTCTGTCTCTCTCAGTCCCTGTGACTCTCTCTCGGTCCCTGTGTCTCCCTCGGTCCGTGTGTCTCACTCGGTCCCTGTGTCTCTCTCTCGGTCCCGTTCTCTCTCTCTCGGTCACTCTGTTTCTCTCGGTCCCTGTGTCTCTCTCGGTCCCTGTGTCTCTCCCGGTCCTGTCTGTCTCTCTCAGTCCCTGTGACTCTCTCTCACCCCTGTGTCTCTCTCGGTCCTGGTGTCTCTCTTGGTCCCTGTGTCTCTCTGTCTCAGTCCCTGTGTCTCTCTCTCGGTGCCTGTGTCTCTCTCTCGGTCCCTGTTTCTCTCTCGGTCCCTGTGTCTTTCTCGGTCCCTGTGTCTCTCTCTCGGTCCCTGTGTCTCTCTCAGTCCCTGTGTCGCTCACTCGGTCCCTGTGTCTCTCTCTCTTGGTCCCTGTGTCTCACTCGGTCCCTGTATCTCTCTCTCACCCCTGTGTCTCTCTCGGTCCTGGAGTCTCTCTTGGTCCCTGTGTCTCTCTGTCTCAGTCCCTGTGTCTCTCTCTCGGTCCCTGTGTCTCTCTCAGTCCCTGTGTCTCTCTCTCGGTGCCTGTGTCTCTCTCTCGGTCCCTGTGTCTCTCTCCCTCTGTCCCTGTGTCTCTCTCGGTCCCTGTGTCTCCCTCTCTCGGTCCCTGTGTCTCTCTCGGTCGCTGTGTCTCACTTGGTCCCTTTGTCTCACTCGGTCCCTGTGACTCTCTCGGTCCCTGTCTCTCTCTTTCGGTCACTCTGTTTCTCTCGGTCCCTGTGTCTCTCTCTCGGTCCCTGTGTCTCTCACTCGGTCCCTGTGTCTCTCACTCGGTCCCTGTCTCTCTCTCTCGGTCCCTGTGTCTCTTCGGTCCCTGTGTCTCTCTCTTGCTCCCTGTGTCTCTCTCGGTCCCTGTGTCTCTCTCTCTCAGTCCCTGTGTCTTTCTCTCGGTCGCTGTGTCTCACTCGGTCCCTGTGTCTCTCTCGGTCCTTGTGTCTCTCTCTCGGTCCCTGTGTCTCTCTCAGTCCCTGTGTCTCTCTCTCTCGGTCCCTGTGTCTCTCTCTCGGTCCATGTATGTCTCTCTCGGTCCGTGTCTCTCTCTCTGTCCCTGTGACTCGCTCAGTCCCTGTGTCTCTCTCTCGGTCCCTGTGTCTCTCTCCCTCGGTTCCTGTGTCTCTCTCGGTCCCTGTGTCTCTCTCTCTCGGTCGCTGTGTCTCTCTCTCGGTCCCTGTGTCTCTCTCGGTCGCTTTGTCTCTCTCGGTCCTTGTGTCCCTCTCTCAGACCCTGTGTCTCACTCGGTCCCTGTGTCTCTCTCTCGGTCCCTGTGTCTCTCTCTCGGTCCCTGTGTCTCTCTCTCGGTCCCTGTGTCTCTCTCGGTCCCTGTGTCTCTCACTCGGTGCCTGTATCTCTCTCTCGGTCCGTATGTCTCTCTCGGTCCCTGTGACTCTCTCACAGTCCCTGTGTCTCTCTCTCTCAGTCACTGTGTCTCTCTCTCGGTCCCTGTGTCTCTCTCTCGGTCCCTGTGTCTCTCACTCGGTCCCTGTCTCTCTCTCTCAGTCCTGGTGTCTCTATCTTGGTCCCTGTGTCTCTCTCGGTCCCTCTATCTCTCTCTCACCCCTGTGTCCCTCTCGGTCCTGGTGTCTCTCTTGGTCCCTGTGTCTCTCTCAGTCCCTGTGTCTCTCTCTCGGTCCCTGTGTCTCTCTCAGTCCCTGTGTCTCTCTCTCGGTCCCTGTGTCTCTCTCGGTCCCTGCGACTCGCTCAGACCCTCTGTCTCTCTCGGTCCCTGTGTCTCTCTCGGTCCCTGTGTCTCTCTCTCTCACCCCTGTATCTCTCTCGGTCACTGTCTCTCTCTCAGTCCCTGTGTCTATCTCGGTCACTGTCTCTCCCTCGGTCCCTGTGTCTCTCTCGGTCGCTGTGTCTCACTCTGTCCCTGTGTCTCTCTCGGTCCCTGTGTCTCCCTCTCACCCCTGTGTCTCAGTCGGTCCCTGTGTCTCTCTCGGTCCTTGTGTCTCTCTCTCGGTCCCTGTGTGTCTCTCTCTCAGTCCCTGTGTCTCTCTCGGTCCCTGTGTCTCTCTCTCGGTCCCTGGGTCTCTCTCGGTCCCTATCTCTCTCTCGGTCCCTGTGTCTCTCTCTCGGTCCCTGTGTCTCTCTCGGTCCCTGTGTCTCTCTCTGGGTCCCTGTGTCTCTCTCGGTCCCTGTGTCTCTCTCTCGGTCACTGTCTCTCTCTCGGTCCCTGTGTCTCTCTCTCTCAGTCCCTGTGTCTCTCTCAGTCCCTCTGTCTCTCTCTCGGTCCCTGTGTCTCGCTCGGTCCCTGTGTCTCTCTCGGTCCCTGTGTCTCTCTCGGTCCCTGTGTCTCACTCGGTCCCTGTGTCTCTCTCGGTCCTTGTGTCTCTCTCTCGGTCCCTGTGTCTCTTTCTCTCAGTCCCTGTGTCTCTCTCAGTCCCTCTGTCTCTCTCTCGGTCCCTGTGTCTCTCTCGGTCCCTGTGTCTCTCTCTCGGTCACTGTCTCTCTCTCGGTCCCTGTGTCTCTCTCTCTCAGTCCCTGTGTCTCTCTCAGTCCCTCTGTCTCTCTCTCGGTCCCTGTGTCTCTCTCGGTCCTTGTGTCTCTCTCTCGGTCCCTGTGTCTCTTTCTCTCAGTCCCTGTGTCTCTCTCGGTCACTGTCTCTCTCTCGGTCCATGTGTCTCTCTCTCGGTCCCTGTGTCTCTCTCGGTCCCTGTGTCTCTCTCTCGGTCCCTGTGTCTCTCTCGGTCCCTGTGTCTCTCTCTCAGTCCCTGTCTCTCTCTCTCGGTCCCTGTGTCTCACTCGGTCCCTGTGTCTCTCTCGCTCGGTCCCTGTCTCTCTCTCGATCCCTGTGTATCTCTCTCGGTCCCTGTGTCGCTCACTCGGTCCCTGTGTCTCTCACTCGGTCCTTGTGTCCCTCTCCGTCCCTGTGTCTCTCTCTCGGTCCCTGTGTCTCTCACTCGGTCCCTGTGTCTCTCACTCGGTCCCTGTGTCTCTCACTCGGTCCCTGTGTCTCTCTCGCTCGGTCCCTGTCTCTCTCTCGATCCCTGTGTATCTCTCTCGGTCCCTGTGTCGCTCACTCGGTCCCTGTGTCTCTCACTCGGTCCCTGTGTCCCTCTCGGTCCCTGTGTCTCTCTCTCGGTCCCTGTGTCTCTCCCTCGTTCCCTGTGTCTCACTCTGTCCCTGTGTCTCTCTCTCGGTCCCTGTGTCTCTCTCGGTCCCGGTGTCTCTGTCGGTCCCTGCGTCTCTCTCTTGCTCCCTGTGTCTTTCTTGGTCCCTGTGTCTCACTCGGTCCCTGTCTCTCTCTCTCGGTCACTCTGTTTCTCTCGGTCCCGGTGTCTCTCTCTCGGTCCCTGTGTCTCTCTCGGTCCCGGTGTCTCTCTCAGTCCCTGTGTCTCCATCTCGGTCCCTGTGACACTCTCTCGGTCCCTGTGTCTCTCTTGGTCCCTGTGTCTCTATCGGTCGCTGTGTCTCACTAGGTCCCTGTGTCTCTCTCGGTCCCTGTGACACTCTCTCGGTCCCTGTGTCTCTCTCTCGGTCCCTGTGTCTCTCTCGGTCCCTGTGTCTCTCTCGGTCCCTGTGTCTCCCTCTCACCCCTGTGTCTCACTCGTTCCCTGTGTCTCTCTCTCGGTCCTTGTGTGTCTCTCTCTCAGTCACTGTGTCTCTGTCGGTCACTGTCTCTCACTCGGTCCCTGTGTCTCTCTCGATCCCTGTGTCTCTCTCGGTCCCTGTGTCTCTCTCGGACCCTGTGTCACTTTCAGTCCCTGTGTCTCTCTCGGTCCCTGTGTCTCTCTCTTGGAACCTGTGTCTCTCTCGGTCCCTGTGTCTCTCTCTCCGTCCCTGGGTCTCTCTCGGTCCCTGTGACTCGCTCAGTCCCTGTGTCTCTCTCGGTCCCTGTATCTCTCTCTCACCCCTCTGTCTCTCTCGTGGTCCTGGTGTCTCTCTCTCCGTCCCTGTGTCTCACTCGGTCCCTGTGTCTCTCTAGATCCTTGTGTCTCTCTCTCAGTCCCTGTGTCTATCTCGGTCACTGACTCTCTCTCGGTCCCTGTGTCTCTCTCGGTCTCTGAGTCTCACTAGGTCCCTGTGTCTCTCTCGGTCCCTGTGTCTCTCTCTGTCCCTGTGTCTCTCTCTCGCTCCCTGAGACTCACTCGGTCCCTGTCACTCTCTCGGTCCCTGTGTCTCACTCGGTCCCTGTGTCTCTGTCTCGGTCCCTGCGTCTCCCTCGGTCCGTGTGTCTCACTCGGTCCCTGTGTCTCTCTCGGTCCCTGTATCTCTCTCTCACCCCTGTGTCTCTTTCGGAACTGGTGTCTCTCTTGGTCCCTGTGTCTTTCTCTCAGTCCCTGTGTCTCTCTCTCAGTCCCTGTATCTCTCTCTCGGTGCATGTGTCTCTCTCTCGGTCCCTGTGACTTTCTCAGTCCCTGTGTCTCTCTCGGTCCCTGTGTGTCTCTCTCTCGGTCCCTGTGTCTCTCTCGGTCGCTGTGTCTCACTCGGTCCCTGTGTCTCTCTCAGTCCTTGTGTCTCTTTCTCGGTCCCTGAGTCTCTCTCTCTCAATCCCTGTGACTCTCTCGTTCACTGTCTCTCTCGGTCCCTGTGTCTCTCTCGGACCTGTGTCTCTCTTGGTCCCTGTGTCTCACTCGGTCCCTGTGTCTCTCTCGGTCCCTGTCTCTCTCTCGGTCCCTGTGTCTCTCTCGGTCCCTGTGTCTCACTCGGTCCCTGTGTCTCTCTCTCGGTCCCTGTGTCGCTCACTCGGTCCCTGTGTCTATCACTCGGTCCCTGTATCTCTCCCGGTCCTTGTGTCTCTCTCTCGGTCCCTGAGTCTCTCTCGGTCCTTGTCTCTCTCTCTCTGTCCCTCTGTCTCTCTCTCGCTCCCTATCTTTCTCACTCGGACTATTGTTTCTCTCTCTCTCTCAGTCCCTGTGTCTCTCTCTCTCGGTCCCTGTGTCTCACTCGGTCCCTCTGTCTCTCACTCGGTCCCTGTCTCTCTCTTGGTCCCTGTGTCTCACTCGGTCCCTGTGACTCTCTCGGTACCTGTGTCACTCTCTAGGTCCTTGTGTCTCACTCGGTCCCTGTCTCTCTGTCGGTCACTGTGTCTCATCGGTCCCTGTGTCTCTCTCGCTCGCACCTTATCTCTCTGCCTCGGTCCCTGTGTCTCACTCGGTCCCTGTGTCTCTCTCTAGGTCCCTGTCTCTCTCTCTCGGTCCTTGTGACTCTCTCGGTACCGTGTCTCTCTCTAGGTCCTTGTGTCTCACTCGGTCCCTGTCTCTCTCTCGGTCCCTGTGTCTCACTCGGTCCCTGTGTCTCTCTCGCTCGCACCCTATCTCTCTCCCTCGGTCCCTGTGTCTCACTCGGTCCCTGTGTCTCTCTCTCGGTCCCTGTCTCTCTCCTTCGGTCCCTGTGTCTCACTCGGTCCCTGTGTCTCTCTCTCGGTCGCTGTGTATCTCTCGGTCCCTTTGTCTATTTCTCGGTCCCTGTGTCTCTCTCGGTCCCTGTGTCTCTCTCGGTCCCTGTGTCTCTCTCTCGGTCCCTGTGTCTCTCTCTCGGTCACTGTGTCTCTCTCTCGATCCCTGTGTCCCTATCGGTCCCTGTGTCTCTCTCTCGGTCCCTGTGTCTCTCACTCCGTCCCAGTGTCTCTCACTCGGTCCCTGTGTCTCGCTCTCTTGGACCCTGTCTCTCTCCCTCGTTCCCTGTGTCTCACTCGGTCCCTGTGTCTCTCTCTCGGTCCCGTTCTCTCTCTCTCGGTCACTCTGTTTCTCTCGGTCCCAGTGTCTCTCTCTCGGTCCCGTTCTCTCTCTCTCGGTCACTCTGTCTCTCTCAGTCCCTGTGACTCTCTCTCGGTCCCTGTGACTGTCTCTCGGTCCCTGACTCTCTCTCGGTCCCTGTGTCTCCCTCGGTCCGTGTGTCTCACTCGGTCCCTGTGTCTCTCTCTCGGTCCCTGAGACTCTCTCAGTCCCTGTGTCTCTCTCGGTCCCTGTGTCTCTCTCTCGGTCCCTGTGACTCGCTCAGTCCCTGTGTCGCTCACTCGGTCCCTGTATATCTCTCTCACCCCTGTGTCTCTCTCGGTCCTGGTGTCTCTCTTGGTCCCTGTGTCTCTCTGTCTCAGTCCCTGTGTCTCTCTCTCGGTGCCTGTGTCTCTCTCTCGGTCCCTGTTTCTCTCTCGGTCCCTGTGTCTTTCTCGGTCCCTGTGTCTCTCTCTCGGTCCCTGTGTCTCTCTCGGTCCCTGTTTCTCTCTCTCGGTCTCTGTGTCTCTCTCTCTCGGTCCCTGTGACTAGCTCAGTCCCTGTGTCGCTCACTCGGTCCCTGTGTCTCTCTCTCTTGGTCCCTGTGTCTCACTCGGTCCCTGTATCTCTCTCTCACCCCTGTGTCTCTCTCGGTCCTGGAGTCTCTCTTGGTCCCTGTGTCTCTCTCTCATTCCCTGTGTCTCTCTCTCAGTCCCTGTGTCTCTCTCTCGGTGCCTGTGTCTCTCTCTCGGTCCCTGTGTCTCTCTCCCTCTGTCCCTGTGTCTCTCTCGGTCCCTGTGTCTCCCTCACTCGGTCCCTGTGTCTCTCTCGGTCGCTGTGTCTCACTTGGTCCCTGTGTCTCACTCGGTCCCTGTGACTCTCTCGGTCCCTGTCTCTCTCTTTCGGTCACTCTGTTTCTCTCGGTCCCTGTGTCCCTCTCGGTCCCTGTGTCCCTCTCTCGGTCCCTGTGTCTCTCTCTCGGTCCCTGTGTCTCTCACTCGGTCCCTGTGTCTCTCACTCGGTCCCTGTCTCTCTCTCTCGGTCCCTGTGTCTCTTCGGTCCCTGTGTCTCTCTCTTGCTCCCTGTGTCTCTCTCGGTCCCTGTGTCTCTCTCTCTCAGTCCCTGTGTCTTTCTCTCGGTCCCTGTGTCTCTCTCTCAGTCCCTGTGTCTCTCTCTCGGTGCCTGTGTCTCTCTCTCTCGGTCCCTGTGACTCTCTCAGTCCATGTGTCTCTCTCTCTCGGTCCCTGTGTCTCTCTCTCGGTCCCTGTATGTCTCTCTCGGTCCCTGTGTCTCTCTCCCTCGGTCCCTGTGTCTCTCTCGGTCCCTGGGTCTCTCTCTCTCGGTCCCTGTGTCTCTCTCTCGGTCCCTGTGTCTCTCTCGGTCGCTGTGTCTCTCTCGGTCCTTGTGTCCCTCTCTCAGACCCTGTGTCTCACTCGGTCCCTGTGTCTCTCTCTCAGTCCCTGTGTCTCTCTCTCGGTCCCTGTGTCTCTCTCTCGGTCCCTGTGTCTCTCTCGGTCCCTGTGTCTCTCACTCGGTGCCTGTATCTCTCTCTCGGTCCGTATGTCTCTCTCGGTCCCTGTGACTCTCTCACAGTCCCTGTGTCTCTCTCTCTCAGTCACTGTGTCTCTCTCTCGGTCCCTCTGTCTCTCTCTCGGTCCCTGTGTCTCTCACTCGGTCCCTGTCTCTCTCTCTCAGTCCTGGTGTCTCTATCTTGGTCCCTGTGTCTCTCTCGGTCCCTCTATCTCTCTCTCACCCCTGTGTCCCTCTCGGTCCTGGTGTCTCTCTTGGTCCCTGTGTCTCTCTCAGTCCCTGTGTCTCTCTCTCGGTCCCTGTGTCTCTCTCAGTCCCTGTGTCTCTCTCTCGGTCCCTGTGTCTCTCTCGGTCCCTGCGACTCGCTCAGACCCTCTGTCTCTCTCGGTCCCTGTGTCTCTCTCTCTCACCCCTGTATCTCTCTCGGTCACTGTCTCTCTCTCAGTCCCTGTGTCTCTCTCGGTCACTGTCTCTCCCTCGGTCCCTGTGTCTCTCTCGGTCGCTGTGTCTCACTCTGTCCCTGTGTCTCTCTCGGTCCCTGTGTCTCCCTCTCACCCCTGTGTCTCAGTCGGTCCCTGTGTCTCTCTCGGTCCTTGTGTCTCTCTCTCGGTCCCTGTGTGTCTCTCTCTCAGTCCCTGTGTCTCTCTCGGTCCCTGTGTCTCTCTCTCGGTCCCTGGGTCTCTCTCGGTCCCTATCTCTCTCTCGGTCCCTGTGTCTCTCTCTCGGTCCCTGTGTCTCTCTCGGTCCCTGTGTCTCTCTCTGGGTCCCTGTGTCTCTCTCGGTCCCTGTGTCTCTCTCTCGGTCACTGTCTCTCTCTCGGTCCCTGTGTCTCTCTCTCTCAGTCCCTGTGTCTCTCTCAGTCCCTCTGTCTCTCTCTCGGTCCCTGTATCTCGCTCGGTCCCTGTGTCACTCTCGGTCCCTGTGTCTCTCTCGGTCCCTGTGTCTCACTCGGTCCCTGTGTCTCTCTCGGTCCTTGTGTCTCTCTCTCGGTCCCTGTGTCTCTTTCTCTCAGTCCCTGTGTCTCTCTCGGTCACTGTCTCTCTCTCGGTCCATGTGTCTCTCTCTCGGTCCCTGTGTCTCTCTCGGTCCCTGTGTCTCTCTCTCGGTCCCTGTGTCTCTCTCGGTCCCTGTGTCTCTCTCTCGGTCCCTGTCTCTCTCTCTCGGTCCCTGTGTCTCTCTCGGTCCCTGTGTCTCTCTCGCTCGGTCCCTGTCTCTCTCTCGATCCCTGTGTATCTCTCTCGGTCCCTGTGTCGCTCACTCGGTCCCTGTGTCTCTCACTCGGTCCCTGTGTCCCTCTCGGTCCCTGTGTCTCTCTCTCGGTCCCTGTGTCTCTCACTCGGTCCCTGTGTCTCTCACTCGGTCCCTGTGTCTCGCTCTCTTGGACCCTGTCTCTCTCCCTCGTTCCCTGTGTCTCACTCGGTCCCTGTGTCTCTCTCTCGGTCCCTGTGTCTCTCTCGGTCCCGGTGTCTCTGTCGGTCCCTGCGTCTCTCTCTTGCTCCCTGTGTCTTTCTTGGTCCCTGTGTCTCACTCGGTCCCTGTCTCTCTCTCTCGGTCACTCTGTTTCTCTCGGTAACGGTGTCTCTCTCTCGGTCCCTGTGTCTCTCTCGGTCCCGGTGTCTCTCTCAGTCCCTTTGTCTCTCTCTCGGTCCCTGTGACACTCTCTCGGTCCCTGTGTCTCTCTTGGTCCCTGTGTCTCTCTCGGTCGCTGTGTCTCACTAGGTCCCTGTGTCTCTCTCGGTCCCTGTGACACTCTCTCGGTGCCTGTGTCTCTCTCTCGGTCCCTGTGTCTCTCTCGGTCCCTGTGTCTCCCTCTCACCCCTGTGTCTCACTCGTTCCCTGTGTCTCTCTCTCGGTCCTTGTGTGTCTCTCTCTCAGTCCCTGTGTCTCTGTCGGTCACTGTCTCTCACTCGGTCCCTGTGTCTCTCTCGATCCCTGTGTCTCTCTCGGTCCCTGTGTCTCTCTCGGACCCTGTGTCACTTTCAGTCCCTGTGTCTCTCTCGGTCCCTGTGTCTCTCTCTTGGAACCTGTGTCTCTCTCGGTCCCTGTGTCTCTCTCTCCGTCCCTGGGTCTCTCTCGGTCCCTGTGACTCGCTCAGTCCCTGTGTCTCTCTCGGTCCCTGTGTCTCTCTCGGTCCCTGTATCTCTCTCTCACCCCTCTGTCTCTCTCGTGGTCCTGGTGTCTCTCTCTCAGTCCCTGTGTCTCTCTCGGTCACTGTCTCTCTCTCGGTCCCTGTGTCTCTCTCGGTCTCTGTGTCTCACTCGATCCCTGTGTCTCTCTCGGTCCCTGTGTCTCTCTCGGTCCCTGTGGCTCTCTCGGTCCCTGTGTCTCACTCGGTCCCTGTGTCTCTCTCGGTCCCTGTGTCTCTCTCGGTCCCTGTGTCTCTCTCACTCGGTCCCTGTCTCTCTCGGTTGCTGTGTCTCACTCGGTCCCTGTGTCTCACTCGGTCGTTGTGTCTCTCTCTCGGTCACTGTGTGTCTCTCTCTCAGTCCCTGTGTCTCTCTCGGTCCCTGTGTCTCTCTCGGTCCCTATCTCTCTCTCGGTCCCTGTATCTCTCTCTCGGTCCCAGCGTCTCTCTCTCGGTCCCTGTGTCTCTCTCGGTCCCTGTGTCTCTCTCTCGGTCCCTGTGTCTCTCTCGGTCCCTGTGTCTCTCTCTCGGTCACTGTCTCTCTCTCATTCTCGGTGTCTCTCTCAGTCCATGTGTCTCTCTCTGGGTCCCTGTGTCTCACTCGGTCCCTGTTTCTCTCTCTCGGTCCCTGTGACTCTCTCAGCCCCTGTGTCTCTCTCGGTCCCTGTGTCTCTCTCTCGGTCCCTGTGTCTCTCTTCCTCAGTCCCTGTGTCACTCTCCCTTGATCTCTGTGTCTCTCTCGGTCCCTGTGTCTCTCTCTCTCGGTCCCTGTGTCTCTCTCGGTCGCTATGTCTCACTCCGTCCCTGTGTCTCTCTCGGTCCCTGTGTCTCTCTCGGTCCCTGTGTCTCACTCGGTCCCTGTGTCTCTCTCGGTCCTTGTGTCTCTCTCTCGGTCCCTGTGTCTCTCTCTCTCAGTCCCTGTGTCTCTCTCGGTCACTGTTTCTCTCTCGGTCCATGTGTCTCTCTCGGTCCCTGTGTCTCCCTCTCACCCCTGTGTCTCACTCGGTCCCTGTGACTCTCTTGGTACCTGTGTCTATCTCTAGGTCCTTATTTCTCACTCAGTCCCTCTCTCTCTCTTGGTCCCTGTGTCTTACTCGGTCCCTGTGTCTCACTCGGTCCCTGTGTCTCACTCGGTCCCTGTGTCTCTCTCGCTCGGTCCCTGTCTCTCTCTTGCTCCCTGTGTCTCTCTCTCGGTCCCTGTGTCTCTCTCGGTCCCTGTGTCTCTCACTCGGTCCCTGTGTCTCTCTCGCTCGGTCCCTGTCTCTCTCTCGGTCCCTGTGTCTCTGTCTCGGTCCCTGTGTCTCTCACTCGGTCCCTGTGCCCCTCTCGGTCCCTGTGTCTCTATCTCGGTCCCTGTGTCTCTCACTCGGTCCCTGTGTCTCTCACTCGGTCCCTGTGTCTCGCTCTCTTGGACCCTGTCTCTCTCCCTCGTTCCCTGTGTCTCACTCGGTCCCTGTGTCTCTCTCTCGGTCCCTGTCTCTCTCTCTCGGTCCCTGTCTCTCTCTCTCGGTCACTTTGTTTCTCTCGGTCCCTGTGTCTCTCTCTCTCAGTCCCTTTGTCTCTCTCTCCGTCTCTGTGACTCTCTCTCGGTCCCTGTGTCTCTCTTGGTCCCTGTGTCTCTCTCTCGGTCCCTGTGTCTCCCTAGGTCCGTGTGTCTCACTCGATCTCTGTGTCTCTCTCGGTCCCTGTATCTCTCTCTCTCACCCCGGTGTCTCTCTCGGTCCTGGTGTCTCTCTTGGTCCCTGTGTCTCTCTCTCGGTCCCTGTGTCTCTCTCTCAGTCCCTGTGTCTCTCTCTCGGTGCCTGTGTCTCTCTCTCGGTCCCTGTAACTCTCTCAGTCCCTGTGTCTCTCTCGGTCCCTGTGTCTCTCTCTCGGTCCCTGTGTCTCTCTCTCGGTCCCTGTGTCTCTCTTGGTCCCTGTGTCTCTCTCTCGGTCTCTGTGACTCGCTCAGTCCCTGGGACTCTCATTCGGTCCCTGTGTCTCTCTCTCTCGGTCCCTGTGTCTCTCTCCCTCGGTCCCTGAGTCTCTCTCGGTGCCTGCGTCTCTCTCTCTCGGTCCCTGTGTCTCACTTGGTCCCTGTGTCTCTCTCGGTCCTTGTGTCTCACTCTCGGTCCCTGTGTCTCTCTCTCTCAGTCCCTGTGTCTCTCTCGGTCACTGTCTCTCTCTCGGTCCCTGTGTCTCTCTCGGTCCCTGTGTCTCTCTCGGTCCCTGTGTCTCACTCGGTCCCTCTTTCTATCACTCGGTCCCTGTCTCTCACTTGGTCCCTGTGACTCTCTCGGTACCTGTGTCTCTCTCTCGGTCACTGTCTCTCTCTCGGTCCCTGTGTCTCTCTCTCTCAGTCCCTCTGTCTCTCTCAGTCCCTCTGTCTCTCTCTCGGTCCCTGTGTCTCTCTCGGTCCCTGTGTCTCTCTCGGTCCCTGTGTCTGTCTCGGTCCCTGTGTCTCACTCGGTCCCTGTCTCTCACTTGGTCCCTGTGACTCTCTCGGTACCTGTGTCTCTCTCTCGGTCACTGTCTCTCTCTCGGTCCCTGTGTCTCTCTCTCTCAGTCCCTCTGTCTCTCTCAGTCCCTCTGTCTCTCTCTCGGTCCCTGTCTCTCTCTCGGTCCCTGTGTCTCTTTCTCTCAGTCCCTGTGTCTCTCTCGGTCACTGTCTCTCTCTCGGTCCATGTGTCTCACTCGGTCCCTGTGTCTCTCTCTCGGTCCCTGTCTCTCTCTCTCGGTCCCTGTGTCTCACTCGGTCCCTGTGACTCTCTCGCTCGGTCCCTGTCTCTCTCTCGGTCCCTGTGTATCTCTCTCGGTCCCTGTGTCGCTCACTCGGTCCCTGTGTCTATCACTCGGTCCCTGTGTCTCGCTCTCTTGGACCCTGTCTCTCTCCCTCGTTCCCTGTGTCTCACTCGGTCCCTGTGTCTCTCTCTCGGTCCCTGTCTCCCTCTCTCGGTCCCTGTCTCTCTCTCTCGGTCACTCTGTTTCTCTCGGTCCCTGTGTCTCTCTCTCGGTCCCTGTGTCTCTCTCGATCCCGGTGTCTCTCTCGGTCCCGGTGTCTCTCTCTTGCTCCCTGTCTCTCTCTCGGTCCCTGTGTCTCTCTCTCAGTTCCTGTATCTCTCTCTCGGTCCCTGTGTCTCTCTCTCAGTCCCTGTGTCTCTCTCTCTCAGTCCCTGTGTCTCTCTCTCGGTCCCTGTGACACTCTCTCGGTCTCTGTGTCTCTCTTGGTCCCTGTGTCTCTCTCTCGGTCCCTGTGTCTCCCTCTCACCCCTGTGTCTCACTCGGTCCCTGTGTCTCTCTCGGTCCTTGTGTCTCTCTCTCGGTCCTTGTGTGTCTCTCTCTCAGTCCCTGTGTCTCTGTCGGTCACTGTCTCTCACTCGGTCCCTGTGTCTCTCTCTCAGTCCCTGTGTCTCTCTCTCAGTCTCTGTGTCTCTCTCCGGTCCCTGTGTCACTTTCAGTCCCTGTGTCTCTCTCGGTCCCTGTGTCTCTCTCTTGGAACCTGTGTCTCTCTCGGTCCCTGTGACTCTCTCGGTTACCGTCTCTCTCTCGGTCCCTGTGTCTCTCTCGGTCTCTGTGTCTCACTCGGTCCCTGTGTCTCTCTCGGTCCCTGTGTCTCTCTCGGTCCCTGTGTCTCTCTCCCTCGGTCCCTGTGTCTCTCTCGGTTCCTGTGTCTCTCTCTCGGTCCCTGTCGCTCTCTCGGTCCCTGTGTCTCACTCGGTCCCTCTGTCTCTCTCGGTCCCTGTGTCTCTCTCACTCGGTCCCTGTCTCTCTCGGTCGCTGTGTCTCACTAGGTCCGTGTGTCTCTCTCGGTCCCTGTGTCTCCCTCTCACCCCTGTGTCTCACTCGGTCCCTGTGTCTCTCTCGGTCGTTGTGTCTCTCTCTCGGTCCCTGTGTGTCTCTCTCTCAGTCCCTGTGTCTCTCTCGGTCCCTCTGTCTCTCTCTCGGTCCCTGTGTCTCTCTCGGTCCCTATCTCTCTCTCGGTCCCTGTGTCTCTCTCTCGGTCCCTGCGACTCTCTCTCGGTCCCTGTGTCTCTTTCGGTCCCTGTGTCTCTCTCTCGGTTACTGTCTCTCTCTCGGTCCCTGTGTCTCTCTCTCGGTCCCTGTCTCTCTCTCTCAGTCCGTGTCTCTCTCAGTCCATGTGTCTCTCTCTGGGTCCCTGTGTCTCTCTCGGTCCCTGTGACTCTCTCTCGGTCCCTGTGTCTCAGTCGGTCCCTGTGTCCCTCACGGTCCCTGTGTCTCTCTCCGTCCCTGTGTCTCACTCGGTCCCTGTGTCTCTCTCGGTCCCTGTGTATCTCTCGGTCCCTGTGTCTCACTCGGTCCCTCTGTCTCTCACTCGGTCCCTGTCTCTCTCTAGGTCCTTGTGTCGGACTCGGTCCCTGTCTCTCTCTCGGTCACTTTGTCTCACTCGGTCCCTGTGTCTCTCTCGCTCGCACCTTATCTCTCTCCCTCGGTCCCTGTGTCTCACTCGGTCCCGGTGTCTCTCTCTCGGTCCCTGTCTCTCTCTCTCAGTCCCTGTGTCTCTCTCTCGGTCCCTGTCTCTCTATCTCGGTCCCTGTGTCTCTCTTGGTCCCTGTGTCTCTTTCTCGGTCCCTGTCTCCCTCTCTCGGTCCCTGTGACTCTCTCGGTCCCTGTCTCTCTCTCGGTCCCTGTGTCTCACTCGGTCCCTGTGTCTCTCTCTCGGTCCCTGTCTCTCTCCCTCGGTCCCTGTGTCTCACTCGGTCCCTGTGTCTCTCTCTCAGTCCCTGTGTCTCTCTCTCGGTCCCTGTCTCTCTCTCTCAGTCCCTGTGTCTCTCTCTCGGTCCCTTTGTCTCTCTCGGTCCCTGTGTCTCTCTCAGTCCCTGTGTCACTCTCTCGGTCACTCTGTTTCTCTCGGTCCCTGTGTCTCTCTCTCGGTCCCTGTGTCCCTCTCGGTCCCTGTGTCTCTCTCTCGGTCCCTGTGTCTCTCACTCGTTCCCTGTGTCTCTCACTCTGTCTCTGTGCCCCTCTCGGTCCCTGTGTCTCTCTCTCGGTCCCTGTCTCTCTCTTCCTCAGTCCCTGTGTCTCTCTCGGTCCCTGTGTCTCTCTCTCGGTCCCTGTGTCTCTCTCTCTCTCAGTCCCTGTGTCTCTCTCGGTCACTGTTTCTCTCTCGGTCCCTGTGTCTCTCTCGGTCCCTGTGTCTCTCTCGGTCCTTGTGTCTCTCTCTCGGTCCCTGTGTCTCTCTCTCTCGGTCCATGTGTCTCTCTCGGTCCCTCTGTCTCTCACTCCGTCCCTGTGTCTCTCTCGGTCCCTGTGTCTCTCTCGGTCCTTGTGTCTCACTCGGTCCCTGTGACTCTCTTGGTACTTGTGTCTCTCTCTAGGTCCTTGTGTCTCACTCAGTCCCTCTCTCTCTCTTGGTCCCTGTGTCTTACTCGGTCCCTGTGTCTCACTCGGTCCCTGTGTCTCTCTCTCGGTCCCTGTCTCTCTCTCTCGGTCCCTGTGTCTCACTCGGTCCCTGTGTCTCTCTCGCTCGGTCCCTGTCTCTCTCTCGCTCCCTGTGTCTCTCACTCGGTCCCTGTGTCTCTCACTCGGTCCCTGTGCCCCTCTCGGTCCCTGTCTCTCTCTCTCGGTCCCTGTCTCTCTCTCTCGGTCCCTGTGTCTCTCTTGGTCCCTGTGTCTCTTTCTCGGTCCCTGTCTCTCTCTCTCGGTCCCTGTCTCTCTATCTCGGTCCCTGTGTCTCTCTTGGTCCCTGTGTCTCTTTCTCGGTCCCTGTCTCTCTCTCTCGGTCCCTTTGTCTCTCTCGGTCCCTGTGTCTATCTCTCAGTCCCTCTGTATATCTCTCGGACCCTGTGTCTCTCTCTCGGTCCCTGTGTCTCTCTCTCGGTCCCTTTGTCTCTCTCGGTCCCTGTGTCTATCTCTCGGTCCCTGTGTCTCTCTCAGTCCCTGTGTCACTCTCTCGGTCCCTGTGTCCCTCTCGGTCCCTGTGTCCCTCTCGGTCCCTGTGTCTCTCTCGGTCCCTGTGTCTCTCACTCGTTCCCTGTGTCTCTCACTCGGTCCCTGTGCCCCTCTCGGTCCCTGTGTCTCTCTCAGTCCCTGTGTCACTCTCACGGTCCCTGTGTCTCTCTCTCGGTCCCTGTGTCCCTCTCGGTCCCTGTGTCTCTCTCTCGATCCCTGTGTCTCTCACTCGGTCCCTGTGTCTCTCACTCGGTCCCTGTGTCTCGCTCTCTTGGACCCTGTCTCTCTCCCTCGTTCCCTGTGTCTCACTCGGTCCCTGTCTCTCTCTCTCGGTCCCTGTGTCTCTCTCTCGGTCACTCTGTTTCTCTCGGTCCCTGTGTCCCTCTCACCCCTGTGTCTCTCACTCCGTCCCAGTGTCTCTCACTCGGTCCCTGTGTCTCGCTCTCTTGGACCCTGTCTCTCTCTCGGTCCCTGTGTCTCTCTCTTTGTCCCTGTGTCTTTCTCGGTCCCTGTGTCTCTCTCAGTCCCTATGACTGTCTCTCGGTCCCTGTGTCTCTCTCTCGGTCTCTGTCTCTCTCTCTCGGTCCCTGTGTCTCACTCGGTCCCTGTGTCTCTCTCGCTCGGTCCCTGTCTCTCTCTCGCTCCCTGTGTCTCTCTCTCTATGTCCCTGTGTCTCTCACTCGGTCCCTATGTCTCTCACTCGGTCCCTGTGCCCCTCTCGGTCCCTGTGTCTCTCTCTCAGTCCCTGTGTCTCTCACTCGGTCCCTGTGTCTCTCTCTCGGTCCCTATGTCTCTCTCTCGGTCCCTGTGTCTCTCTCTCGGTCCCTGTGACTCTCTCAGTCCCTGTATCTCTCTTGGTCCCTGTGTCTCTCTCTCAGTCCCTGTGACTCTCTCTCGGTCCCTGTGTCTCTCTCTCGGTCCCTGTGACTCTCTCAGTCCCTGTGTCTCTCTCGGTCCCTGTGTCTCTCTCTCGGTCCCTCTATGTCTCTCTCGGTCCCTGTGTCTCTCTCTGTCCCTGTGACTCGCTCAGTCCCTGTGTCTCTCACTCGGTCCCTGTGTCTCTCTCTCGGTCCCTCTATGTCTCTCTCTGTCCCTGTGACTCGCTCAGTCCCTGTGTCTCTCTCTCGGACCCTGTCTCTCTCCCTCGGTCCCTGTGTCTCACTCGGTCCCTTTCTCTCTCCCTCGGTCCCTGTGTCTCACTCGGTCCCTGTGACTCTCTCGGTCCCTGTCTCTCTCTCAGTCCCTGTGTCTCTCTCTCGGACCCTGTGTCTCTCTCTCGCACCCTGTGTCTCTCTCTCGGTCCCTGTGTCTCTCTCTCGCACCCTGTGTCTCTCTCTCAGTCCCTGTGACTCACTCTCGGTCCCTGTGTCTCTCTCTCAATCCCTGATTCTCTCTCGGTCCCTGTCTCTCTCCCTCGGTCCCTGTGTCTCACTCGGTCCCTGTGTCTCTCTCTCTATGTCCCTGTGTCTCTCACTCGGTCCCTGTGCCCCTCTCGGTCCCTGTGTCTCTCTCTCAATCCCTGTGTCTCTCACTCGGTCCCTGTGTCTCTCTCTCGGTCCCTCTGTCTCTCACTCGGTCCCTGTCTCTCTCTAGGTCCTTGTGTCGGACTCGGTCCCTGTCTCTCTCTCGGTCACTGTGTCTCACTCGGTCCCTGTGTCTCTCTCGCTCGCACCTTATCTCTCTCCCTCGGTCCCTGTGTCTCACTCGGTCCCGGTGTCTCTCTCTCGGTCCCTGTCTCTCTCTCTCAGTCCCTGTGTCTCTCTCTCGGTCCCTGTGTCTCTCTTGGTCCCTGTGTCTCTTTCTCGGTCCCTGTCTCCCTCTCTCGGTCCCTGTGACTCTCTCGGTCCCTGTCTCTCTCTCGGTCCCTGTGTCTCACTCGGTCCCTGTGTCTCTCTCTCGGTCCCTGTCTCTCTCCCTCGGTCCCTGTGTCTCACTCGGTCCCTGTGTCTCTCTCTCAGTCCCTGTGTCTCTCTCTCGGTCCCTGTCTCTCTCTCTCAGTCCCTGTGTCTCTCTCTCGGTCCCTTTGTCTCTCTCGGTCCCTGTGTCTCTCTCAGTCCCTGTGTCACTCTCTCGGTCACTCTGTTTCTCTCGGTCCCTGTGTCTCTCTCTCGGTCCCTGTGTCCCTCTCGGTCCCTGTGTCTCTCTCACGGTCCCTGTGTCTCTCACTCGTTCCCTGTGTCTCTCACTCTGTCTCTGTGCCCCTCTCGGTCCCTGTGTCTCTCTCTCGGTCCCTGTCTCTCTCTTCCTCAGTCCCTGTGTCTCTCTCGGTCCCTGTGTCTCTCTCTCGGTCCCTGTGTCTCTCTCTCTCAGTCCCTGTGTCTCTCTCGGTCACTGTTTCTCTCTCGGTCCCTGTGTCTCTCTCGGTCCCTGTGTCTCTCTCGGTCCTTGTGTCTCTCTCTCGGTCCCTGTGTCTCTCTCTCTCGGTCCATGTGTCTCTCTCGGTCCCTCTGTCTCTCACTCCGTCCCTGTGTCTCTCTCGGTCCCTGTGTCTCTCTCGGTCCTTGTGTCTCACTCGGTCCCTGTGACTCTCTTGGTACTTGTGTCTCTCTCTAGGTCCTTGTGTCTCACTCAGTCCCTCTCTCTCTCTTGGTCCCTGTGTCTTACTCGGTCCCTGTGTCTCACTCGGTCCCTGTGTCTCTCTCTCGGTCCCTGTCTCTCTCTCTCGGTCCCTGTGTCTCACTCGGTCCCTGTGTCTCTCTCGCTCGGTCCCTGTCTCTCTCTCGCTCCCTGTGTCTCTCACTCGGTCCCTGTGTCTCTCACTCGGTCCCTGTGCCCCTCTCGGTCCCTGTCTCTCTCTCTCGGTCCCTGTCTCTCTCTCTCGGTCCCTGTGTCTCTCTTGGTCCCTGTGTCTCTTTCTCGGTCCCTGTCTCTCTCTCTCGGTCCCTGTCTCTCTATCTCGGTCCCTGTGTCTCTCTTGGTCCCTGTGTCTCTTTCTCGGTCCCTGTCTCTCTCTCTCGGTCCCTTTGTCTCTCTCGGTCCCTGTGTCTATCTCTCAGTCCCTCTGTATATCTCTCGGACCCTGTGTCTCTCTCTCGGTCCCTGTGTCTCTCTCTCGGTCCCTTTGTCTCTCTCGGTCCCTGTGTCTATCTCTCGGTCCCTGTGTCTCTCTCAGTCCCTGTGTCACTCTCTCGGTCCCTGTGTCCCTCTCGGTCCCTGTGTCCCTCTCGGTCCCTGTGTCTCTCTCGGTCCCTGTGTCTCTCACTCGTTCCCTGTGTCTCTCACTCGGTCCCTGTGCCCCTCTCGGTCCCTGTGTCTCTCTCAGTCCCTGTGTCACTCTCACGGTCCCTGTGTCTCTCTCTCGGTCCCTGTGTCCCTCTCGGTCCCTGTGTCTCTCTCTCGATCCCTGTGTCTCTCACTCGGTCCCTGTGTCTCTCACTCGGTCCCTGTGTCTCGCTCTCTTGGACCCTGTCTCTCTCCCTCGTTCCCTGTGTCTCACTCGGTCCCTGTCTCTCTCTCTCGGTCCCTGTGTCTCTCTCTCGGTCACTCTGTTTCTCTCGGTCCCTGTGTCCCTCTCACCCCTGTGTCTCTCACTCCGTCCCAGTGTCTCTCACTCGGTCCCTGTGTCTCGCTCTCTTGGACCCTGTCTCTCTCTCGGTCCCTGTGTCTCTCTCTTTGTCCCTGTGTCTTTCTCGGTCCCTGTGTCTCTCTCAGTCCCTATGACTGTCTCTCGGTCCCTGTGTCTCTCTCTCGGTCTCTGTCTCTCTCTCTCGGTCCCTGTGTCTCACTCGGTCCCTGTGTCTCTCTCGCTCGGTCCCTGTCTCTCTCTCGCTCCCTGTGTCTCTCTCTCTATGTCCCTGTGTCTCTCACTCGGTCCCTATGTCTCTCACTCGGTCCCTGTGCCCCTCTCGGTCCCTGTGTCTCTCTCTCAGTCCCTGTGTCTCTCACTCGGTCCCTGTGTCTCTCTCTCGGTCCCTATGTCTCTCTCTCGGTCCCTGTGTCTCTCTCTCGGTCCCTGTGACTCTCTCAGTCCCTGTATCTCTCTTGGTCCCTGTGTCTCTCTCTCAGTCCCTGTGACTCTCTCTCGGTCCCTGTGTCTCTCTCTCGGTCCCTGTGACTCTCTCAGTGCCTGTGTCTCTCTCGGTCCCTGTGTCTCTCTCTCGGTCCCTCTATGTCTCTCTCGGTCCCTGTGTCTCTCTCTGTCCCTGTGACTCGCTCAGTCCCTGTGTCTCTCACTCGGTCCCTGTGTCTCTCTCTCGGTCCCTCTATGTCTCTCTCTGTCCCTGTGACTCGCTCAGTCCCTGTGTCTCTCTCTCGGACCCTGTCTCTCTCCCTCGGTCCCTGTGTCTCACTCGGTCCCTGTCTCTCTCCCTCGGTCCCTGTGTCTCACTCGGTCCCTGTGACTCTCTCGGTCCCTGTCTCTCTCTCAGTCCCTGTGTCTCTCTCTCGGACCCTGTGTCTCTCTCTCGCACCCTGTGTCTCTCTCTCGGTCCCTGTGTCTCTCTTCCTCGGTCACTCTGTTTCTCTCGGTCCCTGTGTCTCTCTCTCAGTCCCTGTGACTCACTCTCGGTCCCTGTGTCTCTCTCTCAATCCCTGATTCTCTCTCGGTCCCTGTGTCTCTCTCCCTCGGTCCCTGTGTCTCACTCGGTCCCTGTGTCTCTCTCTCTATGTCCCTGTGTCTCTCACTCGGTCCCTATGTCTCTCACTCGGTCCCTGTGCCCCTCTCGGTCCCTGTGTCTCTCTCTCAGTCCCTGTGTCTCTCACTCGGTCCCTGTGTCTCTCTCTCGGTCCCTCTGTCTCTCACTCGGTCCCTGTCTCTCTCTAGGTCCTTGTGTCGGACTCGGTCCCTGTCTCTCTCTCGGTCACTGTGTCTCACTCGGTCCCTGTGTCTCTCTCGCTCGCACCTTATCTCTCTCCCTCGGTCCCTGTGTCTCACTCGGTCCCGGTGTCTCTCTCTCGGTCCCTGTCTCTCTCTCTCAGTCCCTGTGTCTCTCTCTCGGTCCCTGTCTCTCTATCTCGGTCCCTGTGTCTCTCTTGGTCCCTGTGTCTCTTTCTCGGTCCCTGTCTCCCTCTCTCGGTCCCTGTGACTCTCTCGGTCCCTGTCTCTCTCTCGGTCCCTGTGTCTCACTCGGTCCCTGTGTCTCTCTCTCGGTCCCTGTCTCTCTCCCTCGGTCCCTGTGTCTCACTCGGTCCCTGTGTCTCTCTCTCAGTCCCTGTGTCTCTCTCTCGGTCCCTGTCTCTCTCTCTCAGTCCCTGTGTCTCTCTCTCGGTCCCTTTGTCTCTCTCGGTCCCTGTGTCTCTCTCAGTCCCTGTGTCACTCTCTCGGTCACTCTGTTTCTCTCGGTCCCTGTGTCTCTCTCTCGGTCCCTGTGTCCCTCTCGGTCCCTGTGTCTCTCTCACGGTCCCTGTGTCTCTCACTCGTTCCCTGTGTCTCTCACTCTGTCTCTGTGCCCCTCTCGGTCCCTGTGTCTCTCTCTCGGTCCCTGTCTCTCTCTTCCTCAGTCCCTGTGTCTCTCTCGGTCCCTGTGTCTCTCTCTCGGTCCCTGTGTCTCTCTCTCTCAGTCCCTGTGTCTCTCTCGGTCACTGTTTCTCTCTCGGTCCCTGTGTCTCTCTCGGTCCCTGTGTCTCTCTCGGTCCTTGTGTCTCTCTCTCGGTCCCTGTGTCTCTCTCTCTCGGTCCATGTGTCTCTCTCGGTCCCTCTGTCTCTCACTCCGTCCCTGTGTCTCTCTCGGCCCCTGTGTCTCTCTCGGTCCTTGTGTCTCACTCGGTCCCTGTGACTCTCTTGGTACTTGTGTCTCTCTCTAGGTCCTTGTGTCTCACTCAGTCCCTCTCTCTCTCTTGGTCCCTGTGTCTTACTCGGTCCCTGTGTCTCACTCGGTCCCTGTGTCTCTCTCTCGGTCCCTGTCTCTCTCTCTCGGTCCCTGTGTCTCACTCGGTCCCTGTGTCTCTCTCGCTCGGTCCCTGTCTCTCTCTCGCTCCCTGTGTCTCTCACTCGGTCCCTGTGTCTCTCACTCGGTCCCTGTGCCCCTCTCGGTCCCTGTCTCTCTCTCTCGGTCCCTGTCTCTCTCTCTCGGTCCCTGTGTCTCTCTTGGTCCCTGTGTCTCTTTCTCGGTCCCTGTCTCTCTCTCTCGGTCCCTGTCTCTCTATCTCGGTCCCTGTGTCTCTCTTGGTCCCTGTGTCTCTTTCTCGGTCCCTGTCTCTCTCTCTCGGTCCCTTTGTCTCTCTCGGTCCCTGTGTCTATCTCTCAGTCCCTCTGTATATCTCTCGGACCCTGTGTCTCTCTCTCGGTCCCTGTGTCTCTCTCTCGGTCCCTTTGTCTCTCTCGGTCCCTGTGTCTATCTCTCGGTCCCTGTGTCTCTCTCAGTCCCTGTGTCACTCTCTCGGTCCCTGTGTCCCTCTCGGTCCCTGTGTCCCTCTCGGTCCCTGTGTCTCTCTCGGTCCCTGTGTCTCTCACTCGTTCCCTGTGTCTCTCACTCGGTCCCTGTGCCCCTCTCGGTCCCTGTGTCTCTCTCAGTCCCTGTGTCACTCTCACGGTCCCTGTGTCTCTCTCTCGGTCCCTGTGTCCCTCTCGGTCCCTGTGTCTCTCTCTCGATCCCTGTGTCTCTCACTCGGTCCCTGTGTCTCTCACTCGGTCCCTGTGTCTCGCTCTCTTGGACCCTGTCTCTCTCCCTCGTTCCCTGTGTCTCACTCGGTCCCTGTCTCTCTCTCTCGGTCCCTGTGTCTCTCTCTCGGTCACTCTGTTTCTCTCGGTCCCTGTGTCCCTCTCACCCCTGTGTCTCTCACTCCGTCCCAGTGTCTCTCACTCGGTCCCTGTGTCTCGCTCTCTTGGACCCTGTCTCTCTCTCGGTCCCTGTGTCTCTCTCTTTGTCCCTGTGTCTTTCTCGGTCCCTGTGTCTCTCTCAGTCCCTATGACTGTCTCTCGGTCCCTGTGTCTCTCTCTCGGTCTCTGTCTCTCTCTCTCGGTCCCTGTGTCTCACTCGGTCCCTGTGTCTCTCTCGCTCGGTCCCTGTCTCTCTCTCGCTCCCTGTGTCTCTCTCTCTATGTCCCTGTGTCTCTCACTCGGTCCCTATGTCTCTCACTCGGTCCCTGTGCCCCTCTCGGTCCCTGTGTCTCTCTCTCAGTCCCTGTGTCTCTCACTCGGTCCCTGTGTCTCTCTCTCGGTCCCTATGTCTCTCTCTCGGTCCCTGTGTCTCTCTCTCGGTCCCTGTGACTCTCTCAGTCCCTGTATCTCTCTTGGTCCCTGTGTCTCTCTCTCAGTCCCTGTGACTCTCTCTCGGTCCCTGTGTCTCTCTCTCGGTCCCTGTGACTCTCTCAGTCCCTGTGTCTCTCTCGGTCCCTGTGTCTCTCTCTCGGTCCCTCTATGTCTCTCTCGGTCCCTGTGTCTCTCTCTGTCCCTGTGACTCGCTCAGTCCCTGTGTCTCTCACTCGGTCCCTGTGTCTCTCTCTCGGTCCCTCTATGTCTCTCTCTGTCCCTGTGACTCGCTCAGTCCCTGTGTCTCTCTCTCGGACCCTGTCTCTCTCCCTCGGTCCCTGTGTCTCACTCGGTCCCTGTCTCTCTCCCTCGGTCCCTGTGTCTCACTCGGTCCCTGTGACTCTCTCGGTCCCTGTCTCTCTCTCAGTCCCTGTGTCTCTCTCTCGGACCCTGTGTCTCTCTCTCGCACCCTGTGTCTCTCTCTCGGTCCCTGTGTCTCTCTTCCTCGGTCACTCTGTTTCTCTCGGTCCCTGTGTCTCTCTCTCAGTCCCTGTGACTCACTCTCGGTCCCTGTGTCTCTCTCTCAATCCCTGATTCTCTCTCGGTCCCTGTGTCTCTCTCAGTCCCTGTCTCTCTCTCTCGGTCCCTGTGTCTCTCTCGGTCCATATGTCTCTCTCTCGGTCCCTGTGTCTCTCACGGTCCCTGTGTCTCTCTCGGTCCCTGTGTCTCACTCGGTCCCTGTGTCTCACTCGGTCCCTGTGACTCTCTCGGTCCCTGTCTCTCTCTCAGTCCCTGTGTCTCTCTCTCGGACCCTGTGTCTCTCTCTCGCACCCTGTCTCTCTCTCTCGGTCCCTGTGTCTCTCTCGGTCCATATGTCTCTCACTCGGTCCCTCTGTCTCACTCGGTCCCTGTGTCTCTCTCGGTCCTTGTGTCTCTCTCTCGGTCCCTGTCTCTCTCGGTCCTTGTCTCTCTCTCTCAGTCCCACTGTCTCACTCGGTCCCTCTGTCTCTCACTCGGTCCCTGTCTCTCTCTTGGTCCCTCTGTCTCACTCGGTCCCTGTGACTCTCTCGGTACCTGTGTCTCACTCGGTCCCTGTGTCTCTCTCGCTCGCACCTTATCTCTCTCCCTCGGTCTCTGTGTCTCACTCAGTCCCGGTGTCTCTCTCTCGGTCCCTGTCTCTCTCTCTCGGTCCCTGTGTCTCTCTCGGTCCCTGTGTCTCTCTCTCAGTCCCTGTGTCTCTCTCTCGGTCCCTGTGACTCTCTCAGTCCCTGTATCTCTCTTGGTCCCTGTGTCTCTCTCTCAGTCCCTGTGACTCTCTCTCGGTCCCTGTGTCTCTCTCTCGGTCCCTGTGACTCTCTCAGTCCCTGTGTCTCTCTCGGTCCCTGTGTCTCTCTCTCGGTCCCTCTATGTCTCTCTCGGTCCCTGTGTCTCTCTCTGTCCCTGTGACTCGCTCAGTCCCTGTGTCTCTCACTCGGTCCCTGTGTCTCTCTCTCGGTCCCTCTATGTCTCTCTCTGTCCCTGTGACTCGCTCAGTCCCTGTGTCTCTCTCTCGGACCCTGTCTCTCTCCCTCGGTCCCTGTGTCTCACTCGGTCCCTGTCTCTCTCCCTCGGTCCCTGTGTCTCACTCGGTCCCTGTGACTCTCTCGGTCCCTGTCTCTCTCTCAGTCCCTGTGTCTCTCTCTCGGTCCCTGTGTCTCTCTCAGTCCCTGTCTCTCTCTCTCTCGGTCCCTGTGTCTCTCTCGGTCCATATGTCTCTCTCTCGGTCCCTGTGTCTCTCACGGTCCCTGTGTCTCTCTCGGTCCCTGTGTCTCACTCGGTCCCTGTGTCTCTCTCGGTCCTTGTGTCTCTCTCTCGGTCCCTGTCTCTCTCGGTCCTTGTCTCTCTCTCTCAGTCCCACTGTCTCACTCGGTCCCTCTGTCTCTCACTCGGTCCCTGTCTCTCTCTCTCGGTCCCTGTGTCTCTCTCGGTCCCTGTGTCTCTCTCTCAGTCCCTGTGTCTCTCTCTCGGTCCCTGTCTCTCTATCTCGGTCCCTGTGTCTCTCTTGGTCCCTGTGTCTCTCTCAGTCCCTGTGTCACTCTCTCGGTCCCTGTGTCTCTCTCTCGGTCCCTGTGTCCCTCTCGGTCCCTGTGTCTCTCTCTCGGTCCCTGTGTCTCTCACTCGTTCCCTGTGTCTCTCACTCGGTCCCTGTGCCCCTCTCGGTCCCTGTGTCTCTCTATCGGTCCCTGTGTCTCTCACTCGGTCCCTGTGTCTCTCACTCGGTCCCTGTGTCTCGCTCTCTTGGACCCTGTCTCTCTCCCTCGTTCCCTGTGTCTCACTCGGTCCCTGTCTCTCTCTCTCGGTCCCTGTGTCTCTCTCTCGGTCACTCTGTTTCTCTCGGTCCCTGTGTCTCTCTCTCGGTCCCTGTGTCCCTCTCACCCCTGTGTCTCTCACTCCGTCCCAGTGTCTCTCACTCGGTCCCTGTGTCTCGCTCTCTTGGACCCTGTCTCTCTCTCGGTCCCTGTGTCTCTCTCTTTGTCCCTGTGTCTTTCTCGGTCCCTGTGTCTCTCTCAGTCCCTATGACTGTCTCTCGGTCCCTGTGTCTCTCTTGGTCCCTGTGTCTCTCTCTCGGTCCCTGTGTCTCTCTCGGTCCCTATGTCTCTCTCTCGGTCCCTGTGACTCGCTCAGTCCCTGTGTCGCTCACTCGGTGCCTGTATCTCACTCTCACCCCTGTGTCTCTCTCGGTCCTGGTGTCTCTCTTGGTCCCTGTGTCTCTCTGTCTCAGTCCCTGTGTCTCTCTCTCGGTGCCTGTGTCTCACCCTCGGTCCCTGTCTCTCTCTCGGTCCCTGTGTCTCTCTCTCTCAGTCCCTGTGTCTCTCTCTCGGTCCCTGTGACTTTCTCAGTCCCTGTGTCTCTCTCGGTCCCTGTGTCTCTCTCTCAGTCCCTGTGTCTCTCTCTCGGTCTCTGTCTCTCTCTCTCGGTCCCTGAGTCTCACTCGGTCCCTGTGTCTCTCTCTCGGTCCCTGTGTTTCTCTCTCGGTCCCTGTGACTTTCTCAGTCCCTGTGTCTCTCTCGGTCCCTGTGTCTCTCTCTCAGTCCCTGTGTCTCTCTCTCGGTCTCTGTCTCTCTCTCTCGGTCCCTGTGTCTCACTCGGTCCCTGTGTCTCTCTCGCTCGGTCCCTGTCTCTCTCTCGCTCCCTGTGTCTCTCTCTCTATGTCCCTGTGTCTCTCACTCGGTCCCTGTGTCTCTCACTCGGTCCCTGTGCCCCTCTCGGTCCCTGTGTCTCTCTCTCAGTCCCTGTGTCTCTCACTCGGTCCCTGCGTCTCTCTCTCGGTCCCTATGTCTCTCTCTCGGTCCCTGTGTCTCTCTCTCGGTCCCTGTGACTCTCTCAGTCCCTGTATCTCTCTTGGTCCCTGTGTCTCTCTCTCAGTCCCTGTGACTCTCTCTCGGTCCCTGTGTCTCTCTCTCGGTCCCTGTGACTCTCTCAGTCCCTGTGTCTCTCTCGGTCCCTGTGTCTCTCTCTCGGTCCCTCTATGTCTCTCTCGGTCCCTGTGTCTCTCTCTGTCCCTGTGACTCGCTCAGTCCCTGTGTCTCTCACTCGGTCCCTGTGTCTCTCTCTCGGTCCCTCTATGTCTCTCTCTGTCCCTGTGACTCGCTCAGTCCCTGTGTCTCTCTCTCGGACCCTGTCTCTCTCCCTCGGTCCCTGTGTCTCACTCGGTCCCTGTGACTCTCTCGGTCCCTGTCACTCTCTCGGTCCCTGTCTCTCACTCGGTCCCTGTCTCTCTCCCTCGGTCCCTGTGTCTCACTCGGTCCCTGTGACTCTCTCGGTCCCTGTCTCTCTCTCAGTCCCTGTGTCTCTCTCTCGGACCCTGTGTCTCTCTCTCGCACCCTGTGTCTCTCTCTCGGTCCCTGTGTCTCTCTTCCTCGGTCACTCTGTTTCTCTCGGTCCCTGTGTCTCTCCCTCGGTCCCTGTGTCTCTCTCTCGGTCCCTGTGTCTCTCTCGGTCCCTGTGTCTCTCTCTCGGTCCCTGTGTCTCTCTCGGTCCCTGTGTCTCTCTCTCGGTCCCTGTCTCTCTCTCTCGGTCCCTGTGTCTCTCTCGGTCCCTGTGTCTCTCTCGCTCGGTCCCTGTCTCTCTCTCGATCCCTGTGTATCTCTCTCGGTCCCTGTGTCGCTCACTCGGTCCCTGTGTCTCTCACTCGGTCCCTGTGTCCCTCTCGGTCCCTGTGTCTCTCTCTCGGTCCCTGTGTCTCTCACTCGGTCCCTGTGTCTCTCACTCGGTCACTGTGTCTCGCTCTCTTGGACCCTGTCTCTCTCCCTCGTTCCCTGTGTCTCACTCGGTCCCTGTGTCTCTCTCTCGGTCCCTGTGTCTCTCTCGGTCCCGGTGTCTCTGTCGGTCCCTGCGTCTCTCTCTTGCTCCCTGTGTCTTTCTTGGTCCCTGTGTCTCACTCGGTCCCTGTCTCTCTCTCTCGGTCACTCTGTTTCTCTCGGTCCCGGTGTCTCTCTCTCGGTCCCTGTGTCTCTCTCGGTCCCGGTGTCTCTCTCAGTCCCTGTGTCTCTCTCTCGGTCCCTGTGACACTCTCTCGGTCCCTGTGTCTCTCTTGGTCCCTGTGTCTCTCTCGGTCGCTGTGTCTCACTAGGTCCCTGTGTCTCTCTCGGTCCCTGTGACACTCTCTCGGTGCCTGTGTCTCTCTCTCGGTCCCTGTGTCTCTCTCGGTCCCTGTGTCTCCCTCTCACCCCTGTGTCTCACTCGTTCCCTGTGTCTCTCTCTCGGTCCTTGTGTGTCTCTCTCTCAGTCCCTGTGTCTCTGTCGGTCACTGTCTCTCACTCGATCCCTGTGTCTCTCTCGGTCCCTGTGTCTCTCTCGGACCCTGTGTCACTTTCAGTCCCTGTGTCTCTCTCGGTCCCTGTGTCTCTCTCTTGGAACCTGTGTCTCTCTCGGTCCCTGTGTCTCTCTCTACGTCCCTGGGTCTCTCTCGGTCCCTGTGACTCGCTCAGTCCCTGTGTCTCTCTCGGTCCCTGTGTCTCTCTCGGTCCCTGTATCTCTCTCTCACCCCTCTGTCTCTCTCGTGGTCCTGGTGTCTCTCTCTCAGTCCCTGTGTCTCTCTCGGTCACTGTCTCTCTCTCGGTCCCTGTGTCTCTCTCGGTCTCTGTGTCTCACTAGATCCCTGTGTCTCTCTCGGTCCCTGTGTCTCTCTCGGTCCCTGTGGCTCTCCCGGTCCCTGTGTCTCTCTCTAGGTCCTTATTTCTCACTCAGTCCCTCTCTCTCTCTTGGTCCCTGTGTCTTACTCGGTCCCTGTGTCTCACTCGGTCCCTGTGTCTCACTCGGTCCCTGTGTCTCTCTCGCTCGGTCCCTGTCTCTCTCTTGCTCCCTGTGTCTCTCTCTCGGTCCCTGTGTCTCTCTCGGTCCCTGTGTCTCTCACTCGGTCCCTGTGTCTCTCTCGCTCGGTCCCTGTCTCTCTCTCGGTCCCTGTGTCTATGTCTCGGTCCCTGTGTCTCTCACTCGGTCCCTGTGCCCCTCTCGGTCCCTGTGTCTCTATCTCGGTCCCTGTGTCTCTCACTCGGTCCCTGTTTCTCTCACTCGGTCCCTGTGTCTCGCTCTCTTGGACCCTGTCTCTCTCCCTCGTTCCCTGTGTCTCACTCGGTCCCTGTGTCTCTCTCTCGGTCCCTGTCTCTCTCTCTCGGTCCCTGTCTCTCTCTCTCTCGGTCACTTTGTTTCTCTCGGTCCCTGTGTCTCTCTCTCTCAGTCCCTTTGTCTCTCTCTCCGTCTCTGTGACTCGCTCTCGGTCCCTGTGTCTCTCTTGGTCCCTGTGTCTCTCTCTCGGTCCCTGTGTCTCCCTCGGTCCGTGTGTCTCACTCGATCTCTGTGTCTCTCTCGGTCCCTGTATCTCTCTCTCTCACCCCGGTGTCTCTCTCGGTCCTGGTGTCTCTCTTGGTCCCTGTGTCTCTCTCTCGGTCCCTGTGTCTCTCTCTCAGTCCCTGTGTCTCTCTCTCGGTGCCTGTGTCTCTCTCGGTCTCTGTGTCTCACTCGATCCCTGTGTCTCTCTCGATCCCTGTGTCTCTCTCGGTCCCTGTGGCTCTCCCGGTCCCTGTGTCTCACTCGGTCCCTGTGTCTCTCTCGGTCCCTGTGTCTCTCTCGGTCCCTGTGTCTCTCTCACTCGGTCCCTGTCTCTCTCGGTTGCTGTGTCTCACTCGGTCCCTGTGTCTCACTCAGTCATTGTGTCTCTCTCTTGGTCACTGTGTGTCTCTCTCTCAGTCCCTGTGTCTCTCTCGGTCCCTGTGTCTCTCTCGGTCCCTATCTCTCTCTCGGTCCCTGTATCTCTCTCTCGGTCCCAGCGTCTCTCTCTCGGTCCCTGTGTCTCTCTCGGTCCCTGTGTCTCTCTCTCGGTCCCTGTGTCTCTCTCGGTCCCTGTGTCTCTCTCTCGGTCACTGTCTCTCTCTCATTCTCGGTGTCTCTCTCAGTCCATGTGTCTCTCTCTGGGTCCCTGTGTCTCACTCGGTCCCTGTTTCTCTCTCTCGGTCCCTGTGACTCTCTCAGCCCCTGTGTCTCTCTCGGTCCCTGTGTCTCTCTCTCGGTCCCTGTGTCTCTCTTCCTCAGTCCCTGTGTCACTCTCCCTTGGTCTCTGTGTCTCTCTCAGTCCCTGTGTCTCTCTCTCTCGGTCCCTGTGTCTCTCTCGGTCGCTATGTCTCACTCCGTCCCTGTGTCTCTCTCGGTCCCTGTGTCTCTCTCGGTCCCTGTGTCTCACTCGGTCCCTGTGTCTCTCTCGGTCCTTGTGTCTCTCTCTCGGTCCCTGTGTCTCTCTCTCTCAGTCCCTGTGTCTCTCTCGGTCACTGTTTCTCTCTCGGTCCATGTGTCTCTCTCGGTCCCTGTGTCTCCCTCTCACCTCTGTGTCTCACTCGGTCCCTGTGACTCTCTTGGTACCTGTGTCTCTCTCTAGGTCCTTATTTCTCACTCAGTCCCTCTCTCTCTCTTGGTCCCTGTGTCTTACGCGGTCCCTGTGTCTCACTCGGTCCCTGTGTCTCACTCGGTCCCTGTGTCTCTCTCGCTCGGTCCCTGTCTCTCTCTTGCTCCCTGTGTCTCTCTCTCGATCCCTGTGTCTCTCTCGGTCCCTGTGTCTCTCACTCGGTCCCTGTGTCTCTCTCGCTCGGTCCCTGTCTCTCTCTCGGTCCCTGTGTCTCTGTCTCGGTCCCTGTGTCTCTCACTCGGTCCCTGTGCCCCTCTCAGTCCCTGTGTCTCTATCTCGGTCCCTGTGTCTCTCACTCGGTCCCTGTGTCTCTCACTCGGTCCCTGTGTCTCGCTCTCTTGGACCCTGTCTCTCTCCCTCGTTCCCTGTGTCTCACTCGGTCCCTGTGTCTCTCTCTCGGTCCCTGTCTCTCTCTCTCGGTCACTTTGTTTCTCTCGGTCCCTGTGTCTCTCTCTCTCAGTCCCTTTGTCTCTCTCTCCGTCTCTGTGACTCGCTCTCGGTCCCTGTGTCTCTCTTGGTCCCTGTGTCTCTCTCTCGGTCCCTCTATGTCTCTCTCTGTCCCTGTGACTCGCTCAGTCCCTGTGTCTCTCTCTCGGACCCTGTCTCTCTCCCTCGGTCCCTGTGTCTCACTCGGTCCCTGTCTCTCTCCCTCGGTCCCTGTGTCTCACTCGGTCCCTGTGACTCTCTCGGTCCCTGTCTCTCTCTCAGTCCCTGTGTCTCTCTCTCGGTCCCTGTGTCTCTCTCTCGGTCCCTGTGTCTCTCTCAGTCCATATGTCTCTCTCTCAATCCCTGATTCTCTCTCGGTCCCTGTGTCTCTCTCAGTCCCTGTCTCTCTCTCTCGGTCCCTGTGTCTCTCTCGGTCCATATGTCTCTCTCTCGGTCCCTGTGTCTCTCACGGTCCCTGTGTCTCTCTCGGTCCCTGTGTCTCACTCGGTCCCTGTGTCTCTCTCGGTCCTTGTGTCTCTCTCTCGGTCCCTGTCTCTCTCGGTCCTTGTCTCTCTCTCTCAGTCCCACTGTCTCACTCGGTCCCTCTGTCTCTCACTCGGTCCCTGCCTCTCTCTTGGTCCCTCTGTCTCACTCGGTCCCTGTGACTCTCTCGGTACCTGTGTCTCACTCGGTCCCTGTGTCTCTCTCGCTCGCACCTTATCTCTCTCCCTCGGTCTCTGTGTCTCACTCAGTCCCGGTGTCTCTCTCTCGGTCCCTGTCTCTCTCTCTCGGTCCCTGTGTCTCTCTCGGTCCATATGTCTCTCTCTCAATCCCTGATTCTCTCTCGGTCCCTGTGTCTCTCTCAGTCCCTGTCTCTCTCTCTCGGTCCCTGTGTCTCTCTCGGTCCATATGTCTCTCTCTCGGTCCCTGTGTCTCTCACGGTCCCTGTGTCTCTCTCGGTCCCTGTGTCTCACTCGGTCCCTGTGTCTCTCTCGGTCCTTGTGTCTCTCTCTCGGTCCCTGTCTCTCTCGGTCCTTGTCTCTCTCTCTCAGTCCCACTGTCTCACTCGGTCCCTCTGTCTCTCACTCGGTCCCTGCCTCTCTCTTGGTCCCTCTGTCTCACTCGGTCCCTGTGACTCTCTCGGTACCTGTGTCTCACTCGGTCCCTGTGTCTCTCTCGCTCGCACCTTATCTCTCTCCCTCGGTCTCTGTGTCTCACTCAGTCCCGGTGTCTCTCTCTCGGTCCCTGTCTCTCTCTCTCGGTCCCTGTGTCTCTCTCGGTCCCTGTGTCTCTCTCTCAGTCCCTGTGTCTCTCTCTCGGTCCCTGTCTCTCTATCTCGGTCCCTGTGTCTCTCTTGGTCCCTGTGTCTCTCTCAGTCCCTGTGTCACTCTCTCGGTCCCTGTGTCTCTCTCTCGGTCCCTGTGTCCCTCTCGGTCCCTGTGTCTCTCTCTCGGTCCCTGTGTCTCTCACTCGTTCCCTGTGTCTCTCACTCGGTCCCTGTGCCCCTCTCGGTCCCTGTGTCTCTCTATCGGTCCCTGTGTCTCTCACTCGGTCCCTGTGTCTCTCACTCGGTCCCTGTGTCTCGCTCTCTTGGACCCTGTCTCTCTCCCTCGTTCCCTGTGTCTCACTCGGTCCCTGTCTCTCTCTCTCGGTCCCTGTGTCTCTCTCTCGGTCACTCTGTTTCTCTCGGTCCCTGTGTCTCTCTCTCGGTCCCTGTGTCCCTCTCACCCCTGTGTCTCTCACTCCGTCCCAGTGTCTCTCACTCGGTCCCTGTGTCTCGCTCTCTTGGACCCTGTCTCTCTCTCGGTCCCTGTGTCTCTCTCTTTGTCCCTGTGTCTTTCTCGGTCCCTGTGTCTCTCTCAGTCCCTATGACTGTCTCTCGGTCCCTGTGTCTCTCTTGGTCCCTGTGTCTCTCTCTCGGTCCCTGTGTCTCTCTCGGTCCCTATGTCTCTCTCTCGGTCCCTGTGACTCGCTCAGTCCCTGTGTCGCTCACTCGGTGCCTGTATCTCACTCTCACCCCTGTGTCTCTCTCGGTCCTGGTGTCTCTCTTGGTCCCTGTGTCTCTCTGTCTCAGTCCCTGTGTCTCTCTCTCGGTGCCTGTGTCTCACCCTCGGTCCCTGTCTCTCTCTCGGTCCCTGTGTCTCTCTCTCTCAGTCCCTGTGTCTCTCTCTCGGTCCCTGTGACTTTCTCAGTCCCTGTGTCTCTCTCGGTCCCTGTGTCTCTCTCTCAGTCCCTGTGTCTCTCTCTCGGTCTCTGTCTCTCTCTCTCGGTCCCTGAGTCTCACTCGGTCCCTGTGTCTCTCTCTCGGTCCCTGTGTTTCTCTCTCGGTCCCTGTGACTTTCTCAGTCCCTGTGTCTCTCTCGGTCCCTGTGTCTCTCTCTCAGTCCCTGTGTCTCTCTCTCGGTCTCTGTCTCTCTCTCTCGGTCCCTGTGTCTCACTCGGTCCCTGTGTCTCTCTCGCTCGGTCCCTGTCTCTCTCTCGCTCCCTGTGTCTCTCTCTCTATGTCCCTGTGTCTCTCACTCGGTCCCTGTGTCTCTCACTCGGTCCCTGTGCCCCTCTCGGTCCCTGTGTCTCTCTCTCAGTCCCTGTGTCTCTCACTCGGTCCCTGTGTCTCTCTCTCGGTCCCTATGTCTCTCTCTCGGTCCCTGTGTCTCTCTCTCGGTCCCTGTGACTCTCTCAGTCCCTGTATCTCTCTTGGTCCCTGTGTCTCTCTCTCAGTCCCTGTGACTCTCTCTCGGTCCCTGTGTCTCTCTCTCGGTCCCTGTGACTCTCTCAGTCCCTGTGTCTCTCTCGGTCCCTGTGTCTCTCTCTCGGTCCCTCTATGTCTCTCTCGGTCCCTGTGTCTCTCTCTGTCCCTGTGACTCGCTCAGTCCCTGTGTCTCTCACTCGGTCCCTGTGTCTCTCTCTCGGTCCCTCTATGTCTCTCTCTGTCCCTGTGACTCGCTCAGTCCCTGTGTCTCTCTCTCGGACCCTGTCTCTCTCCCTCGGTCCCTGTGTCTCACTCGGTCCCTGTGACTCTCTCGGTCCCTGTCACTCTCTCGGTCCCTGTCTCTCTCCCTCGGTCCCTGTGTCTCACTCGGTCCCTGTGACTCTCTCGGTCCCTGTCTCTCTCTCAGTCCCTGTGTCTCTCTCTCGGACCCTGTGTCTCTCTCTCGCACCCTGTGTCTCACTCGGTCCCTGTGACTCTCTCGGTCCCTGTGTCTCTCTCTCAGTCCCTGTGTCTCTCTCTCGGTCCCTGTGTCTCTCTCTCTCAATCCCTGATTCTCTCTCGGTCCCTGTGTCTCTCTCAGTCCCTGTCTCTCTCTCTCGGTCCCTGTGTCTCTCTCGGTCCATATGTCTCTCTCTCGGTCCCTGTGTCTCTCACGGTCCCTGTGTCTCTCTCGGTCCCTGTGTCTCACTCGGTCCCTGTGTCTCTCTCGGTCCTTGTGTCTCTCTCTCGGTCCCTGTGTCTCTCCCTCGGTCCCTGTGTCTCTCTCTCGGTCCCTGTGTCTCTCTCGGTCCCTGTGTCTCTCTCTCGGTCCCTGTGTCTCTCTCGGTCCCTGTGTCTCTCTCTCGGTCCCTGTCTCTCTCTCTCGGTCCCTGTGTCTCTCTCGGTCCCTGTGTCTCTCTCGCTCGGTCCCTGTCTCTCTCTCGATCCCTGTGTATCTCTCTCGGTCCCTGTGTCGCTCACTCGGTCCCTGTGTCTCTCACTCGGTCCCTGTGTCCCTCTCGGTCCCTGTGTCTCTCTCTCGGTCCCTGTGTCTCTCACTCGGTCCCTGTGTCTCTCACTCGGTCACTGTGTCTCGCTCTCTTGGACCCTGTCTCTCTCCCTCGTTCCCTGTGTCTCACTCGGTCCCTGTGTCTCTCTCTCGGTCCCTGTGTCTCTCTCGGTCCCGGTGTCTCTGTCGGTCCCTGCGTCTCTCTCTTGCTCCCTGTGTCTTTCTTGGTCCCTGTGTCTCACTCGGTCCCTGTCTCTCTCTCTCGGTCACTCTGTTTCTCTCGGTCCCGGTGTCTCTCTCTCGGTCCCTGTGTCTCTCTCGGTCCCGGTGTCTCTCTCAGTCCCTGTGTCTCTCTCTCGGTCCCTGTGACACTCTCTCGGTCCCTGTGTCTCTCTTGGTCCCTGTGTCTCTCTCGGTCGCTGTGTCTCACTAGGTCCCTGTGTCTCTCTCGGTCCCTGTGACACTCTCTCGGTGCCTGTGTCTCTCTCTCGGTCCCTGTGTCTCTCTCGGTCCCTGTGTCTCCCTCTCACCCCTGTGTCTCACTCGTTCCCTGTGTCTCTCTCTCGGTCCTTGTGTGTCTCTCTCTCAGTCCCTGTGTCTCTGTCGGTCACTGTCTCTCACTCGGTCCCTGTGTCTCTCTCGATCCCTGTGTCTCTCTCGGTCCCTGTGTCTCTCTCGGACCCTGTGTCACTTTCAGTCCCTGTGTCTCTCTCGGTCCCTGTGTCTCTCTCTTGGAACCTGTGTCTCTCTCGGTCCCTGTGTCTCTCTCTACGTCCCTGGGTCTCTCTCGGTCCCTGTGACTCGCTCAGTCCCTGTGTCTCTCTCGGTCCCTGTGTCTCTCTCGGTCCCTGTATCTCTCTCTCACCCCTCTGTCTCTCTCGTGGTCCTGGTGTCTCTCTCTCAGTCCCTGTGTCTCTCTCGGTCACTGTCTCTCTCTCGGTCCCTGTGTCTCTCTCGGTCTCTGTGTCTCACTCGATCCCTGTGTCTCTCTCGGTCCCTGTGTCTCTCTCGGTCCCTGTGGCTCTCCCGGTCCCTGTGTCTCTCTCTAGGTCCTTATTTCTCACTCAGTCCCTCTCTCTCTCTTGGTCCCTGTGTCTTACTCGGTCCCTGTGTCTCACTCGGTCCCTGTGTCTCACTCGGTCCCTGTGTCTCTCTCGCTCGGTCCCTGTCTCTCTCTTGCTCCCTGTGTCTCTCTCTCGGTCCCTGTGTCTCTCTCGGTCCCTGTGTCTCTCACTCGGTCCCTGTGTCTCTCTCGCTCGGTCCCTGTCTCTCTCTCGGTCCCTGTGTCTATGTCTCGGTCCCTGTGTCTCTCACTCGGTCCCTGTGCCCCTCTCGGTCCCTGTGTCTCTATCTCGGTCCCTGTGTCTCTCACTCGGTCCCTGTTTCTCTCACTCGGTCCCTGTGTCTCGCTCTCTTGGACCCTGTCTCTCTCCCTCGTTCCCTGTGTCTCACTCGGTCCCTGTGTCTCTCTCTCGGTCCCTGTCTCTCTCTCTCGGTCCCTGTCTCTCTCTCTCTCGGTCACTTTGTTTCTCTCGGTCCCTGTGTCTCTCTCTCTCAGTCCCTTTGTCTCTCTCTCCGTCTCTGTGACTCGCTCTCGGTCCCTGTGTCTCTCTTGGTCCCTGTGTCTCTCTCTCGGTCCCTGTGTCTCCCTCGGTCCGTGTGTCTCACTCGATCTCTGTGTCTCTCTCGGTCCCTGTATCTCTCTCTCTCACCCCGGTGTCTCTCTCGGTCCTGGTGTCTCTCTTGGTCCCTGTGTCTCTCTCTCGGTCCCTGTGTCTCTCTCTCAGTCCCTGTGTCTCTCTCTCGGTGCCTGTGTCTCTCTCGGTCTCTGTGTCTCACTCGATCCCTGTGTCTCTCTCGATCCCTGTGTCTCTCTCGGTCCCTGTGGCTCTCCCGGTCCCTGTGTCTCACTCGGTCCCTGTGTCTCTCTCGGTCCCTGTGTCTCTCTCGGTCCCTGTGTCTCTCTCACTCGGTCCCTGTCTCTCTCGGTTGCTGTGTCTCACTCGGTCCCTGTGTCTCACTCGGTCATTGTGTCTCTCTCTTGGTCACTGTGTGTCTCTCTCTCAGTCCCTGTGTCTCTCTCGGTCCCTGTGTCTCTCTCGGTCCCTATCTCTCTCTCGGTCCCTGTATCTCTCTCTCGGTCCCAGCGTCTCTCTCTCGGTCCCTGTGTCTCTCTCGGTCCCTGTGTCTCTCTCTCGGTCCCTGTGTCTCTCTCGGTCCCTGTGTCTCTCTCTCGGTCACTGTCTCTCTCTCATTCTCGGTGTCTCTCTCAGTCCATGTGTCTCTCTCTGGGTCCCTGTGTCTCACTCGGTCCCTGTTTCTCTCTCTCGGTCCCTGTGACTCTCTCAGCCCCTGTGTCTCTCTCGGTCCCTGTGTCTCTCTCTCGGTCCCTGTGTCTCTCTTCCTCAGTCCCTGTGTCACTCTCCCTTGGTCTCTGTGTCTCTCTCGGTCCCTGTGTCTCTCTCTCTCGGTCCCTGTGTCTCTCTCGGTCGCTATGTCTCACTCCGTCCCTGTGTCTCTCTCGGTCCCTGTGTCTCTCTCGGTCCCTGTGTCTCACTCGGTCCCTGTGTCTCTCTCGGTCCTTGTGTCTCTCTCTCGGTCCCTGTGTCTCTCTCTCTCAGTCCCTGTGTCTCTCTCGGTCACTGTTTCTCTCTCGGTCCATGTGTCTCTCTCGGTCCCTGTGTCTCCCTCTCACCTCTGTGTCTCACTCGGTCCCTGTGACTCTCTTGGTACCTGTGTCTCTCTCTAGGTCCTTATTTCTCACTCAGTCCCTCTCTCTCTCTTGGTCCCTGTGTCTTACGCGGTCCCTGTGTCTCACTCGGTCCCTGTGTCTCACTCGGTCCCTGTGTCTCTCTCGCTCGGTCCCTGTCTCTCTCTTGCTCCCTGTGTCTCTCTCTCGATCCCTGTGTCTCTCTCGGTCCCTGTGTCTCTCACTCGGTCCCTGTGTCTCTCTCGCTCGGTCCCTGTCTCTCTCTCGGTCCCTGTGTCTCTGTCTCGGTCCCTGTGTCTCTCACTCGGTCCCTGTGCCCCTCTCAGTCCCTGTGTCTCTATCTCGGTCCCTGTGTCTCTCACTCGGTCCCTGTGTCTCTCACTCGGTCCCTGTGTCTCGCTCTCTTGGACCCTGTCTCTCTCCCTCGTTCCCTGTGTCTCACTCGGTCCCTGTGTCTCTCTCTCGGTCCCTGTCTCTCTCTCTCGGTCACTTTGTTTCTCTCGGTCCCTGTGTCTCTCTCTCTCAGTCCCTTTGTCTCTCTCTCCGTCTCTGTGACTCGCTCTCGGTCCCTGTGTCTCTCTTGGTCCCTGTGTCTCTCTCTCGGTCCCTGTGTCTCCCTCGGTCCGTGTGTCTCACTCGATCTCTGTGTCTCTCTCGGTCCCTGTATCTCTCTCACTCACCCCGGTGTCTCTCTCGGTCCTGGTGTCTCTCTTGGTCCCTGTGTCTCTCTCTCGGTCCCTGTGTCTCTCTCTCAGTCCCTGTGTCTCTCTCTCGGTGCCTGTGTCTCTCTCTCGGTCCCTGTAACTCTCTCAGTCCCTGTGTCTCTCTCGGTCCCTCTATGTCTCTCTCGGTCCCTGTGTCTCTCTCTGTCCCTGTGACTCGCTCAGTCCCTGTGTCTCTCACTCGGTCCCTGTGTCTCTCTCTCGGTCCCTGTGTCTCTCTCGGTCCCTGTGTCTCTCTCTCAGTCTCTGTGTCTCTCTCGGTCCCTGTGTCTCACTCGGTCCCTGTGTCTCGCTCTCTTGGACCCTGTCTCTCTCCCTCGTTCCCTGTGTCTCACTCGGTCCCTGTCTCTCTCTCTCGGTCCCTGTGTCTCTCTCTCGGTCACTCTGTTTCTCTCGGTCCCTGTGTCTCTCTCTCGGTCCCTGTGTCCCTCTCACCCCTGTGTCTCTCACTCCGTCCCAGTGTCTCTCACTCGGTCCCTGTGTCTCGCTCTCTTGGACCCTGTCTCTCTCTCGGTCCCTGTGTCTCTCTCTTTGTCCCTGTGTCTTTCTCGGTCCCTGTGTCTCTCTCAGTCCCTATGACTGTCTCTCGGTCCCTGTGTCTCTCTTGGTCCCTGTGTCTCTCTCTCGGTCCCTGTGTCTCTCTCGGTCCCTATGTCTCTCTCTCGGTCCCTGTGACTCGCTCAGTCCCTGTGTCGCTCACTCGGTGCCTGTATCTCACTCTCACCCCTGTGTCTCTCTCGGTCCTGGTGTCTCTCTTGGTCCCTGTGTCTCTCTGTCTCAGTCCCTGTGTCTCTCTCTCGGTGCCTGTGTCTCACCCTCGGTCCCTGTCTCTCTCTCGGTCCCTGTGTCTCTCTCTCTCAGTCCCTGTGTCTCTCTCTCGGTCCCTGTGACTTTCTCAGTCCCTGTGTCTCTCTCGGTCCCTGTGTCTCTCTCTCAGTCCCTGTGTCTCTCTCTCGGTCTCTGTCTCTCTCTCTCGGTCCCTGAGTCTCACTCGGTCCCTGTGTCTCTCTCTCGGTCCCTGTGTTTCTCTCTCGGTCCCTGTGACTTTCTCAGTCCCTGTGTCTCTCTCGGTCCCTGTGTCTCTCTCTCAGTCCCTGTGTCTCTCTCTCGGTCTCTGTCTCTCTCTCTCGGTCCCTGTGTCTCACTCGGTCCCTGTGTCTCTCTCGCTCGGTCCCTGTCTCTCTCTCGCTCCCTGTGTCTCTCTCTCTATGTCCCTGTGTCTCTCACTCGGTCCCTGTGTCTCTCACTCGGTCCCTGTGCCCCTCTCGGTCCCTGTGTCTCTCTCTCAGTCCCTGTGTCTCTCACTCGGTCCCTGTGTCTCTCTCTCGGTCCCTATGTCTCTCTCTCGGTCCCTGTGTCTCTCTCTCGGTCCCTGTGACTCTCTCAGTCCCTGTATCTCTCTTGGTCCCTGTGTCTCTCTCTCAGTCCCTGTGACTCTCTCTCGGTCCCTGTGTCTCTCTCTCGGTCCCTGTGACTCTCTCAGTCCCTGTGTCTCTCTCGGTCCCTGTGTCTCTCTCTCGGTCCCTCTATGTCTCTCTCGGTCCCTGTGTCTCTCTCTGTCCCTGTGACTCGCTCAGTCCCTGTGTCTCTCACTCGGTCCCTGTGTCTCTCTCTCGGTCCCTCTATGTCTCTCTCTGTCCCTGTGACTCGCTCAGTCCCTGTGTCTCTCTCTCGGACCCTGTCTCTCTCCCTCGGTCCCTGTGTCTCACTCGGTCCCTGTGACTCTCTCGGTCCCTGTCACTCTCTCGGTCCCTGTCTCTCTCCCTCGGTCCCTGTGTCTCACTCGGTCCCTGTGACTCTCTCGGTCCCTGTCTCTCTCTCAGTCCCTGTGTCTCTCTCTCGGACCCTGTGTCTCTCTCTCGCACCCTGTGTCTCACTCGGTCCCTGTGACTCTCTCGGTCCCTGTGTCTCTCTCTCAGTCCCTGTGTCTCTCTCTCGGTCCCTGTGTCTCTCTCTCTCAATCCCTGATTCTCTCTCGGTCCCTGTGTCTCTCTCAGTCCCTGTCTCTCTCTCTCGGTCCCTGTGTCTCTCTCGGTCCATATGTCTCTCTCTCGGTCCCTGTGTCTCTCACGGTCCCTGTGTCTCTCTCGGTCCCTGTGTCTCACTCGGTCCCTGTGTCTCTCTCGGTCCTTGTGTCTCTCTCTCGGTCCCTGTGTCTCTCCCTCGGTCCCTGTGTCTCTCTCTCGGTCCCTGTGTCTCTCTCGGTCCCTGTGTCTCTCTCTCGGTCCCTGTGTCTCTCTCGGTCCCTGTGTCTCTCTCTCGGTCCCTGTCTCTCTCTCTCGGTCCCTGTGTCTCTCTCGGTCCCTGTGTCTCTCTCGCTCGGTCCCTGTCTCTCTCTCGATCCCTGTGTATCTCTCTCGGTCCCTGTGTCGCTCACTCGGTCCCTGTGTCTCTCACTCGGTCCCTGTGTCCCTCTCGGTCCCTGTGTCTCTCTCTCGGTCCCTGTGTCTCTCACTCGGTCCCTGTGTCTCTCACTCGGTCACTGTGTCTCGCTCTCTTGGACCCTGTCTCTCTCCCTCGTTCCCTGTGTCTCACTCGGTCCCTGTGTCTCTCTCTCGGTCCCTGTGTCTCTCTCGGTCCCGGTGTCTCTGTCGGTCCCTGCGTCTCTCTCTTGCTCCCTGTGTCTTTCTTGGTCCCTGTGTCTCACTCGGTCCCTGTCTCTCTCTCTCGGTCACTCTGTTTCTCTCGGTCCCGGTGTCTCTCTCTCGGTCCCTGTGTCTCTCTCGGTCCCGGTGTCTCTCTCAGTCCCTGTGTCTCTCTCTCGGTCCCTGTGACACTCTCTCGGTCCCTGTGTCTCTCTTGGTCCCTGTGTCTCTCTCGGTCGCTGTGTCTCACTAGGTCCCTGTGTCTCTCTCGGTCCCTGTGACACTCTCTCGGTGCCTGTGTCTCTCTCTCGGTCCCTGTGTCTCTCTCGGTCCCTGTGTCTCCCTCTCACCCCTGTGTCTCACTCGTTCCCTGTGTCTCTCTCTCGGTCCTTGTGTGTCTCTCTCTCAGTCCCTGTGTCTCTGTCGGTCACTGTCTCTCACTCGGTCCCTGTGTCTCTCTCGATCCCTGTGTCTCTCTCGGTCCCTGTGTCTCTCTCGGACCCTGTGTCACTTTCAGTCCCTGTGTCTCTCTCGGTCCCTGTGTCTCTCTCTTGGAACCTGTGTCTCTCTCGGTCCCTGTGTCTCTCTCTACGTCCCTGGGTCTCTCTCGGTCCCTGTGACTCGCTCAGTCCCTGTGTCTCTCTCGGTCCCTGTGTCTCTCTCGGTCCCTGTATCTCTCTCTCACCCCTCTGTCTCTCTCGTGGTCCTGGTGTCTCTCTCTCAGTCCCTGTGTCTCTCTCGGTCACTGTCTCTCTCTCGGTCCCTGTGTCTCTCTCGGTCTCTGTGTCTCACTCGATCCCTGTGTCTCTCTCGGTCCCTGTGTCTCTCTCGGTCCCTGTGGCTCTCCCGGTCCCTGTGTCTCTCTCTAGGTCCTTATTTCTCACTCAGTCCCTCTCTCTCTCTTGGTCCCTGTGTCTTACTCGGTCCCTGTGTCTCACTCGGTCCCTGTGTCTCACTCGGTCCCTGTGTCTCTCTCGCTCGGTCCCTGTCTCTCTCTTGCTCCCTGTGTCTCTCTCTCGGTCCCTGTGTCTCTCTCGGTCCCTGTGTCTCTCACTCGGTCCCTGTGTCTCTCTCGCTCGGTCCCTGTCTCTCTCTCGGTCCCTGTGTCTATGTCTCGGTCCCTGTGTCTCTCACTCGGTCCCTGTGCCCCTCTCGGTCCCTGTGTCTCTATCTCGGTCCCTGTGTCTCTCACTCGGTCCCTGTTTCTCTCACTCGGTCCCTGTGTCTCGCTCTCTTGGACCCTGTCTCTCTCCCTCGTTCCCTGTGTCTCACTCGGTCCCTGTGTCTCTCTCTCGGTCCCTGTCTCTCTCTCTCGGTCCCTGTCTCTCTCTCTCTCGGTCACTTTGTTTCTCTCGGTCCCTGTGTCTCTCTCTCTCAGTCCCTTTGTCTCTCTCTCCGTCTCTGTGACTCGCTCTCGGTCCCTGTGTCTCTCTTGGTCCCTGTGTCTCTCTCTCGGTCCCTGTGTCTCCCTCGGTCCGTGTGTCTCACTCGATCTCTGTGTCTCTCTCGGTCCCTGTATCTCTCTCTCTCACCCCGGTGTCTCTCTCGGTCCTGGTGTCTCTCTTGGTCCCTGTGTCTCTCTCTCGGTCCCTGTGTCTCTCTCTCAGTCCCTGTGTCTCTCTCTCGGTGCCTGTGTCTCTCTCGGTCTCTGTGTCTCACTCGATCCCTGTGTCTCTCTCGATCCCTGTGTCTCTCTCGGTCCCTGTGGCTCTGCCGGTCCCTGTGTCTCACTCGGTCCCTGTGTCTCTCTCGGTCCCTGTGTCTCTCTCGGTCCCTGTGTCTCTCTCACTCGGTCCCTGTCTCTCTCGGTTGCTGTGTCTCACTCGGTCCCTGTGTCTCACTCGGTCATTGTGTCTCTCTCTTGGTCACTGTGTGTCTCTCTCTCAGTCCCTGTGTCTCTCTCGGTCCCTGTGTCTCTCTCGGTCCCTATCTCTCTCTCGGTCCCTGTATCTCTCTCTCGGTCCCAGCGTCTCTCTCTCGGTCCCTGTGTCTCTCTCGGTCCCTGTGTCTCTCTCTCGGTCCCTGTGTCTCTCTCGGTCCCTGTGTCTCTCTCTCGGTCACTGTCTCTCTCTCATTCTCGGTGTCTCTCTCAGTCCATGTGTCTCTCTCTGGGTCCCTGTGTCTCACTCGGTCCCTGTTTCTCTCTCTCGGTCCCTGTGACTCTCTCAGCCCCTGTGTCTCTCTCGGTCCCTGTGTCTCTCTCTCGGTCCCTGTGTCTCTCTTCCTCAGTCCCTGTGTCACTCTCCCTTGGTCTCTGTGTCTCTCTCGGTCCCTGTGTCTCTCTCTCTCGGTCCCTGTGTCTCTCTCGGTCGCTATGTCTCACTCCGTCCCTGTGTCTCTCTCGGTCCCTGTGTCTCTCTCGGTCCCTGTGTCTCACTCGGTCCCTGTGTCTCTCTCGGTCCTTGTGTCTCTCTCTCGGTCCCTGTGTCTCTCTCTCTCAGTCCCTGTGTCTCTCTCGGTCACTGTTTCTCTCTCGGTCCATGTGTCTCTCTCGGTCCCTGTGTCTCCCTCTCACCTCTGTGTCTCACTCGGTCCCTGTGACTCTCTTGGTACCTGTGTCTCTCTCTAGGTCCTTATTTCTCACTCAGTCCCTCTCTCTCTCTTGGTCCCTGTGTCTTACGCGGTCCCTGTGTCTCACTCGGTCCCTGTGTCTCACTCGGTCCCTGTGTCTCTCTCGCTCGGTCCCTGTCTCTCTCTTGCTCCCTGTGTCTCTCTCTCGATCCCTGTGTCTCTCTCGGTCCCTGTGTCTCTCACTCGGTCCCTGTGTCTCTCTCGCTCGGTCCCTGTCTCTCTCTCGGTCCCTGTGTCTCTGTCTCGGTCCCTGTGTCTCTCACTCGGTCCCTGTGCCCCTCTCAGTCCCTGTGTCTCTATCTCGGTCCCTGTGTCTCTCACTCGGTCCCTGTGTCTCTCACTCGGTCCCTGTGTCTCGCTCTCTTGGACCCTGTCTCTCTCCCTCGTTCCCTGTGTCTCACTCGGTCCCTGTGTCTCTCTCTCGGTCCCTGTCTCTCTCTCTCGGTCACTTTGTTTCTCTCGGTCCCTGTGTCTCTCTCTCTCAGTCCCTTTGTCTCTCTCTCCGTCTCTGTGACTCGCTCTCGGTCCCTGTGTCTCTCTTGGTCCCTGTGTCTCTCTCTCGGTCCCTGTGTCTCCCTCGGTCCGTGTGTCTCACTCGATCTCTGTGTCTCTCTCGGTCCCTGTATCTCTCTCACTCACCCCGGTGTCTCTCTCGGTCCTGGTGTCTCTCTTGGTCCCTGTGTCTCTCTCTCGGTCCCTGTGTCTCTCTCTCAGTCCCTGTGTCTCTCTCTCGGTGCCTGTGTCTCTCTCTCGGTCCCTGTAACTCTCTCAGTCCCTGTGTCTCTCTCGGTCCCTCTATGTCTCTCTCGGTCCCTGTGTCTCTCTCTGTCCCTGTGACTCGCTCAGTCCCTGTGTCTCTCACTCGGTCCCTGTGTCTCTCTCTCGGTCCCTGTGTCTCTCTCGGTCCCTGTGTCTCTCTCTCAGTCTCTGTGTCTCTCTCGGTCCCTGTGTCTCACTCGGTCCCTCTTTCTATCACTCGGTCCCTGTCTCTCACTTGGTCCCTGTGACTCTCTCGGTACCTGTCTCTCTCTCTCAGTCCCTCTGTCTCTCTCTCAGTCCCTCTGTCTCTCTCTCGGTCCCTGTGTCTCTCTCGGTCCCTGTGTCTCTCTCGGTCCCTGTGTCTGTCTCGGTCCCTGTGTCTCACTCGGTCACTGTGTCTCTCTCGGTACCTGTGTCTCTCTCTCGGTCCCTGTGTCTCTTTCTCTCAGTCCCTGTGTCTCTCTCGGTCACTGTCTCTCTCTCGGTCCATGTGTCTCACTCGGTCCCTGTGTCTCTCTCTCGGTCCCTGTCTCTCTCTCTCGGTCCCTGTGTCTCACTCGGTCCCTGTGACTCTCTCGCTCGGTCCCTGTCTCTCTCTCGGTCCCTGTGTATCTCTCTCGGTCCCTGTGTCGCTCACTCGGTCCCTGTGTCTCTCTCTCGGTCCCTGTGTCTCTCTCGGTCCCTGTGTCTCTCTCGGTCACTGTCTCTCTCTCGGTCCCTGTGTCTCTGACTCGGTCCCTGTGTCTCGCTCTCTTGGACCCTGTCTCTCTCCCTCGTTCCCTGTGTCTCACTCGGTCCCTGTGTCTCTCTCTCGGTCCCTGTCTCCCTCTCTCGGTCCCTGTCTCTCTCTCTCGGTCACTCTGTTTCTCTCGGTCCCTGTGTCTCTCTCTCGGTCCCTGTGTCTCTCTCGGTCCCGGTGTCTCTCTCTGTCCCTGTGTCTCTCTCTTGCTCCCTGTCTCTCTCTCGGTCCCTGTGTCTCTCTCTCAGTCCCTGTATCTCTCTCTCGGTCCCTGTGTCTCTCTCTCAGTCCCTGTGTCTCTCTCTCTCAGTCCCTGTGTCTCTCTCTCGGTCCCTGTGACACTCTCTCGGTCTCTGTGTCTCTCTTGGTCCCTGTGTCTCTCTCTCGGTCCCTGTGTCTCCCTCTCACCCCTGTGTCTCACTCGGTCCCTGTGTCTCTCTCGGTCCTTGTGTCTCTCTCTCGGTCCTTGTGTGTCTCTCTCTCAGTCCCTGTGTCTCTGTCGGTCACTGTCTCTCACTCGGTCCCTGTGTCTCTCTCTCTCAGTCCCTGTGTCTCTCTCTCAGTCTCTGTGTCTCTCTCCGGTCCCTGTGTCACTTTCAGTCCCTGTGTCTCTCTCGGTCCCTGTGTCTCTCTCTTGGAACCTGTGTCTCTCTCGGTCCCTGTGACTCTCTCGGTTACTGTCTCTCTCTCGGTCCCTGTGTCTCTCTCGGTCTCTGTGTCTCACTCGGTCCCTGTGTCTCTCTCGGTCCCTGTGTCTCTCTCGGTCCATGTGTCTCTCTCCCTCGGTCCCTGTGTCTCTCTCGGTTCCTGTGTCTCTCTCTCTCGGTCCCTGTTGCTCTCTCGGTCCCTGTGTCTCACTCGGTCCCTCTGTCTCTCTCGGTCCCTGTGTCTCTCTCACTCGGTCCCTGTCTCTCTCGGTCGCTGTGTCTCACTAGGTCCGTGTGTCTCTCTCGGTCCCTGTGTCTCCCTCTCACCCCTGTGTCTCACTTGGTCCCTGTGTCTCTCTCGGTCGTTGTGTCTCTCTCTCGGTCCCTGTGTGTCTCTCTCTCAGTCCCTGTGTCTCTCTCGGTCCCTCTGTCTCTCTCTCGGTCCCTGTGTCTCTCGCGGCCCCTATCTCTCTCTCGGTCCCTGCGTCTCTCTCTCGGTCCCTGTGTCTCTTTCGGTCCCTGTGTCTCTCTCTCGGTCACTGTCTCTCTCTGGGTCCCTGTGTCTCTCTCTCGGTCCCTGTCTCTCTCTCTCAGTCCGTGTCTCTCTCAGTCCCTGTGTCTCTCTCTGGGTCCCTGTGTCTCTCTCGGTCCCTGTCTCTCTCTCGGTCCCTGTGTCTCTCTTCCTCAGTCCCTGTGTCTCTCTCAGTCCATGTGTCTCTCTCTGGGTCCCTGTGTCTCTCTCGGTCCCTGTGACTCTCTCTCGGTCCCTGTGTCTCAGTCGGTCCCTGTGTCCCTCACGGTCCCTGTGTCTCTCTCCGTCCCTGTGTCTCACTTGGTCCCTGTGTCTCTCTCGGTCCCTGTGTCTCTCTCGGTCCCTGTGTCTCACTCGGTCCCTCTGTCTCTCACTCGGTCCCTGTCTCTCTCTAGGTCCTTGTGTCGGACTCGGTCCCTGTCTCTCTCTCGGTCACTGTGTCTCACTCGGTCCCTGTGTCTCTCTCGCTCGCACCTTATCTCTCTCCCTCGGTCCCTGTGTCTCACTCGGTCCCGGTGTCTCTCTCTCGGTCCCTGTCTCTCTCTCTCAGTCCCTGTGTCTCTCTCTCGGTCCCTGTCTCTCTATCTCGGTCCCTGTGTCTCTCTTGGTCCCTGTGTCTCTTTCTCGGTCCCTGTCTCCCTCTCTCGGTCCCTGTGACTCTCTCGGTCCCTGTCTCTCTCTCGGTCCCTGTGTCTCACTCGGTCCCTGTGTCTCTCTCTCGGTCCCTGTCTCTTTCCTCGGTCCCTGTGTCTCACTCGGTCCCTGTGTCTCTCTCTCAGTCCCTGTGTCTCTCTCTCGGTCCCTGTCTCTCTCTCTCAGTCCCTGTGTCTCTCTCTCGGTCCCTTTGTCTCTCTCGGTCCCTGTGTCTCTCTCAGTCCCTGTGTCACTCTCTCGGTCACTCTGTTTCTCTCGGTCCCTGTGTCTCTCTCTCGGTCCCTGTGTCCCTCTCGGTCCCTGTGTCTCTCTCTCGGTCCCTGTGTCTCTCACTCGTTCCCTGTGTCTCTCACTCTGTCTCTGTGCCCCTCTCGGTCCCTGTGTCTCTCTCTCGGTCCCTGTCTCTCTCTTCCTCAGTCCCTGTGTCTCTCTCGGTCCCTGTGTCTCTCTCTCGGTCCCTGTGTCTCTCTCTCTCAGTCCCTGTGTCTCTCTCGGTCACTGTTTCTCTCTCGGTCCCTGTGTCTCTCTCGGTCCCTGTGTCTCTCTCGGTCCTTGTGTCTCTCTCTCGGTCCCTGTGTCTCACTCAGTCCCTCTCTCTCTCTTGGTCCCTGTGTCTTACTCGGTCCCTGTGTCTCACTCGGTCCCTGTGTCTCTCTCTCGGTCCCTGTCTCTCTCTCTCGGTCCCTGTGTCTCACTCGGTCCCTGTGTCTCTCTCGCTCGGTCCCTGTCTCTCTCTCGCTCCCTGTGTCTCTCACTCGGTCCCTGTGTCTCTCACTCGGTCCCTGTGCCCCTCTCGGTCCGTGTCTCTCTCTCTCGGTCCCTGTCTCTCTCTCTCGGTCCCTGTGTCTCTCTTGGTCCCTGTGTCTCTTTCTCGGTCCCTGTCTCTCTCTCTCGGTCCCTGTCTCTCTATCTCGGTCCCTGTGTCTCTATTGGTCCCTGTGTCTCTTTCTCGGTCCCTGTCTCTCTCTCTCGGTCCCTGTGTCTCTCTCGGTCCCTGTGTCTCTCACTCGTTCCCTGTGTCTCTCACTCGGTCCCTGTGCCACTCTCGGTCCCTGTGTCTCTCTCAGTCCCTGTGTCACTCTCACGGTCCCTGTGTCTCTCTCTCGGTCCCTGTGTCCCTCTCGGTCCCTGTGTCTCTCTCTCGATCCCTGTGTCTCTCACTCGGTCCCTGTGTCTCTCACTCGGTCCCTGTGTCTCGCTCTCTTGGACCCTGTCTCTCTCCCTCGTTCCCTGTGTCTCACTCGGTCCCTGTCTCTCTCTCTCGGTCCCTGTGTCTCTCTCTCGGTCACTCTGTTTCTCTCGGTCCCTGTGTCTCTCTCTCGGTCCCTGTGTCCCTCTCACCCCTGTGTCTCTCACTCCGTCCCAGTGTCTCTCACTCGGTCCCTGTGTCTCGCTCTCTTGGACCCTGTCTCTCTCTCGGTCCCTGTGTCTCTCTCTTTGTCCCTGTGTCTTTCTCGGTCCCTGTGTCTCTCTCAGTCCCTGTGACTGTCTCTCGGTCCCTGTGTCTCTCTTGGTCCCTGTGTCTCTCTCTCGGTCCCTGTGTCTCTCTCGGTCCCTGTGTCTCTCTCTCGGTCCCTGTGACTCGCTCAGTCCCTGTGTCGCTCACTCGGTCCCTGTATCTCACTCTCACCCCTGTGTCTCTCTCGGTCCTGGTGTCTCTCTTGGTCCCTGTGTCTCTCTGTCTCAGTCCCTGTGTCTCTCTCTCGGTGCCTGTGTCTCACCCTCGGTCCCTGTCTCTCTCTCGGTCCCTGTGTCTCTCTCTCTCAGTCCCTGTGTCTCTCTCTCGGTCCCTGTGACTTTCTCAGTCCCTGTGTCTCTCTCGGTCCCTGTGTCTCTCTCTCAGTCCCTGTGTCTCTCTCTCGGTCTCTGTCTCTCTCTCTCGGTCCCTGAGTCTCACTCGGTCCCTGTGTCTCTCTCTCGGTCCCTGTGTTTCTCTCTCGGTCCCTGTGACTTTCTCAGTCCCTGTGTCTCTCTCGGTCCCTGTGTCTCTCTCTCAGTCCCTGTGTCTCTCTCTCGGTCTCTGTCTCTCTCTCTCGGTCCCTGTGTCTCACTCGGTCCCTGTGTCTCTCTCGCTCGGTCCCTGTCTCTCTCTCGCTCCCTGTGTCTCTCTCTCTATGTCCCTGTGTCTCTCACTCGGTCCCTGTGTCTCTCACTCGGTCCCTGTGCCCCTCTCGGTCCCTGTGTCTCTCTCTCAGTCCCTGTGTCTCTCACTCGGTCCCTGTGTCTCTCTCTCGGTCCCTATGTCTCTCTCTCGGTCCCTGTGTCTCTCTCTCGGTCCCTGTGACTCTCTCAGTCCCTGTATCTCTCTTGGTCCCTGTGTCTCTCTCTCAGTCCCTGTGACTCTCTCTCGGTCCCTGTGTCTCTCTCTCGGTCCCTGTGACTCTCTCAGTCCCTGTGTCTCTCTCGGTCCCTGTGTCTCTCTCTCGGTCCCTCTATGTCTCTCTCGGTCCCTGTGTCTCTCTCTGTCCCTGTGACTCGCTCAGTCCCTGTGTCTCTCACTCGGTCCCTGTGTCTCTCTCTCGGTCCCTCTATGTCTCTCTCTGTCCCTGTGACTCGCTCAGTCCCTGTGTCTCTCTCTCGGACCCTGTCTCTCTCCCTCGGTCCCTGTGTCTCACTCGGTCCCTGTGACTCTCTCGGTCCCTGTCACTCTCTCGGTCCCTGTCTCTCACTCGGTCCCTGTCTCTCTCCCTCGGTCCCTGTGTCTCACTCGGTCCCTGTGACTCTCTCGGTCCCTGTCTCTCTCTCAGTCCCTGTGTCTCTCTCTCGGACCCTGTGTCTCTCTCTCGCACCCTGTGTCTCTCTCTCGGTCCCTGTGTCTCTCTTCCTCGGTCACTCTGTTTCTCTCGGTCCCTGTGTCTCTCTCTCAGTCCCTGTGTCTCTCTCTCGGTCCCTGTGTCTCTCTCTCTCAATCCCTGATTCTCTCTCGGTCCCTGTGTCTCTCTCAGTCCCTGTCTCTCTCTCTCGGTCCCTGTGTCTCTCTCGGTCCATATGTCTCTCTCTCGGTCCCTGTGTCTCTCACGGTCCCTGTGTCTCTCTCGGTCCCTGTGTCTCACTCGGTCCCTGTGTCTCTCTCGGTCCTTGTGTCTCTCTCTCGGTCCCTGTGTCTCTCTCGGTCCCTGTGTCTCACTCGGTCCCTGTGTTTCTCCCTCGGTCCCTGTGTCTCTCTCTCGGTCCCTGTGTCTCTCTCGGTCCCTGTGTCTCTCTCTCGGTCCCTGTGTCTCTCTCGGTCCCTGTGTCTCTCTCTCGGTCCCTGTCTCTCTCTCTCGGTCCCTGTGTCTCTCTCGGTCCCTGTGTCTCTCTCGCTCGGTCCCTGTCTCTCTCTCGATCCCTGTGTATCTCTCTCGGTCCCTGTGTCGCTCACTCGGTCCCTGTGTCTCTCACTCGGTCCCTGTGTCCCTCTCGGTCCCTGTGTCTCTCTCTCGGTCCCTGTGTCTCTCACTCGGTCCCTGTGTCTCTCACTCGGTCACTGTGTCTCGCTCTCTTGGACCCTGTCTCTCTCCCTCGTTCCCTGTGTCTCACTCGGTCCCTGTGTCTCTCTCTCGGTCCCTGTGTCTCTCTCGGTCCCGGTGTCTCTGTCGGTCCCTGCGTCTCTCTCTTGCTCCCTGTGTCTTTCTTGGTCCCTGTGTCTCACTCGGTCCCTGTCTCTCTCTCTCGGTCACTCTGTTTCTCTCGGTCCCGGTGTCTCTCTCTCGGTCCCTGTGTCTCTCTCGGTCCCGGTGTCTCTCTCAGTCCCTGTGTCTCTCTCTCGGTCCCTGTGACACTCTCTCGGTCCCTGTGTCTCTCTTGGTCCCTGTGTCTCTCTCGGTCGCTGTGTCTCACTAGGTCCCTGTGTCTCTCTCGGTCCCTGTGACACTCTCTCGGTGCCTGTGTCTCTCTCTCGGTCCCTGTGTCTCTCTCGGTCCCTGTGTCTCCCTCTCACCCCTGTGTCTCACTCGTTCCCTGTGTCTCTCTCTCGGTCCTTGTGTGTCTCTCTCTCAGTCCCTGTGTCTCTGTCGGTCACTGTCTCTCACTCGGTCCCTGTGTCTCTCTCGATCCCTGTGTCTCTCTCGGTCCCTGTGTCTCTCTCGGACCCTGTGTCACTTTCAGTCCCTGTGTCTCTCTCGGTCCCTGTGTCTCTCTCTTGGAACCTGTGTCTCTCTCGGTCCCTGTGTCTCTCTCTACGTCCCTGGGTCTCTCTCGGTCCCTGTGACTCGCTCAGTCCCTGTGTCTCTCTCGGTCCCTGTGTCTCTCTCGGTCCCTGTATCTCTCTCTCACCCCTCTGTCTCTCTCGTGGTCCTGGTGTCTCTCTCTCAGTCCCTGTGTCTCTCTCGGTCACTGTCTCTCTCTCGGTCCCTGTGTCTCTCTCGGTCTCTGTGTCTCACTCGATCCCTGTGTCTCTCTCGGTCCCTGTGTCTCTCTCGGTCCCTGTGGCTCTCCCGGTCCCTGTGTCTCTCTCTAGGTCCTTATTTCTCACTCAGTCCCTCTCTCTCTCTTGGTCCCTGTGTCTTACTCGGTCCCTGTGTCTCACTCGGTCCCTGTGTCTCACTCGGTCCCTGTGTCTCTCTCGCTCGGTCCCTGTCTCTCTCTTGCTCCCTGTGTCTCTCTCTCGGTCCCTGTGTCTCTCTCGGTCCCTGTGTCTCTCACTCGGTCCCTGTGTCTCTCTCGCTCGGTCCCTGTCTCTCTCTCGGTCCCTGTGTCTCTCACTCGGTCCCTGTGTCTCGCTCTCTTGGACCCTGTCTCTCTCCCTCGTTCCCTGTGTCTCACTCGGTCCCTGTCTCTCTCTCTCGGTCCCTGTGTCTCTCTCTCGGTCACTCTGTTTCTCTCGGTCCCTGTGTCTCTCTCTCGGTCCCTGTGTCCCTCTCACCCCTGTGTCTCTCACTCCGTCCCAGTGTCTCTCACTCGGTCCCTGTGTCTCGCTCTCTTGGACCCTGTCTCTCTCTCGGTCCCTGTGTCTCTCTCTTTGTCCCTGTGTCTTTCTCGGTCCCTGTGTCTCTCTCAGTCCCTGTGACTGTCTCTCGGTCCCTGTGTCTCTCTTGGTCCCTGTGTCTCTCTCTCGGTCCCTGTGTCTCTCTCGGTCCCTGTGTCTCTCTCTCGGTCCCTGTGACTCGCTCAGTCCCTGTGTCGCTCACTCGGTCCCTGTATCTCACTCTCACCCCTGTGTCTCTCTCGGTCCTGGTGTCTCTCTTGGTCCCTGTGTCTCTCTGTCTCAGTCCCTGTGTCTCTCTCTCGGTGCCTGTGTCTCACCCTCGGTCCCTGTCTCTCTCTCGGTCCCTGTGTCTCTCTCTCTCAGTCCCTGTGTCTCTCTCTCGGTCCCTGTGACTTTCTCAGTCCCTGTGTCTCTCTCGGTCCCTGTGTCTCTCTCTCAGTCCCTGTGTCTCTCTCTCGGTCTCTGTCTCTCTCTCTCGGTCCCTGAGTCTCACTCGGTCCCTGTGTCTCTCTCTCGGTCCCTGTGTTTCTCTCTCGGTCCCTGTGACTTTCTCAGTCCCTGTGTCTCTCTCGGTCCCTGTGTCTCTCTCTCAGTCCCTGTGTCTCTCTCTCGGTCTCTGTCTCTCTCTCTCGGTCCCTGTGTCTCACTCGGTCCCTGTGTCTCTCTCGCTCGGTCCCTGTCTCTCTCTCGCTCCCTGTGTCTCTCTCTCTATGTCCCTGTGTCTCTCACTCGGTCCCTGTGTCTCTCACTCGGTCCCTGTGCCCCTCTCGGTCCCTGTGTCTCTCTCTCAGTCCCTGTGTCTCTCACTCGGTCCCTGTGTCTCTCTCTCGGTCCCTATGTCTCTCTCTCGGTCCCTGTGTCTCTCTCTCGGTCCCTGTGACTCTCTCAGTCCCTGTATCTCTCTTGGTCCCTGTGTCTCTCTCTCAGTCCCTGTGACTCTCGCTCGGTCCCTGTGTCTCTCTCTCGGTCCCTGTGACTCTCTCAGTCCCTGTGTCTCTCTCGGTCCCTGTGTCTCTCTCTCGGTCCCTCTATGTCTCTCTCGGTCCCTGTGTCTCTCTCTGTCCCTGTGACTCGCTCAGTCCCTGTGTCTCTCACTCGGTCCCTGTGTCTCTCTCTCGGTCCCTCTATGTCTCTCTCTGTCCCTGTGACTCGCTCAGTCCCTGTGTCTCTCTCTCGGACCCTGTCTCTCTCCCTCGGTCCCTGTGTCTCACTCGGTCCCTGTGACTCTCTCGGTCCCTGTCACTCTCTCGGTCCCTGTCTCTCACTCGGTCCCTGTCTCTCTCCCTCGGTCCCTGTGTCTCACTCGGTCCCTGTGACTCTCTCGGTCCCTGTCTCTCTCTCAGTCCCTGTGTCTCTCTCTCGGACCCTGTGTCTCTCTCTCGCACCCTGTGTCTCTCTCTCGGTCCCTGTGTCTCTCTTCCTCGGTCACTCTGTTTCTCTCGGTCCCTGTGTCTCTCTCTCAGTCCCTGTGTCTCTCTCTCGGTCCCTGTGTCTCTCTCTCTCAATCCCTGATTCTCTCTCGGTCCCTGTGTCTCTCTCGGTCCATATGTCTCTCTCTCGGTCCCTGTGTCTCTCACGGTCCCTGTGTCTCTCTCGGTCCCTGTGTCTCACTCGGTCCCTGTGTCTCTCTCGGTCCTTGTGTCTCTCCCTCGGTCCCTGTGTCTCTCTCTCGGTCCCTGTGTCTCTCTCGGTCCCTGTGTCTCTCTCTCGGTCCCTGTGTCTCTCTCGGTCCCTGTGTCTCTCTCTCGGTCCCTGTCTCTCTCTCTCGGTCCCTGTGTCTCTCTCGGTCCCTGTGTCTCTCTCGCTCGGTCCCTGTCTCTCTCTCGATCCCTGTGTATCTCTCTCGGTCCCTGTGTCGCTCACTCGGTCCCTGTGTCTCTCACTCGGTCCCTGTGTCCCTCTCGGTCCCTGTGTCTCTCTCTCGGTCCCTGTGTCTCTCACTCGGTCCCTGTGTCTCTCACTCGGTCACTGTGTCTCGCTCTCTTGGACCCTGTCTCTCTCCCTCGTTCCCTGTGTCTCACTCGGTCCCTGTGTCTCTCTCTCGGTCCCTGTGTCTCTCTCGGTCCCGGTGTCTCTGTCGGTCCCTGCGTCTCTCTCTTGCTCCCTGTGTCTTTCTTGGTCCCTGTGTCTCACTCGGTCCCTGTCTCTCTCTCTCGGTCACTCTGTTTCTCTCGGTCCCGGTGTCTCTCTCTCGGTCCCTGTGTCTCTCTCGGTCCCGGTGTCTCTCTCAGTCCCTGTGTCTCTCTCTCGGTCCCTGTGACACTCTCTCGGTCCCTGTGTCTCTCTTGGTCCCTGTGTCTCTCTCGGTCGCTGTGTCTCACTAGGTCCCTGTGTCTCTCTCGGTCCCTGTGACACTCTCTCGGTGCCTGTGTCTCTCTCTCGGTCCCTGTGTCTCTCTCGGTCCCTGTGTCTCCCTCTCACCCCTGTGTCTCACTCGTTCCCTGTGTCTCTCTCTCGGTCCTTGTGTGTCTCTCTCTCAGTCCCTGTGTCTCTGTCGGTCACTGTCTCTCACTCGGTCCCTGTGTCTCTCTCGATCCCTGTGTCTCTCTCGGTCCCTGTGTCTCTCTCGGACCCTGTGTCACTTTCAGTCCCTGTGTCTCTCTCGGTCCCTGTGTCTCTCTCTTGGAACCTGTGTCTCTCTCGGTCCCTGTGTCTCTCTCTACGTCCCTGGGTCTCTCTCGGTCCCTGTGACTCGCTCAGTCCCTGTGTCTCTCTCGGTCCCTGTGTCTCTCTCGGTCCCTGTATCTCTCTCTCACCCCTCTGTCTCTCTCGTGGTCCTGGTGTCTCTCTCTCAGTCCCTGTGTCTCTCTCGGTCACTGTCTCTCTCTCGGTCCCTGTGTCTCTCTCGGTCTCTGTGTCTCACTCGATCCCTGTGTCTCTCTCGGTCCCTGTGTCTCTCTCGGTCCCTGTGGCTCTCCCGGTCCCTGTGTCTCTCTCTAGGTCCTTATTTCTCACTCAGTCCCTCTCTCTCTCTTGGTCCCTGTGTCTTACTCGGTCCCTGTGTCTCACTCGGTCCCTGTGTCTCACTCGGTCCCTGTGTCTCTCTCGCTCGGTCCCTGTCTCTCTCTTGCTCCCTGTGTCTCTCTCTCGGTCCCTGTGTCTCTCTCGGTCCCTGTGTCTCTCACTCGGTCCCTGTGTCTCTCTCGCTCGGTCCCTGTCTCTCTCTCGGTCCCTGTGTCTATGTCTCGGTCCCTGTGTCTCTCACTCGGTCCCTGGGCCCCTCTCGGTCCCTGTGTCTCTATCTCGGTCCCTGTGTCTCTCACTCGGTCCCTGTTTCTCTCACTCGGTCCCTGTGTCTCGCTCTCTTGGACCCTGTCTCTCTCCCTCGTTCCCTGTGTCTCACTCGGTCCCTGTGTCTCTCTCTCGGTCCCTGTCTCTCTCTCTCGGTCCCTGTCTCTCTCTCTCTCGGTCACTTTGTTTCTCTCGGTCCCTGTGTCTCTCTCTCTCAGTCCCTTTGTCTCTCTCTCCGTCTCTGTGACTCGCTCTCGGTCCCTGTGTCTCTCTTGGTCCCTGTGTCTCTCTCTCGGTCCCTGTGTCTCCCTCGGTCCGTGTGTCTCACTCGATCTCTGTGTCTCTCTCGGTCCCTGTATCTCTCTCTCTCACCCCGGTGTCTCTCTCGGTCCTGGTGTCTCTCTTGGTCCCTGTGTCTCTCTCTCGGTCCCTGTGTCTCTCTCTCAGTCCCTGTGTCTCTCTCTCGGTGCCTGTGTCTCTCTCGGTCTCTGTGTCTCACTCGATCCCTGTGTCTCTCTCGATCCCTGTGTCTCTCTCGGTCCCTGTGGCTCTCCCGGTCCCTGTGTCTCACTCGGTCCCTGTGTCTCTCTCGGTCCCTGTGTCTCTCTCGGTCCCTGTGTCTCTCTCACTCGGTCCCTGTCTCTCTCGGTTGCTGTGTCTCACTCGGTCCCTGTGTCTCACTCGGTCATTGTGTCTCTCTCTTGGTCACTGTGTGTCTCTCTCTCAGTCCCTGTGTCTCTCTCGGTCCCTGTGTCTCTCTCGGTCCCTATCTCTCTCTCGGTCCCTGTATCTCTCTCTCGGTCCCAGCGTCTCTCTCTCGGTCCCTGTGTCTCTCTCGGTCCCTGTGTCTCTCTCTCGGTCCCTGTGTCTCTCTCGGTCCCTGTGTCTCTCTCTCGGTCACTGTCTCTCTCTCATTCTCGGTGTCTCTCTCAGTCCATGTGTCTCTCTCTGGGTCCCTGTGTCTCACTCGGTCCCTGTTTCTCTCTCTCGGTCCCTGTGACTCTCTCAGCCCCTGTGTCTCTCTCGGTCCCTGTGTCTCTCTCTCGGTCCCTGTGTCTCTCTTCCTCAGTCCCTGTGTCACTCTCCCTTGGTCTCTGTGTCTCTCTCGGTCCCTGTGTCTCTCTCTCTCGGTCCCTGTGTCTCTCTCGGTCGCTATGTCTCACTCCGTCCCTGTGTCTCTCTCGGTCCCTGTGTCTCTCTCGGTCCCTGTGTCTCACTCGGTCCCTGTGTCTCTCTCGGTCCTTGTGTCTCTCTCTCGGTCCCTGTGTCTCTCTCTCTCAGTCCCTGTGTCTCTCTCGGTCACTGTTTCTCTCTCGGTCCATGTGTCTCTCTCGGTCCCTGTGTCTCCCTCTCACCTCTGTGTCTCACTCGGTCCCTGTGACTCTCTTGGTACCTGTGTCTCTCTCTAGGTCCTTATTTCTCACTCAGTCCCTCTCTCTCTCTTGGTCCCTGTGTCTTACGCGGTCCCTGTGTCTCACTCGGTCCCTGTGTCTCACTCGGTCCCTGTGTCTCTCTCGCTCGGTCCCTCTCTCTCTCTTGCTCCCTGTGTCTCTCTCTCGATCCCTGTGTCTCTCTCGGTCCCTGTGTCTCTCACTCGGTCCCTGTGTCTCTCTCGCTCGGTCCCTGTCTCTCTCTCGGTCCCTGTGTCTCTGTCTCGGTCCCTGTGTCTCTCACTCGGTCCCTGTGCCCCTCTCAGTCCCTGTGTCTCTATCTCGGTCCCTGTGTCTCTCACTCGGTCCCTGTGTCTCTCACTCGGTCCCTGTGTCTCGCTCTCTTGGACCCTGTCTCTCTCCCTCGTTCCCTGTGTCTCACTCGGTCCCTGTGTCTCTCTCTCGGTCCCTGTCTCTCTCTCTCGGTCACTTTGTTTCTCTCGGTCCCTGTGTCTCTCTCTCTCAGTCCCTTTGTCTCTCTCTCCGTCTCTGTGACTCGCTCTCGGTCCCTGTGTCTCTCTTGGTCCCTGTGTCTCTCTCTCGGTCCCTGTGTCTCCCTCGGTCCGTGTGTCTCACTCGATCTCTGTGTCTCTCTCGGTCCCTGTATCTCTCTCACTCACCCCGGTGTCTCTCTCGGTCCTGGTGTCTCTCTTGGTCCCTGTGTCTCTCTCTCGGTCCCTGTGTCTCTCTCTCAGTCCCTGTGTCTCTCTCTCGGTGCCTGTGTCTCTCTCTCGGTCCCTGTAACTCTCTCAGTCCCTGTGTCTCTCTCGGTCCCTCTATGTCTCTCTCGGTCCCTGTGTCTCTCTCTGTCCCTGTGACTCGCTCAGTCCCTGTGTCTCTCACTCGGTCCCTGTGTCTCTCTCTCGGTCCCTGTGTCTCTCTCGGTCCCTGTGTCTCTCTCTCAGTCTCTGTCTCTCTCGGTCCCTGTGTCTCACTCGGTCCCTCTTTCTATCACTCGGTCCCTGTCTCTCACTTGGTCCCTGTGACTCTCTTGGTACCTGTCTCTCTCTCTCAGTCCCTCTGTCTCTCTCTCAGTCCCTCTGTCTCTCTCTCGGTCCCTGTGTCTCTCTCGGTCCCTGTGTCTCTCTCGGTCCCTGTGTCTGTCTCGGTCCCTGTGTCTCACTCGGTCACTGTGTCTCTCTCGGTACCTGTGTCTCTCTCTCGGTCCCTGTGTCTCTTTCTCTCAGTCCCTGTGTCTCTCTCGGTCACTGTCTCTCTCTCGGTCCATGTGTCTCACTCGGTCCCTGTGTCTCTCTCTCGGTCCCTGTCTCTCTCTCTCGGTCCCTGTGTCTCACTCGGTCCCTGTGACTCTCTCGCTCGGTCCCTGTCTCTCTCTCGGTCCCTGTGTATCTCTCTCGGTCCCTGTGTCGCTCACTCGGTCCCTGTGTCTCTCTCTCGGTCCCTGTGTCTCTCTCGGTCCCTGTGTCTCTCTCGGTCACTGTCTCTCTCTCGGTCCCTGTGTCTCTGACTCGGTCCCTGTGTCTCGCTCTCTTGGACCCTGTCTCTCTCCCTCGTTCCCTGTGTCTCACTCGGTCCCTGTGTCTCTCTCTCGGTCCCTGTCTCCCTCTCTCGGTCCCTGTCTCTCTCTCTCGGTCACTCTGTTTCTCTCGGTCCCTGTGTCTCTCTCTCGGTCCCTGTGTCTCTCTCGGTCCCGGTGTCTCTCTCTGTCCCTGTGTCTCTCTCTTGCTCCCTGTCTCTCTCTCGGTCCCTGTGTCTCTCTCTCAGTCCCTGTATCTCTCTCTCGGTCCCTGTGTCTCTCTCTCAGTCCCTGTGTCTCTCTCTCTCAGTCCCTGTGTCTCTCTCTCGGTCCCTGTGACACTCTCTCGGTCTCTGTGTCTCTCTTGGTCCCTGTGTCTCTCTCTCGGTCCCTGTGTCTCCCTCTCACCCCTGTGTCTCACTCGGTCCCTGTGTCTCTCTCGGTCCTTGTGTCTCTCTCTCGGTCCTTGTGTGTCTCTCTCTCAGTCCCTGTGTCTCTGTCGGTCACTGTCTCTCACTCGATCCCTGTGTCTCTCTCTCTCAGTCCCTGTGTCTCTCTCTCAGTCTCTGTGTCTCTCTCCGGTCCCTGTGTCACTTTCAGTCCCTGTGTCTCTCTCGGTCCCTGTGTCTCTCTCTTGGAACCTGTGTCTCTCTCGGTCCCTGTGACTCTCTCGGTTACTGTCTCTCTCTCGGTCCCTGTGTCTCTCTCGGTCTCTGTGTCTCACTCGGTCCCTGTGTCTCTCTCGGTCCCTGTGTCTCTCTCGGTCCATGTGTCTCTCTCCCTCGGTCCCTGTGTCTCTCTCGGTTCCTGTGTCTCTCTCTCTCGGTCCCTGTTGCTCTCTCGGTCCCTGTGTCTCACTCGGTCCCTCTGTCTCTCTCGGTCCCTGTGTCTCTCTCACTCGGTCCCTGTCTCTCTCGGTCGCTGTGTCTCACTAGGTCCGTGTGTCTCTCTCGGTCCCTGTGTCTCCCTCTCACCCCTGTGTCTCACTTGGTCCCTGTGTCTCTCTCGGTCGTTGTGTCTCTCTCTCGGTCCCTGTGTGTCTCTCTCTCAGTCCCTGTGTCTCTCTCGGTCCCTCTGTCTCTCTCTCGGTCCCTGTGTCTCTCGCGGTCCCTATCTCTCTCTCGGTCCCTGCGTCTCTCTCTCGGTCCCTGTGTCTCTTTCGGTCCCTGTGTCTCTCTCTCGGTCACTGTCTCTCTCTGGGTCCCTGTGTCTCTCTCTCGGTCCCTGTCTCTCTCTCTCAGTCCGTGTCTCTCTCAGTCCCTGTGTCTCTCTCTGGGTCCCTGTGTCTCTCTCGGTCCCTGTCTCTCTCTCGGTCCCTGTGTCTCTCTTCCTCAGTCCCTGTGTCTCTCTCAGTCCATGTGTCTCTCTCTGGGTCCCTGTGTCTCTCTCGGTCCCTGTGACTCTCTCTCGGTCCCTGTGTCTCAGTCGGTCCCTGTGTCCCTCACGGTCCCTGTGTCTCTCTCCGTCCCTGTGTCTCACTTGGTCCCTGTGTCTCTCTCGGTCCCTGTGTCTCTCTCGGTCCCTGTGTCTCACTCGGTCCCTCTGTCTCTCACTCGGTCCCTGTCTCTCTCTAGGTCCTTGTGTCGGACTCGGTCCCTGTCTCTCTCTCGGTCACTGTGTCTCACTCGGTCCCTGTGTCTCTCTCGCTCGCACCTTATCTCTCTCCCTCGGTCCCTGTGTCTCACTCGGTCCCGGTGTCTCTCTCTCGGTCCCTGTCTCTCTCTCTCAGTCCCTGTGTCTCTCTCTCGGTCCCTGTCTCTCTATCTCGGTCCCTGTGTCTCTCTTGGTCCCTGTGTCTCTTTCTCGGTCCCTGTCTCCCTCTCTCGGTCCCTGTGACTCTCTCGGTCCCTGTCTCTCTCTCGGTCCCTGTGTCTCACTCGGTCCCTGTGTCTCTCTCTCGGTCCCTGTCTCTTTCCTCGGTCCCTGTGTCTCACTCGGTCCCTGTGTCTCTCTCTCAGTCCCTGTGTCTCTCTCTCGGTCCCTGTCTCTCTCTCTCAGTCCCTGTGTCTCTCTCTCGGTCCCTTTGTCTCTCTCGGTCCCTGTGTCTCTCTCAGTCCCTGTGTCACTCTCTCGGTCACTCTGTTTCTCTCGGTCCCTGTGTCTCTCTCTCGGTCCCTGTGTCCCTCTCGGTCCCTGTGTCTCTCTCTCGGTCCCTGTGTCTCTCACTCGTTCCCTGTGTCTCTCACTCTGTCTCTGTGCCCCTCTCGGTCCCTGTGTCTCTCTCTCGGTCCCTGTCTCTCTCTTCCTCAGTCCCTGTGTCTCTCTCGGTCCCTGTGTCTCTCTCTCGGTCCCTGTGTCTCTCTCTCTCAGTCCCTGTGTCTCTCTCGGTCACTGTTTCTCTCTCGGTCCCTGTGTCTCTCTCGGTCCCTGTGTCTCTCTCGGTCCTTGTGTCTCTCTCTCGGTCCCTGTGTCTCACTCAGTCCCTCTCTCTCTCTTGGTCCCTGTGTCTTACTCGGTCCCTGTGTCTCACTCGGTCCCTGTGTCTCTCTCTCGGTCCCTGTGTCTCTCTCTCGGTCCCTGTGTCTCTCTCTCGGTCCCTGTCTCTCTCTCTCGGTCCCTGTGTCTCACTCGGTCCCTGTGTCTCTCTCGCTCGGTCCCTGTCTCTCTCTCGCTCCCTGTGTCTCTCACTCGGTCCCTGTGTCTCTCACTCGGTCCCTGTGCCCCTCTCGGTCCGTGTCTCTCTCTCTCGGTCCCTGTCTCTCTCTCTCGGTCCCTGTGTCTCTCTTGGTCCCTGTGTCTCTTTCTCGGTCCCTGTCTCTCTCTCTCGGTCCCTGTCTCTCTATCTCGGTCCCTGTGTCTCTATTGGTCCCTGTGTCTCTTTCTCGGTCCCTGTCTCTCTCTCTCGGTCCCTGTGTCTCTCTCGGTCCCTGTGTCTCTCACTCGTTCCCTGTGTCTCTCACTCGGTCCCTGTGCCACTCTCGGTCCCTGTGTCTCTCTCAGTCCCTGTGTCACTCTCACGGTCCCTGTGTCTCTCTCTCGGTCCCTGTGTCCCTCTCGGTCCCTGTGTCTCTCTCTCGATCCCTGTGTCTCTCACTCGGTCCCTGTGTCTCTCACTCGGTCCCTGTGTCTCGCTCTCTTGGACCCTGTCTCTCTCCCTCGTTCCCTGTGTCTCACTCGGTCCCTGTCTCTCTCTCTCGGTCCCTGTGTCTCTCTCTCGGTCACTCTGTTTCTCTCGGTCCCTGTGTCTCTCTCTCGGTCCCTGTGTCCCTCTCACCCCTGTGTCTCTCACTCCGTCCCAGTGTCTCTCACTCGGTCCCTGTGTCTCGCTCTCTTGGACCCTGTCTCTCTCTCGGTCCCTGTGTCTCTCTCTTTGTCCCTGTGTCTTTCTCGGTCCCTGTGTCTCTCTCAGTCCCTGTGACTGTCTCTCGGTCCCTGTGTCTCTCTTGGTCCCTGTGTCTCTCTCTCGGTCCCTGTGTCTCTCTCGGTCCCTGTGTCTCTCTCTCGGTCCCTGTGACTCGCTCAGTCCCTGTGTCGCTCACTCGGTCCCTGTATCTCACTCTCACCCCTGTGTCTCTCTCGGTCCTGGTGTCTCTCTTGGTCCCTGTGTCTCTCTGTCTCAGTCCCTGTGTCTCTCTCTCGGTGCCTGTGTCTCACCCTCGGTCCCTGTCTCTCTCTCGGTCCCTGTGTCTCTCTCTCTCAGTCCCTGTGTCTCTCTCTCGGTCCCTGTGACTTTCTCAGTCCCTGTGTCTCTCTCGGTCCCTGTGTCTCTCTCTCAGTCCCTGTGTCTCTCTCTCGGTCTCTGTCTCTCTCTCTCGGTCCCTGAGTCTCACTCGGTCCCTGTGTCTCTCTCTCGGTCCCTGTGTTTCTCTCTCGGTCCCTGTGACTTTCTCAGTCCCTGTGTCTCTCTCGGTCCCTGTGTCTCTCTCTCAGTCCCTGTGTCTCTCTCTCGGTCTCTGTCTCTCTCTCTCGGTCCCTGTGTCTCACTCGGTCCCTGTGTCTCTCTCGCTCGGTCCCTGTCTCTCTCTCGCTCCCTGTGTCTCTCTCTCTATGTCCCTGTGTCTCTCACTCGGTCCCTGTGTCTCTCACTCGGTCCCTGTGCCCCTCTCGGTCCCTGTGTCTCTCTCTCAGTCCCTGTGTCTCTCACTCGGTCCCTGTGTCTCTCTCTCGGTCCCTATGTCTCTCTCTCGGTCCCTGTGTCTCTCTCTCGGTCCCTGTGACTCTCTCAGTCCCTGTATCTCTCTTGGTCCCTGTGTCTCTCTCTCAGTCCCTGTGACTCTCTCTTGGTCCCTGTGTCTCTCTCTCGGTCCCTGTGACTCTCTCAGTCCCTGTGTCTCTCTCGGTCCCTGTGTCTCTCTCTCGGTCCCTCTATGTCTCTCTCGGTCCCTGTGTCTCTCTCTGTCCCTGTGACTCGCTCAGTCCCTGTGTCTCTCACTCGGTCCCTGTGTCTCTCTCTCGGTCCCTCTATGTCTCTCTCTGTCCCTGTGACTCGCTCAGTCCCTGTGTCTCTCTCTCGGACCCTGTCTCTCTCCCTCGGTCCCTGTGTCTCACTCGGTCCCTGTGACTCTCTCGGTCCCTGTCTCTCTCTCAGTCCCTGTGTCTCTCTCTCGGACCCTGTGTCTCTCTCTCGCACCCTGTGTCTCTCTCTCGGTCCCTGTCTCTCTCTCTCGGTCCCTGTGTCTCTCTCGGTCCATATGTCTCTCTCTCGGTCCCTGTGTCTCTCACGGTCCCTGTGTCTCTCTCGGTCCCTGTGTCTCACTCGGTCCCTGTGTCTCTCTCTCGGTCCCTGTGTCTCTCTTCCTCGGTCACTCTGTTTCTCTCGGTCCCTGTGTCTCTCTCTCAGTCCCTGTGTCTCTCTCTCAGTCCCTGTCTCTCTCTCTCGGTCCCTGTGTCTCTCTCGGTCCCTGTGTCTCTCTCGGTCCCTGTCTCTCTCTCGGTCCCTGTGTCTCTCACGGTCCCTGTGTCTCTCTCGGTCCCTGTGTCTCACTCGGTCCCTGTGTCTCTCTCGGTCCTTGTGTCTCTCTCTCGGACCCTGTCTCTCTCGGTCCTTGTCTCTCTCTCTCAGTCCCACTGTCTCACTCGGTCCCTCTGTCTCTCACTCGGTCCCTGTCTCTCTCTTGGTCCCTCTGTCTCACTCGGTCCCTGTGACTCTCTCGGTACCTGTGTCTCACTCGGTCCCTGTGTCTCTCTCGCTCGCACCTTATCTCTCTCCCTCGGTCTCTGTGTCTCACTCAGTCCCGGTGTCTCTCTCTCGGTCCCTGTCTCTCTCTCTCGGTCCCTGTGTCTCTCTCGGTCCCTGTGTCTCTCTCTCAGTCCCTGTGTCTCTCTCTCGGTCCCTGTCTCTCTATCTCGGTCCCTGTGTCTCTCTTGGTCCCTGTGTCTCTCTCGGTCCCTGTGTCTCTCTCTCGGTCCCTGTCTCTCTCTCTCGGTCCCTTTGTCTCTCTCGGTACCTGTGTCTATCTCTCGGTCCCTCTGTATATCTCTCGGTCCCTGTGTCTCTCTCTCGGTCCCTGTGTCTCTCTCTCGGTCCCTTTGTCTCTCTCGGTCCCTGTGTCTATCTCTGGGTCCCTGTGTCTCTCTCAGTCCCTGTGTCACTCTCTCGGTCCCTGTGTCTCTCTCTCGGTCCCTGTGTCCCTCTCGGTCCCTGTGCCTCTCTCTCGGTCCCTGTGTCTCTCACTCGTTCCCTGTGTCTCTCACTCGGTCCCTGTGCCCCTCTCGGTCCCTGTGTCTCTCTATTGGTCCCTGTGTCTCTCTATTGGTCCCTGTGTCTCTCACTCGGTCCCTGTGTCTCTCACTCGGTCCCTGTGTCTCGCTCTCTTGGACCCTGTCTCTCTCCCTCGTTCCCTGTGTCTCACTCGGTCCCTGTCTCTCTCTCTCGGTCCCTGTGTCTCTCTCTCGGTCACTCTGTTTCTCTCGGTCCCTGTGTCTCTCTCTCGGTCCCTGTGTCCCTCTCACCCCTGTGTCTCTCACTCCGTCCCAGTGTCTCTCACTCAGTCCCTGTGTCTCTCTCTCGGTCCCTGTGTCTCTCTCAGTCCCTGTGACTGTCTCTCTTGGTCCCTGAGTCTCTCTCTCGGTCCCTGTGTCTCTCTTGGTCCCTGTGTCTCTCTCTCGGTCCGTGTGTCTCACTCGGTCCCTGTGTATCTCTCTCGGTCGCTGAGACTCTCTCAGTCCCTGTGTCTCTCTGTCTCAGTCCCTGTGTGTCTCTCTCGGTGCCTGTGTCTCTCCCTCGGTCCCTGTCTCTCTCTCGGTCCCTGTGACTCTCTCAGTCCCTGTGTCTCTCTCGGTCCCTGTGTTTCTCTCTCGGTCCCTGTGTCTCTCTCGGTCCCTGTGACTCGCTCAGTCCCTGTGTCTCTCTCTCTGTCCCTGTGTCTCTCTCGGTCCCTGTGTCTCACTCGGTCCCTATGTCTCTCTCGGTCCTGGTGTCTCTCTTTGTCCCTGTGTCTCTTGCTCGTTGCCTGTGTCTCTCTCTTGCTCCCTGTGTCTTTCTCGGTCCCTGTGTCTCTCTCAGTCCCTGTGTCTCTCTCGGTCCCTGTGTCTCTCTCTCGGTCCCTGTGTCTCTCTCGGTCCCTATGACTCGCTCAGTCCCTGTGTCTCTGTCGGTCCCTGTCTCTCTCTCGGTCCCTGTGTCTCACTCGGTCCCTGTGTCTCTCTCGGTCCTTGTGTCTCTCTCTCGGTCCCTGTGTCTCTCTCAGTCCGTGTGTCTCTCTCGGTCACTGTCTCTATCTCGTTCCCTGTGTCTCTCTCGGTCCCTGTGTCTCTCTCTCGGTCCCTGTGTCTATCTCGGTCCCTGTGACTCGCTCAGTCCCTGTGTTTCTCTCGGTCACTGTCTCTCTCTCGGTCCCTGTGTCTCTCTCGGTCCCTATGTCTCTCTCGGTCCTTGTGTCTCTCTCTCGGTCCCTGTGTCTCTCTCAGTCCCTGTGACTCTCTCGGTCACTGTCTCTCTATCGGTCCCTGTGTCTCTCTCGGTCACTGTTTCTCTCTCGGTCCCTGTGTCTCTCTCGGTCCCTGTGTCTCTCTCGGTCCTTGTGTCTCTCTCTCGGTCCCTGTGTCTCTCTCTCTCGGTCCATGTGTCTCTCTCGGTCCCTCTGTCTCTCACTCCGTCCCTGTGTCTCTCTCGGCCCCTGTGTCTCTCTCGGTCCTTGTGTCTCACTCGGTCCCTGTGACTCTCTTGGTACTTGTGTCTCTCTCTAGGTCCTTGTGTCTCACTCAGTCCCTCTCTCTCTCTTGGTCCCTGTGTCTTACTCGGTCCCTGTGTCTCACTCGGTCCCTGTGTCTCTCTCTCGGTCCCTGTCTCTCTCTCTCGGTCCCTGTGTCTCACTCGGTCCCTGTGTCTCTCTCGCTCGGTCCCTGTCTCTCTCTCGCTCCCTGTGTCTCTCACTCGGTCCCTGTGTCTCTCACTCGGTCCCTGTGCCCCTCTCGGTCCCTGTCTCTCTCTCTCGGTCCCTGTCTCTCTCTCTCGGTCCCTGTGTCTCTCTTGGTCCCTGTGTCTCTTTCTCGGTCCCTGTCTCTCTCTCTCGGTCCCTGTCTCTCTATCTCGGTCCCTGTGTCTCTCTTGGTCCCTGTGTCTCTTTCTCGGTCCCTGTCTCTCTCTCTCGGTCCCTTTGTCTCTCTCGGTCCCTGTGTCTATCTCTCAGTCCCTCTGTATATCTCTCGGACCCTGTGTCTCTCTCTCGGTCCCTGTGTCTCTCTCTCGGTCCCTTTGTCTCTCTCGGTCCCTGTGTCTATCTCTCGGTCCCTGTGTCTCTCTCAGTCCCTGTGTCACTCTCTCGGTCCCTGTGTCCCTCTCGGTCCCTGTGTCCCTCTCGGTCCCTGTGTCTCTCTCGGTCCCTGTGTCTCTCACTCGTTCCCTGTGTCTCTCACTCGGTCCCTGTGCCCCTCTCGGTCCCTGTGTCTCTCTCAGTCCCTGTGTCACTCTCACGGTCCCTGTGTCTCTCTCTCGGTCCCTGTGTCCCTCTCGGTCCCTGTGTCTCTCTCTCGATCCCTGTGTCTCTCACTCGGTCCCTGTGTCTCTCACTCGGTCCCTGTGTCTCGCTCTCTTGGACCCTGTCTCTCTCCCTCGTTCCCTGTGTCTCACTCGGTCCCTGTCTCTCTCTCTCGGTCCCTGTGTCTCTCTCTCGGTCACTCTGTTTCTCTCGGTCCCTGTGTCCCTCTCACCCCTGTGTCTCTCACTCCGTCCCAGTGTCTCTCACTCGGTCCCTGTGTCTCGCTCTCTTGGACCCTGTCTCTCTCTCGGTCCCTGTGTCTCTCTCTTTGTCCCTGTGTCTTTCTCGGTCCCTGTGTCTCTCTCAGTCCCTATGACTGTCTCTCGGTCCCTGTGTCTCTCTCTCGGTCTCTGTCTCTCTCTCTCGGTCCCTGTGTCTCACTCGGTCCCTGTGTCTCTCTCGCTCGGTCCCTGTCTCTCTCTCGCTCCCTGTGTCTCTCTCTCTATGTCCCTGTGTCTCTCACTCGGTCCCTATGTCTCTCACTCGGTCCCTGTGCCCCTCTCGGTCCCTGTGTCTCTCTCTCAGTCCCTGTGTCTCTCACTCGGTCCCTGTGTCTCTCTCTCGGTCCCTATGTCTCTCTCTCGGTCCCTGTGTCTCTCTCTCGGTCCCTGTGACTCTCTCAGTCCCTGTATCTCTCTTGGTCCCTGTGTCTCTCTCTCAGTCCCTGTGACTCTCTCTCGGTCCCTGTGTCTCTCTCTCGGTCCCTGTGACTCTCTCAGTCCCTGTGTCTCTCTCGGTCCCTGTGTCTCTCTCTCGGTCCCTCTATGTCTCTCTCGGTCCCTGTGTCTCTCTCTGTCCCTGTGACTCGCTCAGTCCCTGTGTCTCTCACTCGGTCCCTGTGTCTCTCTCTGGGTCCCTCTATGTCTCTCTCTGTCCCTGTGACTCGCTCAGTCCCTGTGTCTCTCTCTCGGACCCTGTCTCTCTCCCTCGGTCCCTGTGTCTCACTCGGTCCCTGTCTCTCTCCCTCGGTCCCTGTGTCTCACTCGGTCCCTGTGACTCTCTCGGTCCCTGTCTCTCTCTCAGTCCCTGTGTCTCTCTCTCGGACCCTGTGTCTCTCTCTCGCACCCTGTGTCTCTCTCTCGGTCCCTGTGTCTCTCTTCCTCGGTCACTCTGTTTCTCTCGGTCCCTGTGTCTCTCTCTCAGTCCCTGTGACTCACTCTCGGTCCCTGTGTCTCTCTCAGTCCCTGTCTCTCTCTCTCGGTCCCTGTGTCTCTCTCGGTCCATATGTCTCTCTCTCGGTCCCTGTGTCTCTCACGGTCCCTGTGTCTCTCTCGGTCCCTGTGTCTCTCTCGGTCCCTGTGTCTCTCTCTCAGTCCCACTGTCTCACTCGGTCCCTCTGTCTCTCACTCGGTCCCTGTCTCTCTCTTGGTCCCTCTGTCTCACTCGGTCCCTGTGACTCTCTCGGTACCTGTGTCTCACTCGGTCCCTGTGTCTCTCTCGCTCGCACCTTATCTCTCTCCCTCGGTCTCTGTGTCTCACTCAGTCCCGGTGTCTCTCTCTCGGTCCCTGTCTCTCTCTCTCGGTCCCTGTGTCTCTCTCGGTCCCTGTGTCTCTCTCTCAGTCCCTGTGTCTCTCTCTCGGTCCCTGTCTCTCTATCTCGGTCCCTGTGTCTCTCTTGGTCCCTGTGTCTCTCTCAGTCCCTGTGTCACTCTCTCGGTCCCTGTGTCTCTCTCTCGGTCCCTGTGTCCCTCTCGGTCCCTGTGTCTCTCTCTCGGTCCCTGTGTCTCTCACTCGTTCCCTGTGTCTCTCACTCGGTCCCTGTGCCCCTCTCGGTCCCTGTGTCTCTCTATCGGTCCCTGTGTCTCTCACTCGGTCCCTGTGTCTCTCACTCGGTCCCTGTGTCTCGCTCTCTTGGACCCTGTCTCTCTCCCTCGTTCCCTGTGTCTCACTCGGTCCCTGTCTCTCTCTCTCGGTCCCTGTGTCTCTCTCTCGGTCACTCTGTTTCTCTCGGTCCCTGTGTCTCTCTCTCGGTCCCTGTGTCCCTCTCACCCCTGTGTCTCTCACTCCGTCCCAGTGTCTCTCACTCGGTCCCTGTGTCTCGCTCTCTTGGACCCTGTCTCTCTCTCGGTCCCTGTGTCTCTCTCTTTGTCCCTGTGTCTTTCTCGGTCCCTGTGTCTCTCTCAGTCCCTATGACTGTCTCTCAGTCCCTGTGTCTCTCTTGGTCCCTGTGTCTCTCTCTCGGTCCCTGTGTCTCTCTCGGTCCCTATGTCTCTCTCTCGGTCCCTGTGACTCGCTCAGTCCCTGTGTCGCTCACTCGGTGCCTGTATCTCACTCTCACCCCTGTGTCTCTCTCGGTCCTGGTGTCTCTCTTGGTCCCTGTGTCTCTCTGTCTCAGTCCCTGTGTCTCTCTCTCGGTGCCTGTGTCTCACCCTCGGTCCCTGTCTCTCTCTCGGTCCCTGTGTCTCTCTCTCTCAGTCCCTGTGTCTCTCTCTCGGTCCCTGTGACTTTCTCAGTCCCTGTGTCTCTCTCGGTCCCTGTGTCTCTCTCTCAGTCCCTGTGTCTCTCTCTCGGTCTCTGTCTCTCTCTCTCGGTCCCTGAGTCTCACTCGGTCCCTGTGTCTCTCTCTCGGTCCCTGTGTTTCTCTCTCGGTCCCTGTGACTTTCTCAGTCCCTGTGTCTCTCTCGGTCCCTGTGTCTCTCTCTCAGTCCCTGTGTCTCTCTCTCGGTCTCTGTCTCTCTCTCTCGGTCCCTGTGTCTCACTCGGTCCCTGTGTCTCTCTCGCTCGGTCCCTGTCTCTCTCTCGCTCCCTGTGTCTCTCTCTCTATGTCCCTGTGTCTCTCACTCGGTCCCTGTGTCTCTCACTCGGTCCCTGTGCCCCTCTCGGTCCCTGTGTCTCTCTCTCAGTCCCTGTGTCTCTCACTCGGTCCCTGTGTCTCTCTCTCGGTCCCTATGTCTCTCTCTCGGTCCCTGTGTCTCTCTCTCGGTCCCTGTGACTCTCTCAGTCCCTGTATCTCTCTTGGTCCCTGTGTCTCTCTCTCAGTCCCTGTGACTCTCTCTCGGTCCCTGTGTCTCTCTCTCGGTCCCTGTGACTCTCTCAGTCCCTGTGTCTCTCTCGGTCCCTGTGTCTCTCTCTCGGTCCCTCTATGTCTCTCTCGGTCCCTGTGTCTCTCTCTGTCCCTGTGACTCGCTCAGTCCCTGTGTCTCTCACTCGGTCCCTGTGTCTCTCTCTGGGTCCCTCTATGTCTCTCTCTGTCCCTGTGACTCGCTCAGTCCCTGTGTCTCTCTCTCGGACCCTGTCTCTCTCCCTCGGTCCCTGTGTCTCACTCGGTCCCTGTGACTCTCTCGGTCCCTGTCACTCTCTCGGTCCCTGTCTCTCACTCGGTCCCTGTCTCTCTCCCTCGGTCCCTGTGTCTCACTCGGTCCCTGTGACTCTCTCGGTCCCTGTCTCTCTCTCAGTCCCTGTGTCTCTCTCTCGGACCCTGTGTCTCTCTCTCGGTCCCTGTCTCTCTCCCTCGGTCCCTGTGTCTCACTCGGTCCCTGTGACTCTCTCGGTCCCTGTCTCTCTCTCAGTCCCTGTGTCTCTCTCTCGGTCCCTGTCTCTCTCTCAGTCCCTGTGTCTCTCTCTCAGTCCCTGTGTCTCTCTCTCGGTCCCTGTGTCTCTCTCTCTCAATCCCTGATTCTCTCTCGGTCCCTGTGTCTCTCTCAGTCCCTGTCTCTCTCTCTCGGTCCCTGTGTCTCTCTCGGTCCATATGTCTCTCTCTCGGTCCCTGTGTCTCTCACGGTCCCTGTGTCTCTCTCGGTCCCTGTGTCTCACTCGGTCCCTGTGTCTCTCTCGGTCCTTGTGTCTCTCTCTCGGTCCCTGTGTCTCTCCCTCGGTCCCTGTGTCTCTCTCTCGGTCCCTGTGTCTCTCTCGGTCCCTGTGTCTCTCTCTCGGTCCCTGTGTCTCTCTCGGTCCCTGTGTCTCTCTCTCGGTCCCTGTCTCTCTCTCTCGGTCCCTGTGTCTCTCTCGGTCCCTGTGTCTCTCTCGCTCGGTCCCTGTCTCTCTCTCGATCCCTGTGTATCTCTCTCGGTCCCTGTGTCGCTCACTCGGTCCCTGTGTCTCTCACTCGGTCCCTGTGTCCCTCTCGGTCCCTGTGTCTCTCTCTCGGTCCCTGTGTCTCTCACTCGGTCCCTGTGTCTCTCACTCGGTCACTGTGTCTCGCTCTCTTGGACCCTGTCTCTCTCCCTCGTTCCCTGTGTCTCACTCGGTCCCTGTGTCTCTCTCTCGGTCCCTGTGTCTCTCTCGGTCCCGGTGTCTCTGTCGGTCCCTGCGTCTCTCTCTTGCTCCCTGTGTCTTTCTTGGTCCCTGTGTCTCACTCGGTCCCTGTCTCTCTCTCTCGGTCACTCTGTTTCTCTCGGTCCCGGTGTCTCTCTCTCGGTCCCTGTGTCTCTCTCGGTCCCGGTGTCTCTCTCAGTCCCTGTGTCTCTCTCTCGGTCCCTGTGACACTCTCTCGGTCCCTGTGTCTCTCTTGGTCCCTGTGTCTCTCTCGGTCGCTGTGTCTCACTAGGTCCCTGTGTCTCTCTCGGTCCCTGTGACACTCTCTCGGTGCCTGTGTCTCTCTCTCGGTCCCTGTGTCTCTCTCGGTCCCTGTGTCTCCCTCTCACCCCTGTGTCTCACTCGTTCCCTGTGTCTCTCTCTCGGTCCTTGTGTGTCTCTCTCTCAGTCCCTGTGTCTCTGTCGGTCACTGTCTCTCACTCGGTCCCTGTGTCTCTCTCGATCCCTGTGTCTCTCTCGGTCCCTGTGTCTCTCTCGGACCCTGTGTCACTTTCAGTCCCTGTGTCTCTCTCGGTCCCTGTGTCTCTCTCTTGGAACCTGTGTCTCTCTCGGTCCCTGTGTCTCTCTCTACGTCCCTGGGTCTCTCTCGGTCCCTGTGACTCGCTCAGTCCCTGTGTCTCTCTCGGTCCCTGTGTCTCTCTCGGTCCCTGTATCTCTCTCTCACCCCTCTGTCTCTCTCGTGGTCCTGGTGTCTCTCTCTCAGTCCCTGTGTCTCTCTCGGTCACTGTCTCTCTCTCGGTCCCTGTGTCTCTCTCGGTCTCTGTGTCTCACTCGATCCCTGTGTCTCTCTCGGTCCCTGTGTCTCTCTCGGTCCCTGTGTCTCTCTCGGTCCCTGTGTCTCTCTCTCAGTCCCTGTGTCTCTCTCGGTCACTGTCTCTCTCTTGGTCCCTGTGTCTTACTCGGTCCCTGTGTCTCACTCGGTCCCTGTGTCTCACTCGGTCCCTGTGTCTCTCTCGCTCGGTCCCTGTCTCTCTCTTGCTCCCTGTGTCTCTCTCTCGGTCCCTGTGTCTCTCTCGGTCCCTGTGTCTCTCACTCGGTCCCTGTGTCTCTCTCGCTCGGTCCCTGTCTCTCTCTCGGTCCCTGTGTCTATGTCTCGGTCCCTGTGTCTCTCACTCGGTCCCTGTGCCCCTCTCGGTCCCTGTGTCTCTATCTCGGTCCCTGTGTCTCTCACTCGGTCCCTGTTTCTCTCACTCGGTCCCTGTGTCTCGCTCTCTTGGACCCTGTCTCTCTCCCTCGTTCCCTGTGTCTCACTCGGTCCCTGTGTCTCTCTCTCGGTCCCTGTCTCTCTCTCTCGGTCCCTGTCTCTCTCTCTCTCGGTCACTTTGTTTCTCTCGGTCCCTGTGTCTCTCTCTCTCAGTCCCTTTGTCTCTCTCTCCGTCTCTGTGACTCGCTCTCGGTCCCTGTGTCTCTCTTGGTCCCTGTGTCTCTCTCTCGGTCCCTGTGTCTCCCTCGGTCCGTGTGTCTCACTCGATCTCTGTGTCTCTCTCGGTCCCTGTATCTCTCTCTCTCACCCCGGTGTCTCTCTCGGTCCTGGTGTCTCTCTTGGTCCCTGTGTCTCTCTCTCGGTCCCTGTGTCTCTCTCTCAGTCCCTGTGTCTCTCTCTCGGTGCCTGTGTCTCTCTCGGTCTCTGTGTCTCACTCGATCCCTGTGTCTCTCTCGATCCCTGTGTCTCTCTCGGTCCCTGTGGCTCTCCCGGTCCCTGTGTCTCACTCGGTCCCTGTGTCTCTCTCGGTCCCTGTGTCTCTCTCGGTCCCTGTGTCTCTCTCACTCGGTCCCTGTCTCTCTCGGTTGCTGTGTCTCACTCGGTCCCTGTGTCTCACTCGGTCATTGTGTCTCTCTCTTGGTCACTGTGTGTCTCTCTCTCAGTCCCTGTGTCTCTCTCGGTCCCTGTGTCTCTCTCGGTCCCTATCTCTCTCTCGGTCCCTGTATCTCTCTCTCGGTCCCAGCGTCTCTCTCTCGGTCCCTGTGTCTCTCTCGGTCCCTGTGTCTCTCTCTCGGTCCCTGTGTCTCTCTCGGTCCCTGTGTCTCTCTCTCGGTCACTGTCTCTCTCTCATTCTCGGTGTCTCTCTCAGTCCATGTGTCTCTCTCTGGGTCCCTGTGTCTCACTCGGTCCCTGTTTCTCTCTCTCGGTCCCTGTGACTCTCTCAGCCCCTGTGTCTCTCTCGGTCCCTGTGTCTCTCTCTCGGTCCCTGTGTCTCTCTTCCTCAGTCCCTGTGTCACTCTCCCTTGGTCTCTGTGTCTCTCTCGGTCCCTGTGTCTCTCTCTCTCGGTCCCTGTGTCTCTCTCGGTCGCTATGTCTCACTCCGTCCCTGTGTCTCTCTCGGTCCCTGTGTCTCTCTCGGTCCCTGTGTCTCACTCGGTCCCTGTGTCTCTCTCGGTCCTTGTGTCTCTCTCTCGGTCCCTGTGTCTCTCTCTCTCAGTCCCTGTGTCTCTCTCGGTCACTGTTTCTCTCTCGGTCCATGTGTCTCTCTCGGTCCCTGTGTCTCCCTCTCACCTCTGTGTCTCACTCGGTCCCTGTGACTCTCTTGGTACCTGTGTCTCTCTCTAGGTCCTTATTTCTCACTCAGTCCCTCTCTCTCTCTTGGTCCCTGTGTCTTACGCGGTCCCTGTGTCTCACTCGGTCCCTGTGTCTCACTCGGTCCCTGTGTCTCTCTCGCTCGGTCCCTGTCTCTCTCTTGCTCCCTGTGTCTCTCTCTCGATCCCTGTGTCTCTCTCGGTCCCTGTGTCTCTCACTCGGTCCCTGTGTCTCTCTCGCTCGGTCCCTGTCTCTCTCTCGGTCCCTGTGTCTCTGTCTCGGTCCCTGTGTCTCTCACTCGGTCCCTGTGCCCCTCTCAGTCCCTGTGTCTCTATCTCGGTCCCTGTGTCTCTCACTCGGTCCCTGTGTCTCTCACTCGGTCCCTGTGTCTCGCTCTCTTGGACCCTGTCTCTCTCCCTCGTTCCCTGTGTCTCACTCGGTCCCTGTGTCTCTCTCTCGGTCCCTGTCTCTCTCTCTCGGTCACTTTGTTTCTCTCGGTCCCTGTGTCTCTCTCTCTCAGTCCCTTTGTCTCTCTCTCCGTCTCTGTGACTCGCTCTCGGTCCCTGTGTCTCTCTTGGTCCCTGTGTCTCTCTCTCGGTCCCTGTGTCTCCCTCGGTCCGTGTGTCTCACTCGATCTCTGTGTCTCTCTCGGTCCCTGTATCTCTCTCTCTCACCCCGGTGTCTCTCTCGGTCCTGGTGTCTCTCTTGGTCCCTGTGTCTCTCTCTCGGTCCCTGTGTCTCTCTCTCAGTCCCTGTGTCTCTCTCTCGGTGCCTGTGTCTCTCTCTCGGTCCCTGTAACTCTCTCAGTCCCTGTGTCTCTCTCGGTCCCTCTATGTCTCTCTCGGTCCCTGTGTCTCTCTCTGTCCCTGTGACTCGCTCAGTCCCTGTGTCTCTCACTCGGTCCCTGTGTCTCTCTCTCGGTCCCTGTGTCTCTCTCGGTCCCTGTGTCTCTCTCTCAGTCTCTGTGTCTCTCTCGGTCCCTGTGTCTCACTCGGTCCCTCTTTCTATCACTCGGTCCCTGTCTCTCACTTGGTCCCTGTGACTCTCTCGGTACCTGTCTCTCTCTCTCAGTCCCTCTGTCTCTCTCTCAGTCCCTCTGTCTCTCTCTCGGTCCCTGTGTCTCTCTCGGTCCCTGTGTCTCTCTCGGTCCCTGTGTCTGTCTCGGTCCCTGTGTCTCACTCGGTCACTGTGTCTCTCTCGGTACCTGTGTCTCTCTCTCGGTCCCTGTGTCTCTTTCTCTCAGTCCCTGTGTCTCTCTCGGTCACTGTCTCTCTCTCGGTCCATGTGTCTCACTCGGTCCCTGTGTCTCTCTCTCGGTCCCTGTCTCTCTCTCTCGGTCCCTGTGTCTCACTCGGTCCCTGTGACTCTCTCGCTCGGTCCCTGTCTCTCTCTCGGTCCCTGTGTATCTCTCTCGGTCCCTGTGTCGCTCACTCGGTCCCTGTGTCTCTCTCTCGGTCCCTGTGTCTCTCTCGGTCCCTGTGTCTCTCTCGGTCACTGTCTCTCTCTCGGTCTCTGTGTCTCTGACTCGGTCCCTGTGTCTCGCTCTCTTGGACCCTGTCTCTCTCCCTCGTTCCCTGTGTCTCACTCGGTCCCTGTGTCTCTCTCTCGGTCCCTGTCTCCCTCTCTCGGTCCCTGTCTCTCTCTCTCGGTCACTCTGTTTCTCTCGGTCCCTGTGTCTCTCTCTCGGTCCCTGTGTCTCTCTCGGTCCCGGTGTCTCTCTCTGTCCCTGTGTCTCTCTCTTGCTCCCTGTCTCTCTCTCGGTCCCTGTGTCTCTCTCTCAGTCCCTGTATCTCTCTCTCGGTCCCTGTGTCTCTCTCTCAGTCCCTGTGTCTCTCTCTCTCAGTCCCTGTGTCTCTCTCTCGGTCCCTGTGACACTCTCTCGGTCTCTGTGTCTCTCTTGGTCCCTGTGTCTCTCTCTCGGTCCCTGTGTCTCCCTCTCACCCCTGTGTCTCACTCGGTCCCTGTGTCTCTCTCGGTCCTTGTGTCTCTCTCTCGGTCCTTGTGTGTCTCTCTCTCAGTCCCTGTGTCTCTGTCGGTCACTGTCTCTCACTCGGTCCCTGTGTCTCTCTCTCTCAGTCCCTGTGTCTCTCTCTCAGTCTCTGTGTCTCTCTCCGGTCCCTGTGTCACTTTCAGTCCCTGTGTCTCTCTCGGTCCCTGTGTCTCTCTCTTGGAACCTGTGTCTCTCTCGGTCCCTGTGACTCTCTCGGTTACTGTCTCTCACTCGGTCCCTGTGTCTCTCTCGCTCGGTCCCTGTCTCTCTCTTGCTCCCTGTGTCTCTCTCTCGGTCCCTGTGTCTCTCTCGGTCCCTGTGTCTCTCACTCGGTCCCTGTGTCTCTCTCGCTCGGTCCCTGTCTCTCTCTCGGTCCCTGTGTCTATGTCTCGGTCCCTGTGTCTCTCACTCGGTCCCTGTGCCCCTCTCGGTCCCTGTGTCTCTATCTCGGTCCCTGTGTCTCTCACTCGGTCCCTGTTTCTCTCACTCGGTCCCTGTGTCTCGCTCTCTTGGACCCTGTCTCTCTCCCTCGTTCCCTGTGTCTCACTCGGTCCCTGTGTCTCTCTCTCGGTCCCTGTCTCTCTCTCTCGGTCCCTGTCTCTCTCTCTCTCGGTCACTTTGTTTCTCTCGGTCCCTGTGTCTCTCTCTCTCAGTCCCTTTGTCTCTCTCTCCGTCTCTGTGACTCGCTCTCGGTCCCTGTGTCTCTCTTGGTCCCTGTGTCTCTCTCTCGGTCCCTGTGTCTCCCTCGGTCCGTGTGTCTCACTCGATCTCTGTGTCTCTCTCGGTCCCTGTATCTCTCTCTCTCACCCCGGTGTCTCTCTCGGTCCTGGTGTCTCTCTTGGTCCCTGTGTCTCTCTCTCGGTCCCTGTGTCTCTCTCTCAGTCCCTGTGTCTCTCTCTCGGTGCCTGTGTCTCTCTCGGTCTCTGTGTCTCACTCGATCCCTGTGTCTCTCTCGATCCCTGTGTCTCTCTCGGTCCCTGTGGCTCTCCCGGTCCCTGTGTCTCACTCGGTCCCTGTGTCTCTCTCGGTCCCTGTGTCTCTCTCGGTCCCTGTGTCTCTCTCACTCGGTCCCTGTCTCTCTCGGTTGCTGTGTCTCACTCGGTCCCTGTGTCTCACTCGGTCATTGTGTCTCTCTCTTGGTCACTGTGTGTCTCTCTCTCAGTCCCTGTGTCTCTCTCGGTCCCTGTGTCTCTCTCGGTCCCTATCTCTCTCTCGGTCCCTGTATCTCTCTCTCGGTCCCAGCGTCTCTCTCTCGGTCCCTGTGTCTCTCTCGGTCCCTGTGTCTCTCTCTCGGTCCCTGTGTCTCTCTCGGTCCCTGTGTCTCTCTCTCGGTCACTGTCTCTCTCTCATTCTCGGTGTCTCTCTCAGTCCATGTGTCTCTCTCTGGGTCCCTGTGTCTCACTCGGTCCCTGTTTCTCTCTCTCGGTCCCTGTGACTCTCTCAGCCCCTGTGTCTCTCTCGGTCCCTGTGTCTCTCTCTCGGTCCCTGTGTCTCTCTTCCTCAGTCCCTGTGTCACTCTCCCTTGGTCTCTGTGTCTCTCTCGGTCCCTGTGTCTCTCTCTCTCGGTCCCTGTGTCTCTCTCGGTCGCTATGTCTCACTCCGTCCCTGTGTCTCTCTCGGTCCCTGTGTCTCTCTCGGTCCCTGTGTCTCACTCGGTCCCTGTGTCTCTCTCGGTCCTTGTGTCTCTCTCTCGGTCCCTGTGTCTCTCTCTCTCAGTCCCTGTGTCTCTCTCGGTCACTGTTTCTCTCTCGGTCCATGTGTCTCTCTCGGTCCCTGTGTCTCCCTCTCACCTCTGTGTCTCACTCGGTCCCTGTGACTCTCTTGGTACCTGTGTCTCTCTCTAGGTCCTTATTTCTCACTCAGTCCCTCTCTCTCTCTTGGTCCCTGTGTCTTACGCGGTCCCTGTGTCTCACTCGGTCCCTGTGTCTCACTCGGTCCCTGTGTCTCTCTCGCTCGGTCCCTGTCTCTCTCTTGCTCCCTGTGTCTCTCTCTCGATCCCTGTGTCTCTCTCGGTCCCTGTGTCTCTCACTCGGTCCCTGTGTCTCTCTCGCTCGGTCCCTGTCTCTCTCTCGGTCCCTGTGTCTCTGTCTCGGTCCCTGTGTCTCTCACTCGGTCCCTGTGCCCCTCTCAGTCCCTGTGTCTCTATCTCGGTCCCTGTGTCTCTCACTCGGTCCCTGTGTCTCTCACTCGGTCCCTGTGTCTCGCTCTCTTGGACCCTGTCTCTCTCCCTCGTTCCCTGTGTCTCACTCGGTCCCTGTGTCTCTCTCTCGGTCCCTGTCTCTCTCTCTCGGTCACTTTGTTTCTCTCGGTCCCTGTGTCTCTCTCTCTCAGTCCCTTTGTCTCTCTCTCCGTCTCTGTGACTCGCTCTCGGTCCCTGTGTCTCTCTTGGTCCCTGTGTCTCTCTCTCGGTCCCTGTGTCTCCCTCGGTCCGTGTGTCTCACTCGATCTCTGTGTCTCTCTCGGTCCCTGTATCTCTCTCTCTCACCCCGGTGTCTCTCTCGGTCCTGGTGTCTCTCTTGGTCCCTGTGTCTCTCTCTCGGTCCCTGTGTCTCTCTCTCAGTCCCTGTGTCTCTCTCTCGGTGCCTGTGTCTCTCTCTCGGTCCCTGTAACTCTCTCAGTCCCTGTGTCTCTCTCGGTCCCTCTATGTCTCTCTCGGTCCCTGTGTCTCTCTCTGTCCCTGTGACTCGCTCAGTCCCTGTGTCTCTCACTCGGTCCCTGTGTCTCTCTCTCGGTCCCTGTGTCTCTCTCGGTCCCTGTGTCTCTCTCTCAGTCTCTGTGTCTCTCTCGGTCCCTGTGTCTCACTCGGTCCCTCTTTCTATCACTCGGTCCCTGTCTCTCACTTGGTCCCTGTGACTCTCTCGGTACCTGTCTCTCTCTCTCAGTCCCTCTGTCTCTCTCTCAGTCCCTCTGTCTCTCTCTCGGTCCCTGTGTCTCTCTCGGTCCCTGTGTCTCTCTCGGTCCCTGTGTCTGTCTCGGTCCCTGTGTCTCACTCGGTCACTGTGTCTCTCTCGGTACCTGTGTCTCTCTCTCGGTCCCTGTGTCTCACTCGGTCACTGTGTCTCTCTCGGTACCTGTGTCTCTTTCTCTCAGTCCCTGTGTCTCTCTCGGTCACTGTCTCTCTCTCGGTCCATGTGTCTCACTCGGTCCCTGTGTCTCTCTCTCGGTCCCTGTCTCTCTCTCTCGGTCCCTGTGTCTCACTCGGTCCCTGTGACTCTCTCGCTCGGTCCCTGTCTCTCTCTCGGTCCCTGTGTATCTCTCTCGGTCCCTGTGTCGCTCACTCGGTCCCTGTGTCTCTCTCTCGGTCCCTGTGTCTCTCTCGGTCCCTGTGTCTCTCTCGGTCACTGTCTCTCTCTCGGTCCCTGTGTCTCTGACTCGGTCCCTGTGTCTCGCTCTCTTGGACCCTGTCTCTCTCCCTCGTTCCCTGTGTCTCACTCGGTCCCTGTGTCTCTCTCTCGGTCCCTGTCTCCCTCTCTCGGTCCCTGTCTCTCTCTCTCGGTCACTCTGTTTCTCTCGGTCCCTGTGTCTCTCTCTCGGTCCCTGTGTCTCTCTCGGTCCCGGTGTCTCTCTCTGTCCCTGTGTCTCTCTCTTGCTCCCTGTCTCTCTCTCGGTCCCTGTGTCTCTCTCTCAGTCCCTGTATCTCTCTCTCGGTCCCTGTGTCTCTCTCTCAGTCCCTGTGTCTCTCTCTCTCAGTCCCTGTGTCTCTCTCTCGGTCCCTGTGACACTCTCTCGGTCTCTGTGTCTCTCTTGGTCCCTGTGTCTCTCTCTCGGTCCCTGTGTCTCCCTCTCACCCCTGTGTCTCACTCGGTCCCTGTGTCTCTCTCGGTCCTTGTGTCTCTCTCTCGGTCCTTGTGTGTCTCTCTCTCAGTCCCTGTGTCTCTGTCGGTCACTGTCTCTCACTCGGTCCCTGTGTCTCTCTCTCTCAGTCCCTGTGTCTCTCTCTCAGTCTCTGTGTCTCTCTCCGGTCCCTGTGTCACTTTCAGTCCCTGTGTCTCTCTCGGTCCCTGTGTCTCTCTCTTGGAACCTGTGTCTCTCTCGGTCCCTGTGACTCTCTCGGTTACTGTCTCTCTCTCGGTCCCTGTGTCTCTCTCGGTCTCTGTGTCTCACTCGGTCCCTGTGTCTCTCTCGGTCCCTGTGTCTCTCTCGGTCCATGTGTCTCTCTCCCTCGGTCCCTGTGTCTCTCTCGGTTCCTGTGTCTCTCTCTCTCGGTCCCTGTTGCTCTCTCGGTCCCTGTGTCTCACTCGGTCCCTCTGTCTCTCTCGGTCCCTGTGTCTCTCTCACTCGGTCCCTGTCTCTCTCGGTCGCTGTGTCTCACTAGGTCCGTGTGTCTCTCTCGGTCCCTGTGTCTCCCTCTCACCCCTGTGTCTCACTTGGTCCCTGTGTCTCTCTCGGTCGTTGTGTCTCTCTCTCGGTCCCTGTGTGTCTCTCTCTCAGTCCCTGTGTCTCTCTCGGTCCCTCTGTCTCTCTCTCGGTCCCTGTGTCTCTCGCGGTCCCTATCTCTCTCTCGGTCCCTGCGTCTCTCTCTCGGTCCCTGTGTCTCTTTCGGTCCCTGTGTCTCTCTCTCGGTCACTGTCTCTCTCTGGGTCCCTGTGTCTCTCTCTCGGTCCCTGTCTCTCTCTCTCAGTCCGTGTCTCTCTCAGTCCCTGTGTCTCTCTCTGGGTCCCTGTGTCTCTCTCGGTCCCTGTCTCTCTCTCGGTCCCTGTGTCTCTCTTCCTCAGTCCCTGTGTCTCTCTCAGTCCATGTGTCTCTCTCTGGGTCCCTGTGTCTCTCTCGGTCCCTGTGACTCTCTCTCGGTCCCTGTGTCTCAGTCGGTCCCTGTGTCCCTCACGGTCCCTGTGTCTCTCTCCGTCCCTGTGTCTCACTTGGTCCCTGTGTCTCTCTCGGTCCCTGTGTCTCTCTCGGTCCCTGTGTCTCACTCGGTCCCTCTGTCTCTCACTCGGTCCCTGTCTCTCTCTAGGTCCTTGTGTCGGACTCGGTCCCTGTCTCTCTCTCGGTCACTGTGTCTCACTCGGTCCCTGTGTCTCTCTCGCTCGCACCTTATCTCTCTCCCTCGGTCCCTGTGTCTCACTCGGTCCCGGTGTCTCTCTCTCGGTCCCTGTCTCTCTCTCTCAGTCCCTGTGTCTCTCTCTCGGTCCCTGTCTCTCTATCTCGGTCCCTGTGTCTCTCTTGGTCCCTGTGTCTCTTTCTCGGTCCCTGTCTCCCTCTCTCGGTCCCTGTGACTCTCTCGGTCCCTGTCTCTCTCTCGGTCCCTGTGTCTCACTCGGTCCCTGTGTCTCTCTCTCGGTCCCTGTCTCTTTCCTCGGTCCCTGTGTCTCACTCGGTCCCTGTGTCTCTCTCTCAGTCCCTGTGTCTCTCTCTCGGTCCCTGTCTCTCTCTCTCTCAGTCCCTGTGTCTCTCTCTCGGTCCCTTTGTCTCTCTCGGTCCCTGTGTCTCTCTCAGTCCCTGTGTCACTCTCTCGGTCACTCTGTTTCTCTCGGTCCCTGTGTCTCTCTCTCGGTCCCTGTGTCCCTCTCGGTCCCTGTGTCTCTCTCTCGGTCCCTGTGTCTCTCACTCGTTCCCTGTGTCTCTCACTCTGTCTCTGTGCCCCTCTCGGTCCCTGTGTCTCTCTCTCGGTCCCTGTCTCTCTCTTCCTCAGTCCCTGTGTCTCTCTCGGTCCCTGTGTCTCTCTCTCGGTCCCTGTGTCTCTCTCTCTCAGTCCCTGTGTCTCTCTCGGTCACTGTTTCTCTCTCGGTCCCTGTGTCTCTCTCGGTCCCTGTGTCTCTCTCGGTCCTTGTGTCTCTCTCTCGGTCCCTGTGTCTCACTCAGTCCCTCTCTCTCTCTTGGTCCCTGTGTCTTACTCGGTCCCTGTGTCTCACTCGGTCCCTGTGTCTCTCTCTCGGTCCCTGTCTCTCTCTCTCGGTCCCTGTGTCTCACTCGGTCCCTGTGTCTCTCTCGCTCGGTCCCTGTCTCTCTCTCGCTCCCTGTGTCTCTCACTCGGTCCCTGTGTCTCTCACTCGGTCCCTGTGCCCCGCTCGGTCCGTGTCTCTCTCTCTCGGTCCCTGTCTCTCTCTCTCGGTCCCTGTGTCTCTCTTGGTCCCTGTGTCTCTTTCTCGGTCCCTGTCTCTCTCTCTCGGTCCCTGTCTCTCTATCTCGGTCCCTGTGTCTCTATTGGTCCCTGTGTCTCTTTCTCGGTCCCTGTCTCTCTCTCTCGGTCCCTGTGTCTCTCTCGGTCCCTGTGTCTCTCACTCGTTCCCTGTGTCTCTCACTCGGTCCCTGTGCCACTCTCGGTCCCTGTGTCTCTCTCAGTCCCTGTGTCACTCTCACGGTCCCTGTGTCTCTCTCTCGGTCCCTGTGTCCCTCTCGGTCCCTGTGTCTCTCTCTCGATCCCTGTGTCTCTCACTCGGTCCCTGTGTCTCTCACTCGGTCCCTGTGTCTCGCTCTCTTGGACCCTGTCTCTCTCCCTCGTTCCCTGTGTCTCACTCGGTCCCTGTCTCTCTCTCTCGGTCCCTGTGTCTCTCTCTCGGTCACTCTGTTTCTCTCGGTCCCTGTGTCTCTCTCTCGGTCCCTGTGTCCCTCTCACCCCTGTGTCTCTCACTCCGTCCCAGTGTCTCTCACTCGGTCCCTGTGTCTCGCTCTCTTGGACCCTGTCTCTCTCTCGGTCCCTGTGTCTCTCTCTTTGTCCCTGTGTCTTTCTCGGTCCCTGTGTCTCTCTCAGTCCCTGTGACTGTCTCTCGGTCCCTGTGTCTCTCTTGGTCCCTGTGTCTCTCTCTCGGTCCCTGTGTCTCTCTCGGTCCCTGTGTCTCTCTCTCGGTCCCTGTGACTCGCTCAGTCCCTGTGTCGCTCACTCGGTCCCTGTATCTCACTCTCACCCCTGTGTCTCTCTCGGTCCTGGTGTCTCTCTTGGTCCCTGTGTCTCTCTGTCTCAGTCCCTGTGTCTCTCTCTCGGTGCCTGTGTCTCACCCTCGGTCCCTGTCTCTCTCTCGGTCCCTGTGTCTCTCTCTCTCAGTCCCTGTGTCTCTCTCTCGGTCCCTGTGACTTTCTCAGTCCCTGTGTCTCTCTCGGTCCCTGTGTCTCTCTCTCAGTCCCTGTGTCTCTCTCTCGGTCTCTGTCTCTCTCTCTCGGTCCCTGAGTCTCACTCGGTCCCTGTGTCTCTCTCGCTCGGTCCCTGTCTCTCTCTCGCTCCCTGTGTCTCTCTCTCTATGTCCCTGTGTCTCTCACTCGGTCCCTGTGTCTCTCACTCGGTCCCTATGTCTCTCTCTCGGTCCCTGTGTCTCTCTCTCGGTCCCTGTGACTCTCTCAGTCCCTGTATCTCTCTTGGTCCCTGTGTCTCTCTCTCAGTCCCTGTGACTCTCTCTTGGTCCCTGTGTCTCTCTCTCGGTCCCTGTGACTCTCTCAGTCCCTGTGTCTCTCTCGGTCCCTGTGTCTCTCTCTCGGTCCCTCTATGTCTCTCTCGGTCCCTGTGTCTCTCTCTGTCCCTGTGACTCGCTCAGTCCCTGTGTCTCTCACTCGGTCCCTGTGTCTCTCTCTCGGTCCCTCTATGTCTCTCTCTGTCCCTGTGACTCGCTCAGTCCCTGTGTCTCTCTCTCGGACCCTGTCTCTCTCCCTCGGTCCCTGTGTCTCACTCGGTCCCTGTGACTCTCTCGGTCCCTGTCACTCTCTCGGTCCCTGTCTCTCACTCGGTCCCTGTCTCTCTCCCTCGGTCCCTGTGTCTCACTCGGTCCCTGTGACTCTCTCGGTCCCTGTCTCTCTCTCAGTCCCTGTGTCTCTCTCTCGGTCCCTGTGTCTCTCTCTCTCAATCCCTGATTCTCTCTCGGTCCCTGTGTCTCTCTCAGTCCCTGTCTCTCTCTCTCGGTCCCTGTGTCTCTCTCGGTCCCTATGTCTCTCTCTCGGTCCCTGTGTCTCTCACGGTCCCTGTGTCTCTCTCGGTCCCTGTGTCTCACTCGGTCCCTGTGTCTCTCTCGGTCCTTGTGTCTCTCTCTCGGTCCCTGTCTCTCTCGGTCCTTGTCTCTCTCTCTCAGTCCCACTGTCTCACTCGGTCCCTCTGTCTCTCACTCGGTCCCTGTCTCTCTCTTGGTCCCTCTGTCTCACTCGGTCCCTGTGACTCTCTCGGTACCTGTGTCTCACTCGGTCCCTGTGTCTCTCTCGCTCGCACCTTATCTCTCTCCCTCGGTCTCTGTGTCTCACTCAGTCCCGGTGTCTCTCTCTCGGTCCCTGTCTCTCTCTCTCGGTCCCTGTGTCTCTCTCGGTCCCTGTGTCTCTCTCTCAGTCCCTGTGTCTCTCTCTCGGTCCCTGTCTCTCTATCTCGGTCCCTGTGTCTCTCTTGGTCCCTGTGTCTCTCTCGGTCCCTGTGTCTCTCTCTCGGTCCCTGTCTCTCTCTCTCGGTCCCTTTGTCTCTCTCGGTACCTGTGTCTATCTCTCGGTCCCTCTGTATATCTCTCGGTCCCTGTGTCTCTCTCTCGGTCCCTGTGTCTCTCTCTCGGTCCCTTTGTCTCTCTCGGTCCCTGTGTCTATCTCTGGGTCCCTGTGTCTCTCTCAGTCCCTGTGTCACTCTCTCGGTCCCTGTGTCTCTCTCTCGGTCCCTGTGTCCCTCTCGGTCCCTGTGCCTCTCTCTCGGTCCCTGTGTCTCTCACTCGTTCCCTGTGTCTCTCACTCGGTCCCTGTGCCCCTCTCGGTCCCTGTGTCTCTCTATTGGTCCCTGTGTCTCTCACTCGGTCCCTGTGTCTCTCACTCGGTCCCTGTGTCTCGCTCTCTTGGACCCTGTCTCTCTCCCTCGTTCCCTGTGTCTCACTCGGTCCCTGTCTCTCTCTCTCGGTCCCTGTGTCTCTCTCTCGGTCACTCTGTTTCTCTCGGTCCCTGTGTCTCTCTCTCGGTCCCTGTGTCCCTCTCACCCCTGTGTCTCTCACTCCGTCCCAGTGTCTCTCACTCAGTCCCTGTGTCTCTCTCTCGGTCCCTGTGTCTCTCTCAGTCCCTGTGACTGTCTCTCTTGGTCCCTGAGTCTCTCTCTCGGTCCCTGTGTCTCTCTTGGTCCCTGTGTCTCTCTCTCGGTCCGTGTGTCTCACTCGGTCCCTGTGTATCTCTCTCGGTCCCTGTGTCCCTCTCACCCCTGTGTCTCTCTCTCAGTCCCTGTGTCTCTCTGTCTCAGTCCCTGTGTGTCTCTCTCGGTGCCTGTGTCTCTCCCTCGGTCCCTGTCTCTCTCTCGGTCCCTGTGACTCTCTCAGTCCCTGTGTCTCTCTCGGTCCCTGTGTTTCTCTCTCGGTCCCTATGTCTCTCTCGGTCCCTGTGACTCGCTCAGTCCCTGTGTCTCTCTCTCTGTCCCTGTGTCTCTCTCGGTCCCTGTGTCTCACTCGGTCCCTATGTCTCTCTCGGTCCTGGTGTCTCTCTTTGTCCCTGTGTCTCTTGCTCGTTGCCTGTGTCTCTCTCTTGCTCCCTGTGTCTTTCTCGGTCCCTGTGTCTCTCTCAGTCCCTGTGTCTCTCTCGGTCCCTGTGTCTCTCTCTCGGTCCCTGTGTCTCTCTCGGTCCCTATGACTCGCTCAGTCCCTGTGTCTCTGTCGGTCCCTGTCTCTCTCTCGGTCCCTGTGTCTCACTCGGTCCCTGTGTCTCTCTCGGTCCTTGTGTCTCTCTCTCGGTCCCTGTGTCTCTCTCAGTCCGTGTGTCTCTCTCGGTCACTGTCTCTATCTCGTTCCCTGTGTCTCTCTCGGTCCCTGTGTCTCTCTCTCGGTCCCTGTGTCTATCTCGGTCCCTGTGACTCGCTCAGTCCCTGTGTTTCTCTCGGTCACTGTCTCTCTCTCGGTCCCTGTGTCTCTCTCGGTCCCTATGTCTCTCTCGGTCCTTGTGTCTCTCTCTCGGTCCCTGTGTCTCTCTCAGTCCCTGTGACTCTCTCGGTCACTGTCTCTCTATCGGTCCCTGTGTCTCTCTCGGTCCCTGTGTCTCTCTCCGTCCCGGTGTCTCACTCGGTCCTTGTGTCTCTCTCTCGGTCCTTGTGTCTCTCTCAGTCCCTGTGTCTCTCTCGGTCACTGTCTCTCTCTCGGACCCTGTGTCTCTCTCGGTCCCTGTGTCTCTCTCCGTCCCTGTGTCTCACTCGGTCCCTGTGTTTCTCTCTAGGTCCTTGTGTCTCTCTCAGTCCCTGTGTCTCTCTCGGTCCCTGTGTCTCACTCGGTCCCTGTGTCTCTCTCTTGGTGCCTGTGTCTCTCTCTCGGTCCCTGTGACTCTCTCAGTCCCTGTGTCTCACTCGGTCCCTGTGTCTCTCTGTCGGTCCCTATCTCTCTATCTCGGTCCCTGTCTCTCTCTCTCAGTAACTCTGTTTCTCTCGGTCCCTGTGTCTTTCTCGGTCCCTGTCTCTCTCTCTCAGTCCCTGTGTCTCTCTCTCTGTCCCTGTCTCTCTCTCGGTCCCTCTGTCTCTCTTGGTCCCTGTGTCTCTCTCTCCGTCCCTGTGTCTCTCTCTCACCCCGGTGTCTCTCTCGGTCCTGGTGTCTCTCTTGGTCCCTGTGTCTCACTCTCAGTCCCTGTGTCTCTCTCTCGGTCCCTGTGTCTCTCTCTCGGTCCCTGTGACTCTCTCAGTCCCTGTGTCTCTCTCGGTCCCTGTGTCTCTCTCACGGTCCCTCTATGTCTCTCTCGGTCCCTGTGTCTCTCTCGGTCCCTGTGACTCGCTCAGTCCCTGTGTCTCTGTCGGTCCTTGTGTCTCTCTCTCGGTCCCTGTGTCTCTCTCAGTCCCTGTGTCTCTCTCGGTCACTGTCTCTCTCTTGGTCCCTGTGTCTCACTCGGTCCCTGTGTCTCTCTCGGTCCTTGTGTCTCTCTCTCGGTCCCTGTGTCTCTCTCAGTCCCTGTGTCTCTCTCGGTCACTGTCTCTATCTCGGTCCCTGTGTCTCTCACGGTCCCTGTGTCTCTCTCTCGGTCCCTGTGTCTCTCTCGGTCCCTGTGACTCGCTCAGTCCCTGTGTTTCTCTCGGTCACTGTCTCTCTCTCGGTCCCTGTGTCTCCCTCGGTCCCTATGTCTCTCTCGGTCCTTGTGTCTCTCTCTCGGTCCCTGTGTCTCTCTCAGTCCCTGTGTCTCTCTCGGTCACTGTCTCTCTCTCGGTCCCTGTGTCTCTCTCGGTCCCTGTGTCTCTCTCCGTCCCGGTGTCTCACTCGGTCCTTGTGTCTCTCTCTCGGTCCTTGTGTCTCTCTCAGTCCCTGTGTCTCTCTCGGTCACTGTCTCTCTCTCGGTCCCTGTGTCTCTCTCGGTCCCTGTGTCTCTCTCCGTCCCTGTGTCTCACTCGGTCCCTGTGTTTCTCTCTAGGTCCTTGTGTCTCTCTCAGTCCCTGTGTCTCTCTCGGTCCCTGTGTCTCACTCGGTCCCTGTGTCTCTCTCTAAGTGCCTGTGTCTCTCTCTCGGTCCCTGTGACTCTCTCAGTCCCTGTGTCTCACTCGGTCCCTGTGTCTCTCTCTCGGTCCCTATCTCTCTATCTCGGTCCCTGTGTCTCTCTCTCGGTGCCTGTGTCTCTCTCTCGGTCCCCGTGACTCTCTCAGTCCCTGTGTCTCACTCGGTCCCTGTGTCTCTCTCTCGGTCCCTATCTCTCTATCTCGGTCCCTGTCTCTCTCTCTCTCAGTCACTCTGTTTCTCTCGGTCCCTGTGTCTTTCTCGGTCCCTGTCTCTCTCTCTCAGTCCCTGTGTCTCTCTCTCTGTCCTTGTCTCTCTCTCGGTCCCTCTGTCTCTCTTGGTCCCTGTGTCTCTCTCTCCGTCCCTGTGTCTCTCTCTCACCCCGGTGTCTCTCTCGGTCCTGGTGTCTCTCTTGGTCCCTGTGTCTCTCTCTCAGTCCCTGTGTCTCTCTCTCGGTGCCTGTGTCTCTCTCTCGGTCCCTGTGACTCTCTCAGTCCCTGTGTCTCTCATGGTCCCTGTGTCTCTCTCTCGGTCCCTCTATGTCTCTCTTGGTCCCTGTGTCTCTGTCTGTCCCTGTGACTCACTCAGTCCCTGTGTCTCTCACACGGTCCCTGTGTCTCTCTCTCGGTCCCTGTGTCTCTCTCTCAGTCCCTGTGTCTCTCTCTCGGTGCCTGTGTCTCTCTCTCGGTCCCTGTGACTCTCTCAGTCCCTGTGTCTCTCTCGGTCCCTGTGTCTCTCTCTCGGTCCCTCTATGTCTCTCTCAGTCCCTGTGTCTCTCTCTGTCCCTGTGACTCGCTCAGTCCCTGTGTCTCTCACTCGGTCCCTGTGTCTCTCTCAGTCCCTGTCACTCTCTCGGTCCCTCTGTCTCACTCGGTCCCTGTGTCTCCGTCTCGGTCCCTGTGTCTCACTCGGTCCCTGTGACTCTCTCGGTCCCTGTCACTCTCTCGGTCCCTGTGTCTCACTCGGTCCCTGTGACTCTCTCGGTCCCTGTTAGTCTCCCGGTCCCTGTGTCTCTCTCTCGGTCCCTGTCTCTCTCTCTCGGTCCCTGTGTCTCCCTCTCACCCCTGTGTCTCCCTCTCACCTCTGTGTCTCAGTCAGTCCCTGTGTCTCTCTCGTTCTCTGTGTCTCTCTCGGTCCCTGTGTCTCTCTCTCGGTCCCTGTGTCTCTCACGGTCCCTGTGTCTCTCTCGGTCCCTGTGTCTCTCTCGGTCCTTGTGTCTCTCTCTCGGTCCCTGTGTCTCTCTCGGTCCCTATGTCTCTCTCTATGTCCCTGTGTCTCTCTCGGTCCCTATGTCTCTCTCTCGGTCCCTGTGTCTCTCACGGTCCCTGTGTCTCTCTCGGTACCTGTGTCTCACTCGGTCCCTGTGTCTCTCTCGGTCCTTGTGTCTCTCTCTCGGTCCCTGAGTCTCTCTTGGTCCTTGTCTCTCTCTCTCAGTCCCACTGTCTCTCTCGGTCCCTCTGTCTCTCTCTCGCTCCCTATCTTTCTCTCTCGGACTATTGTGTCTCTCTCTCGGTCCCTGTGTCTCACTCGGTCCCTCTGTCTCTCACTCGGTCCCTGTCTCTCTCTTGGTCCCTGTGTCTCACTCGGTCCCTGTGACTCTCTCGGTTCCTGTGTCTCTCTCTCGGTCCCTGTGTCTCTCTCTCGGTCCCTGTCTCTCTCTCGGTCACTGTGTCTCACTCGGTCCCTGTGTCTCTCTCGCTCGCACCTTATTTCTCTCCCTCGGTCCCTGTGTCTCACTCGGTCCCGGTGTCTCTCTCTCGGTCCTTGTCTCTCTCTCTCGGTCCCTGTGTCTCTCTCGGTCCCTGTGTCTCTCTCTCAGTCCTTGTGTCTCTCTCTCGGTCCCTGTCTCTCTATCTCTGTCCCTGTGTCTCTCTTGGTCCCTGTGTCTCTCTCGGTCCCTGTGACTCTCTCGGTACCTGTGTCTCTCTCTAGGTCCTTGTGTCTCACTCGGTCCCTGTCTCTCTCTCGGTCCCTGTGTCTCACTCGGTCCCTGTGACTCTCTCGGTCCCTGTTAGTCTCCCGGTCCCTGTGTCTCTCTCTCGGTCCCTGTCTCTCTCTCTCGGTCCCTGTGTCTCCCTCTCACCCCTGTGTCTCCCTCTCACCTCTGTGTCTCAGTCGGTCCCTGTGTCTCTCTCGTTCCCTGTGTCTCTCTCGGTCCCTGTGTCTCTCTCTCGGTCCCTGTGTCTCTCACGGTCCCTGTGTCTCTCTCGGTCCCTGTGTCTCTCTCGGTCCTTGTGTCTCTCTCTCGGTCCCTGTGTCTCTCTCGGTCCCTATGTCTCTCTCTATGTCCCTGTGTCTCTCTCGGTCCCTATGTCTCTCTCTCGGTCCCTGTGTCTCTCACGCTCCCTGTGTCTCTCTCGGTACCTGTGTCTCACTCGGTCCCTGTGTCTCTCTCGGTCCTTGTGTCTCTCTCTCGGTCCCTGAGTCTCTCTTGGTCCTTGTCTCTCTCTCTCAGTCCCACTGTCTCTCTCGGTCCCTCTGTCTCTCTCTCGCTCCCTATCTTTCTCTCTCGGACTATTGTGTCTCTCTCTCGGTCCCTGTGTCTCACTCGGTCCCTCTGTCTCTCACTCGGTCCCTGTCTCTCTCTTGGTCCCTGTGTCTCACTCGGTCCCTGTGACTCTCTCGGTTCCTGTGTCTCTCTCTCGGTCCCTGTGTCTCTCTCTCGGTCCCTGTCTCTCTCTCGGTCACTGTGTCTCACTCGGTCCCTGTGTCTCTCTCACTCGCACCTTATTTCTCTCCCTCGGTCCCTGTGTCTCACTCGGTCCCGGTGTCTCTCTCTCGGTCCTTGTCTCTCTCTCTCGGTCCCTGTGTCTCTCTCGGTCCCTGTGTCTCTCTCTCAGTCCTTGTGTCTCTCTCTCGGTCCCTGTCTCTCTATCTCTGTCCCTGTGTCTCTCTTGGTCCCTGTGTCTCTCTCGGTCCCTGTGACTCTCTCGGTACCTGTGTCTCTCTCTAGGTCCTTGTGTCTCACTCGGTCCCTGTCTCTCTCTCGGTCCCTGTGTCTCACTCGGTCCCTGTGACTCTCTCGGTCCCTGTTAGTCTCCCGGTCCCTGTGTCTCTCTCTCGGTCCCTGTCTCTCTCTCTCGGTCCCTGTGTCTCCCTCTCACCCCTGTGTCTCCCTCTCACCTCTGTGTCTCAGTCGGTCCCTGTGTCTCTCTCGTTCCCTGTGTCTCTCTCGGTCCCTGTGTCTCTCTCTCGGTCCCTGTGTCTCTCACGGTCCCTGTGTCTCTCTCGGTCCCTGTGTCTCTCTCGGTCCTTGTGTCTCTCTCTCGGTCCCTGTGTCTCTCTCGGTCCCTATGTCTCTCTCTATGTCCCTGTGTCTCTCTCGGTCCCTATGTCTCTCTCTCGGTCCCTGTGTCTCTCACGGTCCCTGTGTCTCTCTCGGTACCTGTGTCTCACTCGGTCCCTGTGTCTCTCTCGGTCCTTGTGTCTCTCTCTCGGTCCCTGAGTCTCTCTTGGTCCTTGTCTCTCTCTCTCAGTCCCACTGTCTCTCTCGGTCCCTCTGTCTCTCTCTCGCTCCCTATCTTTCTCTCTCGGACTATTGTGTCTCTCTCTCGGTCCCTGTGTCTCACTCGGTCCCTCTGTCTCTCACTCGGTCCCTGTCTCTCTCTTGGTCCCTGTGTCTCACTCGGTCCCTGTGACTCTCTCGGTTCCTGTGTCTCTCTCTCGGTCCCTGTGTCTCTCTCTCGGTCCCTGTCTCTCTCTCGGTCACTGTGTCTCACTCGGTCCCTGTGTCTCTCTCGCTCGCACCTTATTTCTCTCCCTCGGTCCCTGTGTCTCACTCGGTCCCGGTGTCTCTCTCTCGGTCCTTGTCTCTCTCTCTCGGTCCCTGTGTCTCTCTCGGTCCCTGTGTCTCTCTCTCAGTCCTTGTGTCTCTCTCTCGGTCCCTGTCTCTCTATCTCTGTCCCTGTGTCTCTCTTGGTCCCTGTGTCTCTCTCGGTCCCTGTGACTCTCTCGGTACCTGTGTCTCTCTCTAGGTCCTTGTGTCTCAGTCGGTCCCTGTCTCTCTCTCGGTCCCTGTGTCTCACTCGGTCCCTGTGTCTCTCTCGCTCGCACCCTATCTCTCTCTCTCGGTCCCTGTGTCTCACTCGGTCCCTGTGTCTCTCTCTCGGTCCCTGTCTCTCTCCCTCGGTCCCTGTGTCTCACTCGGTCCCTGTGTCTCACTCGGTCCCTGTGTCTCACTCGGTCCCTGTGTTTCTCTCTAGGTCCTTGTGTCTCTCTCAGTCCCTGTGTCTCACTCGGTCCCTGTCTCTCTCTCTCGGTCCCTGTGACTCTCTCAGTCCCTGTGTCTCACTCGGTCCCTGTGTCTCACTCTCGGTCCCTATCTCTCTATCTCGGTCCCTATCTCTCTCTCTCAGTCACTCTGTTTCTCTCGGTCCCTGTGTCTTTCTCGGTCACTGTCTCTCTCCCTGTCCTGTCTCTCTCTCTCACCCCGGTGTCTCTCTCGGTCCTGGTGTCTCTCTTGGTCCCTGTGTCTCTCTCTCGGTCCCTGTGACTCTCTCAGTCCCTGTGTCTCTCTCGGTCCCTGTGTCTCTCTCTCGGTCCCTCTATGTCTCTCTCGGTCCCTGTGTCTCTCTCTGTCCCTGTGACTCGCTCAGTCCCTGTGTCTCTCGCTCGGTCCCTGTGTCTCTCTCTCGGTCCCTGTGTCTCTCTCTCAGTCCCTGTGACTCTCTCTCGGTCCCTGTGTCTCTCTCTCGGTCCCTGTGACTCTCTCAGTCCCTGTGTCTCTCTCGGTCCCTGTGTCTCTATCTTGGTCCCTCTATGTCTCTCTCGGTCCCTGTGTCTCTCTCTGTCCCTGTGACTCGCTCAGTCCCTGTGTCTCTGACTCGGTCCCTGTGTCTCTCTCTCGGTCCCTGTGTCTCTCTCTCAGTCCCTGTGACTCTCTCTCGGTCCCTGTGTCTCTCTCTCGGTCCCTGTGACTCTCTCAGTCCCTGTGTCTCTCTCGGTCCCTGTGTCTCTCTCTCGGTCCCTCTATGTCTCTCTCGGTCCCTGTGTCTCTCTCTGTCCCTGTGACTCGCTCAGTCCCTGTGTCTCTCACTAGGTCCCTGTGTCTCTCTCAGTCCCTGTGTCTCTCTCTCGGTCCCTGTCTCTCTCTCTCGGTCCCTTTGTCTCTCTCGGTACCTGTGTCTATCTCTCTCTCGGACCCTATCTCTCTCCCTCGGTCCCTGTGTCTCACTCGGTACCTGTGTTTCTCTCTAGGTCCTTGTGTCTCTCTCAGTCCCTGTGTCTCACTCGGTCCCTGTCTCTCTCTCGGTCCCTGTGTCTCACTCGGTCCCTGTGTCTCTCTCGCTCGCACCCTATCTCTCTCCCTCGGTCCCTGTGTCTCACTCGGTCCCTGTGTCTCACTCGGTCCCTGTGTTTCTCTCTAGGTCCTTGTGTCTCTCTCAGTCCCTGTGTCTCACTCGGTCCCTGTCTCTCTCTCGGTCCCTGTCTCTCTATCTCGGTCCCTGTGTCTCTCTTGGTCCCTGTGTCTCTCTCGGTCCCTGTGTCTCTCTCTCGGTCCCTGTCTCTCTCTCTCGGTCCCTTTGTCTCTCTCGGTACCTGTGTCTATCTCTCGGTCCCTCTGTATATCTCTCGGTCCCTGTGTCTCTCTCTCGGTCCCTGTGTCTCTCTCTCGGTCCCTTTGTCTCTCTCGGTCCCTGTGTCTATCTCTGGGTCCCTGTGTCTCTCTCAGTCCCTGTGTCACTCTCTCGGTCCCTGTGTCTCTCTCTCGGTCCCTGTGTCCCTCTCGGTCCCTGTGCCTCTCTCTCGGTCCCTGTGTCTCTCACTCGTTCCCTGTGTCTCTCACTCGGTCCCTGTGCCCCTCTCGGTCCCTGTGTCTCTCTATTGGTCCCTGTGTCTCTCACTCGGTCCCTGTGTCTCTCACTCGGTCCCTGTGTCTCGCTCTCTTGGACCCTGTCTCTCTCCCTCGTTCCCTGTGTCTCACTCGGTCCCTGTCTCTCTCTCTCGGTCCCTGTGTCTCTCTCTCGGTCACTCTGTTTCTCTCGGTCCCTGTGTCTCTCTCTCGGTCCCTGTGTCCCTCTCACCCCTGTGTCTCTCACTCCGTCCCAGTGTCTCTCACTCAGTCCCTGTGTCTCTCTCTCGGTCCCTGTGTCTCTCTCAGTCCCTGTGACTGTCTCTCTTGGTCCCTGAGTCTCTCTCTCGGTCCCTGTGTCTCTCTTGGTCCCTGTGTCTCTCTCTCGGTCCGTGTGTCTCACTCGGTCCCTGTGTATCTCTCTCGGTCGCTGAGACTCTCTCAGTCCCTGTGTCTCTCTCCCGGTCACTGTGTCTCTCTCGGTCCCTGTGTCTCTCTCTCGGTCCCTGTGTCTCTCTCTCGGTCCCTGTGTCTCTCTTGGTCCCTGTGTCTCTCTCTCGGTCCCTGTGTCTCCCTTGGTCCGTGTGTCTCACTCGGTCCCTGAGACTCTCTCACCCCTGTGTCTCTCTCGGTCCTGGTGTCTCTCTTGGTCCCTGTGTCTCTCTGTCTCAGTCCCTGTGTGTCTCTCTCGGTGCCTGTGTCTCTCCCTCGGTCCCTGTCTCTCTCTCGGTCCCTGTGACTCTCTCAGTCCCTGTGTCTCTCTCGGTCCCTGTGTTTCTCTCTCGGTCCCTGTGTCTCTCTCGGTCCCTGTGACTCGCTCAGTCCCTGTGTCTCTCTCTCTGTCCCTGTGTCTCTCTCGGTCCCTGTGTCTCACTCGGTCCCTATGTCTCTCTCGGTCCTGGTGTCTCTCTTTGTCCCTGTGTCTCTTGCTCGTTGCCTGTGTCTCTCTCTTGCTCCCTGTGTCTTTCTCGGTCCGTGTGTCTCTCTCAGTCCCTGTGTCTCTCTCGGTCCCTGTGTCTCTCTCTCGGTCCCTGTGTCTCTCTCGGTCCCTATGACTCGCTCAGTCCCTGTGTCTCTGTCGGTCCCTGTCTCTCTCTCGGTCCCTGTGTCTCACTCGGTCCCTGTGTCTCTCTCGGTCCTTGTGTCTCTCTCTCGGTCCCTGTGTCTCTCTCAGTCCGTGTGTCTCTCTCGGTCACTGTCTCTATCTCGTTCCCTGTGTCTCTCTCGGTCCCTGTGTCTCTCTCTCGGTCCCTGTGTCTATCTCGGTCCCTGTGACTCGCTCAGTCCCTGTGTTTCTCTCGGTCACTGTCTCTCTCTCGGTCCCTGTGTCTCTCTCGGTCCCTATGTCTCTCTCGGTCCTTGTGTCTCTCTCTCGGTCCCTGTGTCTCTCTCAGTCCCTGTGACTCTCTCGGTCACTGTCTCTCTATCGGTCCCTGTGTCTCTCTCGGTCCCTGTGTCTCTCTCCGTCCCGGTGTCTCACTCGGTCCTTGTGTCTCTCTCTCGGTCCTTGTGTCTCTCTCAGTCCCTGTGTCTCTCTCGGTCACTGTCTCTCTCTCGGACCCTGTGTCTCTCTCGGTCCCTGTGTCTCTCTCCGTCCCTGTGTCTCACTCGGTCCCTGTGTTTCTCTCTAGGTCCTTGTGTCTCTCTCAGTCCGTGTCTCTCTCGGTCCCTGTGTCTCACTCGGTCCCTGTGTCTCTCTCTTGGTGCCTGTGTCTCTCTCTCGGTCCCTGTGACTCTCTCAGTCCCTGTGTCTCACTCGGTCCCTGTGTCTCTCTGTCGGTCCCTATCTCTCTATCTCGGTCCCTGTCTCTCTCTCTCAGTAACTCTGTTTCTCTCGGTCCCTGTGTCTTTCTCGGTCCCTGTCTCTCTCTCTCAGTCCCTGTGTCTCTCTCTCTGTCCCTGTCTCTCTCTCGGTCCCTCTGTCTCTCTTGGTCCCTGTGTCTCTCTCTCCGTCCCTGTGTCTCTCTCTCACCCCGGTGTCTCTCTCGGTCCTGGTGTCTCTCTTGGTCCCTGTGTCTCTCTCTCAGTCCCTGTGTCTCTCTCTCGGTGCCTGTGTCTCTCTCTCGGTCCCTGTGACTCTCTCAGTCCCTGTGTCTCTCTCGGTCCCTGTGTCTCTCTCTCGGTCCCTCTATGTCTCTCTCGGTCCCTGTGTCTCTCTCGGTCCCTGTGACTCGCTCAGTCCCTGTGTCTCTGTCGGTCCTTGTGTCTCTCTCTCGGTCCCTGTGTCTCTCTCAGTCCCTGTGTCTCTCTCGGTCACTGTCTCTCTCTCGGTCCCTGTGTCTCACTCGGTCCCTGTGTCTCTCTCGGTCCTTGTGTCTCTCTCTCGGTCCCTGTGTCTCTCTCAGTCCCTGTGTCTCTCTCGGTCACTGTCTCTATCTCGGTCCCTGTGTCTCTCACGGTCCCTGTGTCTCTCTCTCGGTCCCTGTGTCTCTCTCGGTCCCTGTGTCTCTCTCAGTCCCTGTGTCTCTCTTCGTCACTGTCTCTCTCTCGGTCCCTGTGTCTCTCTCGGTCCCTGTGTCTCTCTCCGTCCCGGTGTCTCACTCTGTCTTTGTGTCTCTCTCTCGGTCCTTGTGTCTCTCTCAGTCCCTGTGTCTCTCTCGGTCACTGTCTCTCTCTCGGTCCCTGTGTCTCTCTCGGTCCCTGTGTCTCTCTCCGTCCCTGTGTCTCACTCGGTCCCTGTGTTTCTCTCTAGGTCCTTGTGTCTCTCTCAGTCCCTGTGTCTCTCTCGGTCCCTGTGTCTCACTCGGTCCCTGTGTCTCTCTCTAAGTGCCTGTGTCTCTCTCTCGGTCCCTGTGACTCTCTCAGTCCCTGTGTCTCACTCGGTCCCTGTGTCTCTCTCTCGGTCCCTATCTCTCTATCTCGGTCCCTGTGTCTCTCTCTCGGTGCCTGTGTCTCTCTCTCGGTCCCCGTGACTCTCTCAGTCCCTGTGTCTCACTCGGTCCCTGTGTCTCTCTCTCGGTCCCTATCTCTCTATCTCGGTCCCTGTCTCTCTCTCTCTCAGTCACTCTGTTTCTCTCGGTCCCTGTGTCTTTCTCGGTCCCTGTCTCTCTCTCTCAGTCCCTGTGTCTCTCTCTCTGTCCTTGTCTCTCTCTCGGTCCCTCTGTCTCTCTTGGTCCCTGTGTCTCTCTCTCCGTCCCTGTGTCTCTCTCTCACCCCGGTGTCTCTCTCGGTCCTGGTGTCTCTCTTGGTCCCTGTGTCTCTCTCTCAGTCCCTGTGTCTCTCTCTCGGTGCCTGTGTCTCTCTCTCGGTCCCTGTGACTCTCTCAGTCCCTGTGTCTCTCATGGTCCCTGTGTCTCTCTCTCGGTCCCTCTATGTCTCTCTTGGTCCCTGTGTCTCTGTCTGTCCCTGTGACTCACTCAGTCCCTGTGTCTCTCACACGGTCCCTGTGTCTCTCTCTCGGTCCCTGTGTCTCTCTCTCAGTCCCTGTGTCTCTCTCTCGGTGCCTGTGTCTCTCTCTCGGTCCCTGTGACTCTCTCAGTCCCTGTGTCTCTCTCGGTCCCTGTGTCTCTCTCTCGGTCCCTCTATGTCTCTCTCAGTCCCTGTGTCTCTCTCTGTCCCTGTGACTCGCTCAGTCCCTGTGTCTCTCACTCGGTCCCTGTGTCTCTCTCAGTCCCTGTCACTCTCTCGGTCCCTCTGTCTCACTCGGTCCCTGTGTCTCCGTCTCGGTCCCTGTGTCTCACTCGGTCCCTATGTCTATCTCTGGGTCCCTGTGTCTCTCTCAGTCCCTGTGTCACTCTCTCGGTCCCTGTGTCTCTCTCTCGGTCCCTGTGTCCCTCTCGGTCCCTGTGCCTCTCTTTCGGTCCCTGTGTCTCTCACTCGTTCCCTGTGTCTCTCACTCGGTCCCTGTGCCCCTCTCGGTCCCTGTGTCTCTCTATTGGTCCCTGTGTCTCTCACTCGGTCCCTGTGTCTCTCACTCGGTCCCTGTGTCTCGCTCTCTTGGACCCTGTCTCTCTCCCTCGTTCCCTGTGTCTCACTCGGTCCCTGTCTCTCTCTCTCGGTCCCTGTGTCTCTCTCTCGGTCACTCTGTTTCTCTCGGTCCCTGTGTCTCTCTCTCGGTCCCTGTGTCCCTCTCACCCCTGTGTCTCTCACTCCGTCCCAGTGTCTCTCACTCAGTCCCTGTGTCTCTCTCTCGGTCCCTGTGTCTCTCTCAGTCCCTGTGACTGTCTCTCTTGGTCCCTGAGTCTCTCTCTCGGTCCCTGTGTCTCTCTTGGTCCCTGTGTCTCTCTCTCGGTCCGTGTGTCTCACTCGGTCCCTGTGTATCTCTCTCGGTCGCTGAGACTCTCTCAGTCCCTGTGTCTCTCTCCCGGTCACTGTGTCTCTCTCGGTCCCTGTGTCTCTCTCTCGGTCCCTGTGTCTCTCTCTCGGTCCCTGTGTCTCTCTTGGTCCCTGTGTCTCTCTCTCGGTCCCTGTGTCTCCCTTGGTCCGTGTGTCTCACTCGGTCCCTGAGACTCTCTCACCCCTGTGTCTCTCTCGGTCCTGGTGTCTCTCTTGGTCCCTGTGTCTCTCTGTCTCAGTCCCTGTGTGTCTCTCTCGGTGCCTGTGTCTCTCCCTCGGTCCCTGTCTCTCTCTCGGTCCCTGTGACTCTCTCAGTCCCTGTGTCTCTCTCGGTCCCTGTGTTTCTCTCTCGGTCCCTGTGTCTCTCTCGGTCCCTGTGACTCGCTCAGTCCCTGTGTCTCTCTCTCTGTCCCTGTGTCTCTCTCGGTCCCTGTGTCTCACTCGGTCCCTATGTCTCTCTCGGTCCTGGTGTCTCTCTTTGTCCCTGTGTCTCTTGCTCGTTGCCTGTGTCTCTCTCTTGCTCCCTGTGTCTTTCTCGGTCCGTGTGTCTCTCTCAGTCCCTGTGTCTCTCTCGGTCCCTGTGTCTCTCTCTCGGTCCCTGTGTCTCTCTCGGTCCCTATGACTCGCTCAGTCCCTGTGTCTCTGTCGGTCCCTGTCTCTCTCTCGGTCCCTGTGTCTCACTCGGTCCCTGTGTCTCTCTCGGTCCTTGTGTCTCTCTCTCGGTCCCTGTGTCTCTCTCAGTCCGTGTGTCTCTCTCGGTCACTGTCTCTATCTCGTTCCCTGTGTCTCTCTCGGTCCCTGTGTCTCTCTCTCGGTCCCTGTGTCTATCTCGGTCCCTGTGACTCGCTCAGTCCCTGTGTTTCTCTCGGTCACTGTCTCTCTCTCGGTCCCTGTGTCTCTCTCGGTCCCTATGTCTCTCTCGGTCCTTGTGTCTCTCTCTCGGTCCCTGTGTCTCTCTCAGTCCCTGTGACTCTCTCGGTCACTGTCTCTGTATCGGTCCCTGTGTCTCTCTCGGTCCCTGTGTCTCTCTCCGTCCCGGTGTCTCACTCGGTCCTTGTGTCTCTCTCTCGGTCCTTGTGTCTCTCTCAGTCCCTGTGTCTCTCTCGGTCACTGTCTCTCTCTCGGACCCTGTGTCTCTCTCGGTCCCTGTGTCTCTCTCCGTCCCTGTGTCTCACTCGGTCCCTGTGTTTCTCTCTAGGTCCTTGTGTCTCTCTCAGTCCGTGTCTCTCTCGGTCCCTGTGTCTCACTCGGTCCCTGTGTCTCTCTCTTGGTGCCTGTGTCTCTCTCTCGGTCCCTGTGACTCTCTCAGTCCCTGTGTCTCACTCGGTCCCTGTGTCTCTCTGTCGGTCCCTATCTCTCTATCTCGGTCCCTGTCTCTCTCTCTCAGTAACTCTGTTTCTCTCGGTCCCTGTGTCTTTCTCGGTCCCTGTCTCTCTCTCTCAGTCCCTGTGTCTCTCTCTCTGTCCCTGTCTCTCTCTCGGTCCCTCTGTCTCTCTTGGTCCCTGTGTCTCTCTCTCCGTCCCTGTGTCTCTCTCTCACCCCGGTGTCTCTCTCGGTCCTGGTGTCTCTCTTGGTCCCTGTGTCTCTCTCTCAGTCCCTGTGTCTCTCTCTCGGTGCCTGTGTCTCTCTCTCGGTCCCTGTGACTCTCTCAGTCCCTGTGTCTCTCTCGGTCCCTGTGTCTCTCTCTCGGTCCCTCTATGTCTCTCTCGGTCCCTGTGTCTCTCTCGGTCCCTGTGACTCGCTCAGTCCCTGTGTCTCTGTCGGTCCTTGTGTCTCTCTCTCGGTCCCTGTGTCTCTCTCAGTCCCTGTGTCTCTCTCGGTCACTGTCTCTCTCTCGGTCCCTGTGTCTCACTCGGTCCCTGTGTCTCTCTCGGTCCTTGTGTCTCTCTCTCGGTCCCTGTGTCTCTCTCAGTCCCTGTGTCTCTCTCGGTCACTGTCTCTATCTCGGTCCCTGTGTCTCTCACGGTCCCTGTGTCTCTCTCTCGGTCCCTGTGTCTCTCTCGGTCCCTGTGTCTCTCTCAGTCCCTGTGTCTCTCTCGGTCACTGTCTCTCTCTCGGTCCCTGTGTCTCTCTCGGTCCCTGTGTCTCTCTCCGTCCCGGTGTCTCACTCTGTCTTTGTGTCTCTCTCTCGGTCCTTGTGTCTCTCTCAGTCCCTGTGTCTCTCTCGGTCACTGTCTCTCTCTCGGTCCCTGTGTCTCTCTCGGTCCCTGTGTCTCTCTCCGTCCCTGTGTCTCACTCGGTCCCTGTGTTTCTCTCTAGGTCCTTGTGTCTCTCTCAGTCCCTGTGTCTCTCTCGGTCCCTGTGTCTCACTCGGTCCCTGTGTCTCTCTCTAAGTGCCTGTGTCTCTCTCTCGGTCCCTGTGACTCTCTCAGTCCCTGTGTCTCACTCGGTCCCTGTGTCTCTCTCTCGGTCCCTATCTCTCTATCTCGGTCCCTGTGTCTCTCTCTCGGTGCCTGTGTCTCTCTCTCGGTCCCCGTGACTCTCTCAGTCCCTGTGTCTCACTCGGTCCCTGTGTCTCTCTCTCGGTCCCTATCTCTCTATCTCGGTCCCTGTCTCTCTCTCTCTCAGTCACTCTGTTTCTCTCGGTCCCTGTGTCTTTCTCGGTCCCTGTCTCTCTCTCTCAGTCCCTGTGTCTCTCTCTCTGTCCTTGTCTCTCTCTCGGTCCCTCTGTCTCTCTTGGTCCCTGTGTCTCTCTCTCCGTCCCTGTGTCTCTCTCTCACCCCGGTGTCTCTCTCGGTCCTGGTGTCTCTCTTGGTCCCTGTGTCTCTCTCTCAGTCCCTGTGTCTCTCTCTCGGTGCCTGTGTCTCTCTCTCGGTCCCTGTGACTCTCTCAGTCCCTGTGTCTCTCATGGTCCCTGTGTCTCTCCCTCGGTCCCTCTATGTCTCTCTTGGTCCCTGTGTCTCTGTCTGTCCCTGTGACTCACTCAGTCCCTGTGTCTCTCACACGGTCCCTGTGTCTCTCTCTCGGTCCCTGTGTCTCTCTCTCAGTCCCTGTGTCTCTCTCTCGGTGCCTGTGTCTCTCTCTCGGTCCCTGTGACTCTCTCAGTCCCTGTGTCTCTCTCGGTCCCTGTGTCTCTCTCTCGGTCCCTCTATGTCTCTCTCAGTCCCTGTGTCTCTCTCTGTCCCTGTGACTCGCTCAGTCCCTGTGTCTCTCACTCGGTCCCTGTGTCTCTCTCAGTCCCTGTCACTCTCTCGGTCCCTCTGTCTCACTCGGTCCCTGTGTCTCCGTCTCGGTCCCTGTGTCTCACTCGGTCCCTGTGACTCTCTCGGTCCCTGTCACTCTCTCGGTCCCTGTGTCTCACTCGGTCCCTGTGACTCTCTCGGTCCCTGTTAGTCTCCCGGTCCCTGTGTCTCTCTCTCGGTCCCTGTCTCTCTCTCTCGGTCCCTGTGTCTCCCTCTCACCCCTGTGTCTCCCTCTCACCTCTGTGTCTCAGTCGGTCCCTGTGTCTCTCTCGTTCCCTGTGTCTCTCTCGGTCCCTGTGTCTCTCTCTCGGTCCTTGTGTCTCTCTCTCGGTCCCTATGTCTCTCTCTCGGTCCCTGTGTCTCTCACGGTCCCTGTGTCTCTCTCGGTACCTGTGTCTCACTCGGTCCCTGTGTCTCTCTCGGTCCTTGTGTCTCTCTCTCGGTCCCTGAGTCTCTCTTGGTCCTTGTCTCTCTCTCGCTCCCTATCTTTCTCTCTCGGACTATTGTGTCTCTCTCTCGGTCCCTGTGTCTCACTCGGTCCCTCTGTCTCTCACTCGGTCCCTGTCTCTCTCTTGGTCCCTGTGTCTCACTCGGTCCCTGTGACTCTCTCGGTTCCTGTGTCTCTCTCTCGGTCCCTGTGTCTCTCTCTCGGTCCCTGTCTCTCTCTCGGTCACTGTGTCTCACTCGGTCCCTGTGTCTCTCTCGCTCGCACCTTATTTCTCTCCCTCGGTCCCTGTGTCTCACTCGGTCCCGGTGTCTCTCTCTCGGTCCTTGTCTCTCTCTCTCGGTCCCTGTGTCTCTCTCGGTCCCTGTGTCTCTCTCTCAGTCCTTGTGTCTCTCTCTCGGTCCCTGTCTCTCTATCTCTGTCCCTGTGTCTCTCTTGGTCCCTGTGTCTCTCTCGGTCCCTGTGACTCTCTCGGTACCTGTGTCTCTCTCTAGGTCCTTGTGTCTCACTCGGTCCCTGTCTCTCTCTCGGTCCCTGTGTCTCACTCGGTCCCTGTGACTCTCTCGGTCCCTGTTAGTCTCCCGGTCCCTGTGTCTCTCTCTCGGTCCCTGTCTCTCTCTCTCGGTCCCTGTGTCTCCCTCTCACCCCTGTGTCTCCCTCTCACCTCTGTGTCTCAGTCGGTCCCTGTGTCTCTCTCGTTCCCTGTGTCTCTCTCGGTCCCTGTGTCTCTCTCTCGGTCCCTGTGTCTCTCACGGTCCCTGTGTCTCTCTCGGTCCCTGTGTCTCTCTCGGTCCTTGTGTCTCTCTCTCGGTCCCTGTGTCTCTCTCGGTCCCTATGTCTCTCTCTATGTCCCTGTGTCTCTCTCGGTCCCTATGTCTCTCTCTCGGTCCCTGTGTCTCTCTCGGTACCTGTGTCTCACTCGGTCCCTGTGTCTCTCTCGGTCCTTGTGTCTCTCTCTCGGTCCCTGAGTCTCTCTTGGTCCTTGTCTCTCTCTCTCAGTCCCACTGTCTCTCTCGGTCCCTCTGTCTCTCTCTCGCTCCCTATCTTTCTCTCTCGGACTATTGTGTCTCTCTCTCGGTCCCTGTGTCTCACTCGGTCCCTCTGTCTCTCACTCGGTCCCTGTCTCTCTCTTGGTCCCTGTGTCTCACTCGGTCCCTGTGACTCTCTCGGTTCCTGTGTCTCTCTCTCGGTCCCTGTGTCTCTCTCTCGGTCCCTGTCTCTCTCTCGGTCACTGTGTCTCACTCGGTCCCTGTGTCTCTCTCGCTCGCACCTTATTTCTCTCCCTCGGTCCCTGTGTCTCACTCGGTCCCGGTGTCTCTCTCTCGGTCCTTGTCTCTCTCTCTCGGTCCCTGTGTCTCTCTCGGTCCCTGTGTCTCTCTCTCAGTCCTTGTGTCTCTCTCTCGGTCCCTGTCTCTCTATCTCTGTCCCTGTGTCTCTCTTGGTCCCTGTGTCTCTCTCGGTCCCTGTGACTCTCTCGGTACCTGTGTCTCTCTCTAGGTCCTTGTGTCTCACTCGGTCCCTGTCTCTCTCTCGGTCCCTGTGTCTCACTCGGTCCCTGTGTCTCTCTCGCTCGCACCCTATCTCTCTCTCTCGGTCCCTGTGTCTCACTCGGTCCCTGTGTCTCTCTCTCGGTCCCTGTCTCTCTCCCTCGGTCCCTGTGTCTCACTCGGTCCCTGTGTCTCACTCGGTCCCTGTGTCTCACTCGGTCCCTGTGTTTCTCTCTAGGTCCTTGTGTCTCTCTCAGTCCCTGTGTCTCACTCGGTCCCTGTCTCTCTCTCTCGGTCCCTGTGACTCTCTCAGTCCCTGTGTCTCACTCGGTCCCTGTGTCTCACTCTCGGTCCCTATCTCTCTATCTCGGTCCCTATCTCTCTCTCTCAGTCACTCTGTTTCTCTCGGTCCCTGTGTCTTTCTCGGTCACTGTCTCTCTCCCTGTCCTGTCTCTCTCTCTCACCCCGGTGTCTCTCTCGGTCCTGGTGTCTCTCTTGGTCCCTGTGTCTCTCTCTCGGTCCCTGTGACTCTCTCAGTCCCTGTGTCTCTCTTGGTCCCTGTGTCTCTCTCTCGGTCCCTCTATGTCTCTCTCGGTCCCTGTGTCTCTCTCTGTCCCTGTGACTCGCTCAGTCCCTGTGTCTCTCGCTCGGTCCCTGTGTCTCTCTCTCGGTCCCTGTGTCTCTCTCTCAGTCCCTGTGACTCTCTCTCGGTCCCTGTGTCTCTCTCTCGGTCCCTGTGACTCTCTCAGTCCCTGTGTCTCTCTCGGTCCCTGTGTCTCTATCTTGGTCCCTCTATGTCTCTCTCGGTCCCTGTGTCTCTCTCTGTCCCTGTGACTCGCTCAGTCCCTGTGTCTCTGACTCGGTCCCTGTGTCTCTCTCTCGGTCCCTGTGTCTCTCTCTCAGTCCCTGTGACTCTCTCTCGGTCCCTGTGTCTCTCTCTCGGTCCCTGTGACTCTCTCAGTCCCTGTGTCTCTCTCGGTCCCTGTGTCTCTCTCTCGGTCCCTCTATGTCTCTCTCGGTCCCTGTGTCTCTCTCTGTCCCTGTGACTCGCTCAGTCCCTGTGTCTCTCACTAGGTCCCTGTGTCTCTCTCAGTCCCTGTCACTCTCTCGGTCCCTGTGTCTCACTCGGTCCCTGTGTCTCTCTCTCTCTCGGACCCTATCTCTCTCCCTCGGTCCCTGTGTCTCACTCGGTACCTGTGTTTCTCTCTAGGTCCTTGTGTCTCTCTCAGTCCCTGTGTCTCACTCGGTCCCTGTCTCTCTCTCGGTCCCTGTGTCTCACTCGGTCCCTGTGTCTCTCTCGCTCGCACCCTATCTCTCTCCCTCGGTCCCTGTGTCTCACTCGGTCCCTGTGTCTCACTCGGTCCCTGTGTTTCTCTCTAGGTCCTTGTGTCTCTCTCAGTCCCTGTGTCTCACTCGGTCCCTGTCTCTCTCTCGGTCCCTGTGTCTCACTCGGTCCCTTTGTATCTCTCTCTCTCGGACCGGGTCTGTCTCTCTCGGTCCCTTTGTCTCACTCGGTCCCTGTGTCTCTCTCTCGGTGCCTGTGTCTCTCTCTCGGTCCCTGTGAATCTCTCAGTCCCTGTGTCTCACTCGGTCCCTGTGTCTCTCTCTCGGTCCCTATCTCTCTATCTCGGTCCCTGTGTCTCTCTCGGTCCCTGTCTCTCTCTCTCTCAGTCACTCTGTTTCTCTCGGTCCCTGTGTCTTTCTCGGTCACTGTCTCTCTCCCTGTCCTGTCTCTCTCTCTCTCAGTCCCTGTGTCTCTCTCTCTGTCCCTGTCTCTCTCTCGGTCCCTCTGTCTCTCTTGGTCCCTGTGTCTCTCTCTCGGTCCCTGTGTCTCTCTCTCACCCCGGTGTCTCTCTCGGTCCTGGTGTCTCTCTTGGTCCCCGTGTCTCTCTCTCGGTCCCTGTGTCTCTCTCGGTCCCTGTGTCTCTCTCTCAGTCCTTGTGTCTCTCTCTCGGTCCCTGTCTCTCTATCTCTGTCCCTGTGTCTCTCTTGGTCCCTGTGTCTCTCTCGGTCCCTGTGACTCTCTCGGTACCTGTGTCTCTCTCTAGGTCCTTGTGTCTCACTCGATCCCTGTCTCTCTCTCGGTCCCTGTGTCTCACTCGGTCCCTGTGTCTCTCTCGCTCGCACCCTATCTCTCTCACTCGGTCCCTGTGTCTCACTCGGTCCCTGTGTCTCACTCGGTCCCTGTGTTTCTCTCTAGGTCCTTGTGTCTCTCTCAGTCCCTGTGTCTCACTCGGTCCCTGTCTCTCTCTCTCGGTCCCTGTGACTCTCTCAGTCCCTGTGTCTCACTCGGTCCCTGTGTCTCACTCTCGGTCCCTATCTCTCTATCTCGGTCCCTGTCTCTCTCTCTCAGTCACTCTGTTTCTCTCGGTCCCTGTGTCTTTCTCGGTCACTGTCTCTCTCCCTGTCCTGTCTCTCTCTCTCACCCCGGTGTCTCTCTCGGTCCTGGTGTCTCTCTTGGTCCCTGTGTCTCTCTCTCAGTCCCTGTGTTTCTCTCTCGGTGCCTGTGTCTCTCTCTCGGTCCCTGTGACTCTCTCAGTCCCTGTGTCTCTCTCGGTCCCTGTGTCTCTCTCTCGGTCCCTCTATGTCTCTCTCGGTCCCTGTGTCTCTCTCTGTCCCTGTGACTCGCTCAGTCCCTGTGTCTCTCGCTCGGTCCCTGTGTCTCTCTCTCGGTCCCTGTGTCTCTCTCTCAGTCCCTGTGACTCTCTCTCGGTCCCTGTGTCTCTCTCTCGGTCCCTGTGACTCTCTCAGTCCCTGTGTCTCTCTCGGTCCCTGTGTCTCTCTCTTGGTCCCTCTATGTCTCTCTCGGTCCCTGTGTCTCTCTCTGTCCCTATGACTCGCTCAGTCCCTGTGTCTCTCACTAGGTCCCTGTGTCTCTCTCAGTCCCTGTCACTCTCTCGGTCCCTGTGTCTCACTCGGTCCCTGTGTCTCTCTCTCTCTCGGACCCTATCTCTCTCCCTCGGTCCCTGTGTCTCACTCGGTCCCTGTGTCTCACTCGGTCCCTGTGTTTCTCTCTAGGTCCTTGTGTCTCTCTCAGTCCCTGTGTCTCACTCGGTCCCTGTCTCTCTCTCGGTCCCTGTGTCTCACTCGGTCCCTGTGTCTCTCTCGCTCGCACCCTATCTCTCTACCTCGGTCCCTGTGTCTCACTCGGTCCCTGTGTCTCACTCGGTCCCTGTGTTTCTCTCTAGGTCCTTGTGTCTCTCTCAGTCCCTGTGTCTCACTCGGTCCCTGTCTCTCTCTCGGTCCCTGTGTCTCACTCGGTCCCTGTGTCTCACTCGGTCCCTTTGTATCTCTCTCTCTCGGACCGGGTCTGTCTCTCTCGGTCCCTGTGTCTCACTCGGTCCCTGTGTCTCTCTCTCAGTGCCTGTGTCTCTCTCTCGGTCCCTGTGAATCTCTCAGTCCCTGTGTCTCACTCGGTCCCTGTGTCTCTCTCTCGGTCCCTATCTCTCTATCTCGGTCCCTGTGTCTCTCTCGGTCCCTGTCTCTCTCTCTCAGTCACTCTGTTTCTCTCGGTCCCTGTGTCTTTCTCGGTCACTGTCTCTCTCCCTGTCCTGTCTCTCTCTCTCAGTCCCTGTGTCTCTCTCTCTGTCCCTGTCTCTCTCTCGGTCCCTCTGTCTCTCTTGGTCCCTGTGTCTCTCTCTCGGTCTCTGTGTCTCTCTCTCACCCCGGTGTCTCTCTCGGTCCTGGTGTCTCTCTTGGTCCCCGTGTCTCTCTCTCGGTCCCTGTGTCTCTCTCGGTCCCTGTGTCTCTCTCTCAGTCCTTGTGTCTCTCTCTCGGTCCCTGTCTCTCTATCTCTGTCCCTGTGTCTCTCTTGGTCCCTGTGTCTCTCTCGGTCCCTGTGACTCTCTCGGTACCTGTGTCTCTCTCTAGGTCCTTGTGTCTCACTCGGTCCCTGTCTCTCTCTCGGTCCCTGTGTCTCACTCGGTCCCTGTGTCTCTCTCGCTCGCACCCTATCTCTCTCACTCGGTCCCTGTGTCTCACTCGGTCCCTGTGTCTCACTCGGTCCCTGTGTTTCTCTCTAGGTCCTTGTGTCTCTCTCAGTCCCTGTGTCTCACTCGGTCCCTGTCTCTCTCTCTCGGTCCCTGTGACTCTCTCAGTCCCTGTGTCTCACTCGGTCCCTGTGTCTCACTCTCGGTCCCTATCTCTCTATCTCGGTCCCTGTCTCTCTCTCTCAGTCACTCTGTTTCTCTCGGTCCCTGTGTCTTTCTCGGTCACTGTCTCTCTCCCTGTCCTGTCTCTCTCTCTCACCCCGGTGTCTCTCTCGGTCCTGGTGTCTCTCTTGGTCCCTGTGTCTCTCTCTCAGTCCCTGTGTTTCTCTCTCGGTGCCTGTGTCTCTCTCTCGGTCCCTGTGACTCTCTCAGTCCCTGTGTCTCTCTCGGTCTCTGTGTCTCTCTCTCGGTCCCTCTATGTCTCTCTCGGTCCCTGTGTCTCTCTCTGTCCCTGTGACTCGCTCAGTCCCTGTGTCTCTCGCTCGGTCCCTGTGTCTCTCTCTCGGTCCCTGTGTCTCTCTCTCAGTCCCTGTGACTCTCTCTCGGTCCCTGTGTCTCTCTCTCGGTCCCTGTGACTCTCTCAGTCCCTGTGTCTCTCTCGGTCCCTGTGTCTCTCTCTTGGTCCCTCTATGTCTCTCTCGGTCCCTGTGTCTCTCTCTGTCCCTATGACTCGCTCAGTCCCTGTGTCTCTCACTAGGTCCCTGTGTCTCTCTCAGTCCCTGTCACTCTCTCGGTCCCTGTGTCTCACTCGGTCCCTGTGTCTCACTCGGTCCCTGTCTCTCTCTCGGTCCCTGTGTCTCACTCGGTCCCTGTGTCTCTCTCGCTCGCACCCTATCTCTCTCCCTCGGTCCCTGTGTCTCACTCGGTCCCTGTGTCTCACTCGGTCCCTGTGTTTCTCTCTAGGTCCTTGTGTCTCTCTCAGTCCCTGTGTCTCACTCGGTCCCTGTCTCTCTCTCGGTCCCTGTGTCTCACTCGGTCCCTGTGTCTCTCTCGCTCGCACCCTATCTCTCTCCCTCGGTCCCTGTGTCTCACTCGGTCCCTGTGTCTCACTCGGTCCCTGTGTTTCTCTCTAGGTCCTTGTGTCTCTCTCAGTCCCTGTGTCTCACTCGGTCCCTGTCTCTCTCTCGGTCCCTGTGTCTCACTCGGTCCCTTTGTATCTCTCTCTCTCGGACCGGGTCTGTCTCTCTCGGTCCCTGTGTCTCACTCGGTCCCTGTGTCTCTCTCTCGGTGCCTGTGTCTCTCTCTCGGTCCCTGTGAATCTCTCAGTCCCTGTGTCTCACTCGGTCCCTGTGTCTCACTCTCGGTCCCTATCTCTCTATCTCGGTCCCTGTCTCTCTCTCTCTCAGTCACTCTGTTTCTCTCGGTCCCTGTGTCTTTCTCGGTCACTGTCTCTCTCCCTGTCCTGTCTCTCTCTCTCTCAGTCCCTGTGTCTCTCTCTCTGTCCCTGTCTCTCTCTCGGTCCCTCTGTCTCTCTTGGTCCCTGTGTCTCTCTCTCGGTCCCTGTGTCTCTCTCTCACCCCGGTGTCTCTCTCGGTCCTGGTGTCTCTCTTGGTCCCCGTGTCTCTCTCTCGGTCCCTGTGTCTCTCTCGGTCCCTGTGTCTCTCTCTCAGTCCTTGTGTCTCTCTCTCGGTCCCTGTCTCTCTATCTCTGTCCCTGTGTCTCTCTTGGTCCCTGTGTCTCTCTCGGTCCCTGTGACTCTCTCGGTACCTGTGTCTCTCTCTAGGTCCTTGTGTCTCACTCGGTCCCTGTCTCTCTCTCGGTCCCTGTGTCTCACTCGGTCCCTGTGTCTCTCTCGCTCGCACCCTATCTCTCTCACTCGGTCCCTGTGTCTCACTCGGTCCCTGTGTCTCACTCGGTCCCTGTGTTTCTCTCTAGGTCCTTGTGTCTCTCTCAGTCCCTGTGTCTCACTCGGTCCCTGTCTCTCTCTCTCGGTCCCTGTGACTCTCTCAGTCCCTGTGTCTCACTCGGTCCCTGTGTTTCACTCTCGGTCCCTATCTCTCTATCTCGGTCCCTGTCTCTCTCTCTCAGTCACTCTGTTTCTCTCGGTCCCTGTGTCTTTCTCGGTCACTGTCTCTCTCCCTGTCCTGTCTCTCTCTCTCACCCCGGTGTCTCTCTCGGTCCTGGTGTCTCTCTTGGTCCCTGTGTCTCTCTCTCAGTCCCTGTGTTTCTCTCTCGGTGCCTGTGTCTCTCTCTCGGTCCCTGTGACTCTCTCAGTCCCTGTGTCTCTCTCGGTCTCTGTGTCTCTCTCTCGGTCCCTCTATGTCTCTCTCGGTCCCTGTGTCTCTCTCTGTCCCTGTGACTCGCTCAGTCCCTGTGTCTCTCGCTCGGTCCCTGTGTCTCTCTCTCGGTCCCTGTGTCTCTCTCTCAGTCCCTGTGACTCTCTCTCGGTCCCTGTGTCTCTCTCTCGGTCCCTGTGACTCTCTCAGTCCCTGTGTCTCTCTCGGTCCCTGTGTCTCTCTCTTGGTCCCTCTATGTCTCTCTCGGTCCCTGTGTCTCTCTCTGTCCCTATGACTCGCTCAGTCCCTGTGTCTCTCACTAGGTCCCTGTGTCTCTCTCAGTCCCTGTCACTCTCTCGGTCCCTGTGTCTCACTCGGTCCCTGTGTCTCTCTCTCTCTCGGACCCTATCTCTCTCCCTCGGTCCCTGTGTCTCACTCGGTCCCTGTGTCTCACTCGGTCCCTGTGTTTCTCTCTAGGTCCTTGTGTCTCTCTCAGTCCCTGTGTCTCACTCGGTCCCTGTCTCTCTCTCGGTCCCTGTGTCTCACTCGGTCCCTGTGTCTCTCTCGCTCGCACCCTATCTCTCTACCTCGGTCCCTGTGTCTCACTCGGTCCCTGTGTCTCACTCGGTCCCTGTGTTTCTCTCTAGGTCCTTGTGTCTCTCTCAGTCCCTGTGTCTCACTCGGTCCCTGTCTCTCTCTCGGTCCCTGTGTCTCACTCGGTCCCTGTGTCTCACTCGGTCCCTTTGTATCTCTCTCTCTCTGACTGGGTCTGTCTCTCTCGGTCCCTGTGTCTCACTCGGTCCCTGTGTCTCTCTCTCGGTGCCTGTGTCTCTCTCTCGGTCCCTGTGAATCTCTCAGTCCCTGTGTCTCACTCGGTCCCTGTGTCTCTCTCTCGGTCCCTATCTCTCTATCTCGGTCCCTGTGTCTCTCTCGGTCCCTGTCTCTCTCTCTCAGTCACTCTGTTTCTCTCGGTCCCTGTGTCTTTCTCGGTCACTGTCTCTCTCCCTGTCCTGTCTCTCTCTCTCAGTCCCTGTGTCTCTCTCTCTGTCCCTGTCTCTCTCTCGGTCCCTCTGTCTCTCTTGGTCCCTGTGTCTCTCTCTCGGTCCCTGTGTCTCTCTCTCACCCCGGTGTCTCTCTCGGTCCTGGTGTCTCTCTTGGTCCCCGTGTCTCTCTCTCGGTCCCTGTGTCTCTCTCGGTCCCTGTGTCTCTCTCTCAGTCCTTGTGTCTCTCTCTCGGTCCCTGTCTCTCTATCTCTGTCCCTGTGTCTCTCTTGGTCCCTGTGTCTCTCTCGGTCCCTGTGACTCTCTCGGTACCTGTGTCTCTCTCTAGGTCCTTGTGTCTCACTCGGTCCCTGTCTCTCTCTCGGTCCCTGTGTCTCACTCGGTCCCTGTGTCTCTCTCGCTCGCACCCTATCTCTCTCACTCGGTCCCTGTGTCTCACTCGGTCCCTGTGTCTCACTCGGTCCCTGTGTTTCTCTCTAGGTCCTTGTGTCTCTCTCAGTCCCTGTGTCTCACTCGGTCCCTGTCTCTCTCTCTCGGTCCCTGTGACTCTCTCAGTCCCTGTGTCTCACTCGGTCCCTGTGTCTCACTCTCGGTCCCTATCTCTCTATCTCGGTCCCTGTCTCTCTCTCTCAGTCACTCTGTTTCTCTCGGTCCCTGTGTCTTTCTCGGTCACTGTCTCTCTCCCTGTCCTGTCTCTCTCTCTCACCCCGGTGTCTCTCTCGGTCCTGGTGTCTCTCTTGGTCCCTGTGTCTCTCTCTCAGTCCCTGTGTTTCTCTCTCGGTGCCTGTGTCTCTCTCTCGGTCCCTGTGACTCTCTCAGTCCCTGTGTCTCTCTCGGTCCCTGTGTCTCTCTCTCGGTCCCTTTATGTCTCTCTCGGTCCCTGTGTCTCTCTCTGTCCCTGTGACTCGCTCAGTCCCTGTGTCTCTCACTCGGTCCCTGTGTCTCTCTCTCGGTCCCTGTGTCTCTCTCTCAGTCCCTGTGACTCTCTCTCGGTCCCTGTGTCTCTCTCTCGGTCCCTGTGACTCTCTCAGTCCCTGTGTCTCTCTCGGTCCCTGTGTCTCTCTCTCGGTCCCTCTATGTCTCTCTCGGTCCCTGTGTCTCTCTCTGTCCCTGTGACTCGCTCAGTCCCTGTGTCTCTCACTAGGTCCCTGTGTCTCTCTCAGTCCCTGTCACTCTCTCGGTCCCTGTGTCTCACTCGGTCCCTGTGTCTCTCTCTCTCTCAGACCCTATCTCTCTCCCTCGGTCCCTGTGTCTCACTCGGTCCCTGTGTCTCACTCGGTCCCTGTGTTTCTCTCTAGGTCCTTGTGTCTCTCTCAGTCCCTGTGTCTCACTCGGTCCCTGTCTCTCTCTCGGTCCCTGTGTCTCACTCGGTCCCTGTGTCTCTCTCTCTCGCACCCTATCTCTCTCCCTCGGTCCCTGTGTCTCACTCGGTCCCTGTGTCTCACTCGGTCCCTGTGTTTCTCTCTAGGTCCTTGTGTCTCTCTCAGTCCCTGTGTCTCACTCGGTCCCTGTCTCTCTCTCGGTCCCTGTGTCTCACTCGGTCCCTGTGTCTCACTCGGTCCCTTTGTATCTCTCTCTCTCGGACCGGGTCTGTCTCTCTCGGTCCCTGTGTCTCACTCGGTCCCTGTGTCTCTCTCTCGGTGCCTGTGTCTCTCTCTCGGTCCCTGTGAATCTCTCAGTCCCTGTGTCTCACTCGGTCCCTGTGTCTCTCTCTCGGTCCCTATCTCTCTATCTCGGTCCCTGTGTATCTCTCGGTCCCTGTCTCTCTCTCTCAGTCACTCTGTTTCTCTCGGTCCCTGTGTCTTTCTCGGTCACTGTCTCTCTCCCTGTCCTGTCTCTCTCTCTCAGTCCCTGTGTCTCTCTCTCTGTCCCTGTCTCTCTCTCGGTCCCTCTGTCTCTCTTGGTCCCTGTGTCTCTCTCTCGGTCCCTGTGTCTCTCTCTCACCCCGGTGTCTCTCTCGGTCCTGGTGTCTCTCTTGGTCCCTGTGTCTCTCTCTCGGTCCCTGTGTCTCTCTCGGTCCCTGTGTCTCTCTCTCGGTCCCTCTATGTCTCTCTCGGTCCCTGTGTCTCTCTCTGTCCCTGTGACTCGCTCAGTCCCTGTGACTCTCTCGGTCCCAGTCACTCTCTCGGTCCCTGTGTCTCACTCGGTCCCTGTGTCTCTCTCTCGGACCCTGTGTCTCTCTCTCGGTCCCTGTCTCTCTCTCTCGGTCCCTGTGTCTCTCTCGGTCCCTGTGTCTCTCTCAGTCCCTGTGTCTCTCTCTCGGTCCCTGTGTCTCTCCCTCGGTCCCTGTGTCTCTCTCTGTCCCTGTGACTCGCTCAGTCCCTGTGTCTCTCGCTCGGTCCCTGTGACTCTCTCTCGGTCCCTGTGTCTCTCTCTCGGTCCCTGTGACTCTCTCAGTCCCTGTGTCTCTCTCGGTCCCTGTGTCTCTCTCTTGGTCCCTCTATGTCTCTCTCGGTCCCTGTGTCTCTCTCTGTCCCTATGACTCGCTCAGTCCCTGTGTCTCTCACTAGGTCCCTGTGTCTCTCTCAGTCCCTGTCACTCTCTCGGTCCCTGTGTCTCACTCGGTCCCTGTGTCTCTCTCTCTCTCGGACCCTATCTCTCTCCCTCGGTCCCTGTGTCTCACTCGGTCCCTGTGTCTCACTCGGTCCCTGTGTTTCTCTCTAGGTCCTTGTGTCTCTCTCAGTCCCTGTGTCTCACTCGGTCCCTGTCTCTCTCTCGGTCCCTGTGTCTCACTCGGTCCCTGTGTCTCTCTCGCTCGCACCCTATCTCTCTACCTCGGTCCCTGTGTCTCACTCGGTCCCTGTGTCTCACTCGGTCCCTGTGTTTCTCTCTAGGTCCTTGTGTCTCTCTCAGTCCCTGTGTCTCACTCGGTCCCTGTCTCTCTCTCGGTCCCTGTGTCTCACTCGGTCCCTGTGTCTCACTCGGTCCCTTTGTATCTCTCTCTCTCGGACCGGGTCTGTCTCTCTCGGTCCCTGTGTCTCACTCGGTCCCTGTGTCTCTCTCTCGGTGCCTGTGTCTCTCTCTCGGTCCCTGTGAATCTCTCAGTCCCTGTGTCTCACTCGGTCCCTGTGTCTCTCTCTCTCGGTCCCTATCTCTCTATCTCGATCCCTGTGTCTCTCTCGGTCCCTGTCTCTCTCTCTCAGTCACTCTGTTTCTCTCGGTCCCTGTGTCTTTCTCGGTCACTGTCTCTCTCCCTGTCCTGTCTCTCTCTCTCAGTCCCTGTGTCTCTCTCTCTGTCCCTGTCTCTCTCTCGGTCCCTCTGTCTCTCTTGGTCCCTGTGTCTCTCTCTCGGTCCCTGTGTCTCTCTCTCACCCCGGTGTCTCTCTCGGTCCTGGTGTCTCTCTTGGTCCCCGTGTCTCTCTCTCGGTCCCTGTGTCTCTCTCGGTCCCTGTGTCTCTCTCTCAGTCCTTGTGTCTCTCTCTCGGTCCCTGTCTCTCTATCTCTGTCCCTGTGTCTCTCTTGGTCCCTGTGTCTCTCTCGGTCCCTGTGACTCTCTCGGTACCTGTGTCTCTCTCTAGGTCCTTGTGTCTCACTCGGTCCCTGTCTCTCTCTCGGTCCCTGTGTCTCACTCGGTCCCTGTGTCTCTCTCGCTCGCACCCTATCTCTCTCACTCGGTCCCTGTGTCTCACTCGGTCCCTGTGTCTCACTCGGTCCCTGTGTTTCTCTCTAGGTCCTTGTGTCTCTCTCAGTCCCTGTGTCTCACTCGGTCCCTGTCTCTCTCTCTCGGTCCCTGTGACTCTCTCAGTCCCTGTGTCTCACTCGGTCCCTGTGTCTCACTCTCGGTCCCTGTGTCTCACTCTCGGTCCCTATCTCTCTATCTCGGTCCCTGTCTCTCTCTCTCAGTCACTCTGTTTCTCTCGGTCCCTGTGTCTTTCTCGGTCACTGTCTCTCTCCCTGTCCTGTCTCTCTCTCTCACCCCGGTGTCTCTCTCGGTCCTGGTGTCTCTCTTGGTCCCTGTGTCTCTCTCTCAGTCCCTGTGTTTCTCTCTCGGTGCCTGTGTCTCTCTCTCGGTCCCTGTGACTCTCTCAGTCCCTGTGTCTCTCTCGGTCCCTGTGTCTCTCTCTCGGTCCCTCTATGTCTCTCTCGGTCCCTGTGTCTCTCTCTGTCCCTGTGACTCGCTCAGTCCCTGTGTCTCTCGCTCGGTCCCTGTGTCTCTCTCTCGGTCCCTGTGTCTCTCTCTCAGTCCCTGTGACTCTCTCTCGGTCCCTGTGTCTCTCTCTCGGTCCCTGTGACTCTCTCAGTCCCTGTGTCTCTCTCGGTCCCTGTGTCTCTCTCTTGGTCCCTCTATGTCTCTCTCGGTCCCTGTGTCTCTCTCTGTCCCTGTGACTCGCTCAGTCCCTGTGTCTCTCACTCGGTCCCTGTGTCTCTCTCTCGGTCCCTGTGTCTCTCTCTCAGTCCCTGTGACTCTCTCTCGGTCCCTGTGTCTCTCTCTCGGTCCCTGTGACTCTCTCAGTCCCTGTGTCTCTCTCGGTCCCTGTGTCTCTCTCTCGGTCCCTCTATGTCTCTCTCGGTCCCTGTGTCTCTCTCTGTCCCTGTGACTCGCTCAGTCCCTGTGTCTCTCACTAGGTCCCTGTGTCTCTCTCAGTCCCTGTCACTCTCTCGGTCCCTGTGTCTCACTCGGTCCCTGTGTCTCTCTCTCTCTCAGACCCTATCTCTCTCCCTCGGTCCCTGTGTCTCACTCGGTCCCTGTGTCTCACTCGGTCCCTGTGTTTCTCTCTAGGTCCTTGTGTCTCTCTCAGTCCCTGTGTCTCACTCGGTCCCTGTCTCTCTCTCGGTCCCTGTGTCTCACTCGGTCCCTGTGTCTCTCTCTCTCGCACCCTATCTCTCTCCCTCGGTCCCTGTGTCTCACTCGGTCCCTGTGTCTCACTCGGTCCCTGTGTTTCTCTCTAGGTCCTTGTGTCTCTCTCAGTCCCTGTGTCTCACTCGGTCCCTGTCTCTCTCTCGGTCCCTGTGTCTCACTCGGTCCCTGTGTCTCACTCGGTCCCTTTGTATCTCTCTCTCTCGGACCGGGTCTGTCTCTCTCGGTCCCTGTGTCTCACTCGGTCCCTGTGTCTCTCTCTCGGTGCCTGTGTCTCTCTCTCGGTCCCTGTGAATCTCTCAGTCCCTGTGTCTCACTCGGTCCCTGTGTCTCTCTCTCGGTCCCTATCTCTCTATCTCGGTCCCTGTGTCTCTCTCGGTCCCTGTCTCTCTCTCTCAGTCACTCTGTTTCTCTCGGTCCCTGTGTCTTTCTCGGTCACTGTCTCTCTCCCTGTCCTGTCTCTCTCTCTCAGTCCCTGTGTCTCTCTCTCTGTCCCTGTCTCTCTCTCGGTCCCTCTGTCTCTCTTGGTCCCTGTGTCTCTCTCTCGGTCCCTGTGTCTCTCTCTCACCCCGGTGTCTCTCTCGGTCCTGGTGTCTCTCTTGGTCCCTGTGTCTCTCTCTCGGTCCCTGTGTCTCTCTCGGTCCCTGTGTCTCTCTCTCGGTCCCTCTATGTCTCTCTCGGTCCCTGTGTCTCTCTCTGTCCCTGTGACTCGCTCAGTCCCTGTGACTCTCTCGGTCCCAGTCACTCTCTCGGTCCCTGTGTCTCACTCGGTCCCTGTGTCTCTCTCTCGGACCCTGTGTCTCTCTCTCGGTCCCTGTCTCTCTCTCTCGGTCCCTGTGTCTCTCTCGGTCCCTGTGTCTCTCTCAGTCCCTGTGTCTCTCTCTCGGTCCCTGTGTCTCTCTCTCTCAATCCCTGATTCTCTCTCGCTCCCTGTCTCTCTCTCAGTCCCTGTCTCTCTCTCTCGGTCCCTGTGTCTCTCTCGGTCCATATGTCTCTCTCTCGGTCCCTGTGTCTCTCACGGTCCCTGTGTCTCTCTCGGTCCCTGTGTCTCACTCGGTCCCTGTGTCTCTCTCGGTCCTTGTGTCTCTCTCTCGGTCCCTGTCTCTCTCGGTCCTTGTCTCTCTCTCTCAGTCCCACTGTCTCTCTCGGTCCCTCTGTCTCTCTCTCGCTCCCTATCTTTCTCTCTCGGACTATTGTGTCTCTCTCTCGGTCCCTGTGTCTCACTCGGTCCCTCTGTCTCTCACTCGGTCCCTGTCTCTCTCTTGGTCCCTCTGTCTCACTCGGTCCTTGTGACTCTCTCGGTACCTGTGTCTCTCTCTAGGTCCTTGTGTCGCACTCGGTCCCTGTCTCTCTCTCGGTCCCTGTGTCTCACTCGGTCCCGGTGTCTCTCTCTCAGTCCCTGTCTCTCTCTCTCGGTCCCTGTGTCTCTCTCGGTCCCTGTGTCTCTCTCTCAGTCCCTGTGTCTCTCTCTCGGTCCCTGTCTCTCTATCTCGGTCCCTGTGTCTCTCTTGGTCCCTGTGTCTCTTTCTCGGTCCCTGTCTCCCTCTCTCGGTCCCTGTGACTCTCTCGGTACCTGTGTCTCTCTCTAGGTCCTTGTGTCTCACTCGGTCCCTGTCTCTCTCTCGGTCCCTGTGTCTCACTCGGTCCCTGTGTCTCTCTCGCTCGCACCCTATCTCTCTCCCTCGGTCCCTGTGTCTCACTCGGTCCCTGTGTCTCTCTCTCGGTCCCTGTCTCTCTCTCTCGGTCCCTGTGTCTCACTCGGTCCCTGTGTCTCTCTCGGTCCCTGTGTCTCTCTCTCGGCCCCTGTCTCTCTCTCTCGGTCCCTTTGTCTCTCTCGGTCCCTGTGCCTATCTCTCGGTCCCTCTGTATATCTCTCGGTCCCTGTGTCTCTCTCTCGGTCCCTGTGTCCCTCTCGGTCCCTTTGTCTCTCTCAGTCGCTGTGTCACTCTCTCGGTCCCTGTGTCTCTCTCTCGGTCCCTGTGTCCCTCTCGGTCCCTGTGTCTCTCTCTCGGTCCCTGTGTCTCTCACTCGTTCCCTGTGTCTCTCACTCGGTCCCTGTGCCCCTCTCGGTTCCTGTGTCTCTCTATCGGTCCCTGTGTCTCTCACTCGGTCCCTGTGTCTCTCACTCGGTCCCTGTGTCTCGCTCTCTTGGACCCTGTCTCTCTCCTTCGTTCCCTGTGCCTCACTCGGTCCCTGTCTCTCTCTCTCGGTCCCTGTGTCTCTCTCTCGGTCACTCTGTTTCTCTCGGTCCCTGTGTCTCTCTCTCGGTCCCTGTGTCCCTCTCACCCCTGTGTCACTCTCTCAGTGCCTGTGTCTCTCTCTCGGTCCCTGTGACTCTCTTAGTCCCTGTGTCTCACTCGGTCCCTGTGTCTCTCTCTCGGTCCCTATCTCTCTATCTCGGTCCCTGTGTCTCTCTCTCGGTGCCTGTGTCTCTCTCTCGGTCCCTGTGACTCTCTCAGTCCCTGTGTCTCACTCGGTCCCTGTGTCTCTCTGTCGGTCCCTATCTCTCTATCTCGGTCCCTGTCTCTCTCTCTCAGTCACTCTGTTTCTCTCGGTCCCTGTGTCTTTCTCGGTCCCTGTCTCTCTCTCTCAGTCCCTGTGTCTCTCTCTCTGTCCCTGTCTCTCTCTCGGTCCCTCTGTCTCTCTTGGTCCCTGTGTCTCTCTCTCCGTCCCTGTGTCTCTCTCTCACCCCGGTGTCTCTCTCGGTCCTGGTGTCTCTCTTGGTCCCTGTGTCTCTCTCTCAGTCCCTGTGTCTCTCTCTCGGTGCCTGTGTCTCTCTCTCGGTCCCTGTGACTCTCTCAGTCCCTGTGTCTCTCTCGGTCCCTGTGTCTCTCTCTCGGTCCCTCTATGTCTCTCTCGGTCCCTGTCTCTCTCTCGGTCCCTGTGTCTCACTCGGTCCCTGTGTCTCACTCGGTCCCTTTGTATCTCTCTCTCTCGGACCGGGTCTGTCTCTCTCGGTCCCTGTGTCTCACTCGGTCCCTGTGTCTCTCTCTCGGTGCCTGTGTCTCTCTCTCGGTCCCTGTGAATCTCTCAGTCCCTGTGTCTCACTCGGTCCCTGTGTCTCTCTCTCGGTCCCTATCTCTCTATCTCGGTCCCTGTGTCTCTCTCGGTCCCTGTCTCTCTCTCTCAGTCACTCTGTTTCTCTCGGTCCCTGTGTCATTCTCGGTCACTGTCTCTCTCCCTGTCCTGTCTCTCTCTCTCAGTCCCTGTGTCTCTCTCTCTGTCCCTGTCTCTCTCTCGGTCCCTCTGTCTCTCTTGGTCCCTGTGTCTCTCTCTCGGTCCCTGTGTCTCTCTCTCACCCCGGTGTCTCTCTCGGTCCTGGTGTCTCTCTTGGTCCCTGTGTCTCTCTCTCGGTCCCTGTGTCTCTCTCGGTCCCTGTGTCTCTCTCTCGGTCCCTCTATGTCTCTCTCGGTCCCTGTGTCTCTCTCTGTCCCTGTGACTCGCTCAGTCCCTGTGACTCTCTCGGTCCCAGTCACTCTCTCGGTCCCTGTGTCTCACTCGGTCCCTGTGTCTCTCTCTCGGACCCTGTGTCTCTCTCTCGGTCCCTGTCTCTCTCTCTCGGTCCCTGTGTCTCTCTCGGTCCCTGTGTCTCTCTCAGTCCCTATGTCTCTCTCTCGGTCCCTGTGTCTCTCTCTCTCAATCCCTGATTCTCTCTCGGTCCCTGTGTCTCTCTCAGTCCCTGTCTCTCTCTCTCGGTCCCTGTGTCTCTCTCGGTCCATATGTCTCTCTCTCGGTCCCTGTGTCTCTCACGGTCCCTGTGTCTCTCTCTCGGTCCCTGTCTCTCTCTCTCGGTCCCTGTGTCTCACTCGGTCCCTGTGTCTCTCTCTCGGTCCCTGTCTCTCTCTCTCGGTCCCTGTGTCTCACTCGGTCCCTGTGTCTCTCTCGGTCCCTGTGTCTCTCTCTCGGCCCCTGTCTCTCTCTCTCGGTCCCTTTGTCTCTCTCGGTCCCTGTGTCTATCTCTCGGTCCCTCTGTATATCTCTCGGTCCCTGTGTCTCTCTCTCGGTCCCTGTGTCTCTCTCTCGGTCCCTGTGTCTCTCTCTGGGTCCCTTTGTCTCTCTCAGTCGCTGTGTCACTCTCTCGGTCCCTGTGTCTCTCTCTCGGTCCCTGTGTCCCTCTCGGTCCCTGTGTCTCTCTCTCGGTCCCTGTGTCTCTCTCTCGGTCCCTTTGTCTCTCTCAGTCGCTGTGTCACTCTCTCGGTCCCTGTGTCTCTCTCGGTCCCTGTGTCTCTCTCAGTCCCTGTGTCTCTCTCTCGGTCCCTGTGTCTCTCTCTCTCAATCCCTGATTCTCTCTCGGTCCCTGTGTCTCACTCGGTACCTGTGTTTCTCTCTAGGTCCTTGTGTCTCTCTCAGTCCCTGTGTCTCACTCGGTCCCTGTCTCTCTCTCGGTCCCTGTGTCTCACTCGGTCCCTGTGTCTCTCTCGCTCGCACCCTATCTCTCTCCCTCGGTCCCTGTGTCTCACTCGGTCCCTGTGTCTCACTCGGTCCCTGTGTTTCTCTCTAGGTCCTTGTGTCTCTCTCAGTCCCTGTGTCTCACTCGGTCCCTGTCTCTCTCTCGGTCCCTGTGTCTCACTCGGTCCCTTTGTATCTCTCTCTCTCGGACCGGGTCTGTCTCTCTCGGTCCCTGTGTCTCACTCGGTCCCGGTGTCTCTCTCTCGGTGCCTGTGTCTCTCTCTCGGTCCCTGTGAATCTCTCAGTCCCTGTGTCTCACTCGGTCCCTGTGTCTCACTCTCGGTCCCTATCTCTCTATCTCGGTCCCTGTCTCTCTCTCTCAGTCACTCTGTTTCTCTCGGTCCCTGTGTCTTTCTCGGTCACTGTCTCTCTCCCTGTCCTGTCTCTCTCTCTCTCAGTCCCTGTGTCTCTCTCTCTGTCCCTGTCTCTCTCTCGGTCCCTCTGTCTCTCTTGGTCCCTGTGTCTCTCTCTCGGTCCCTGTGTCTCTCTCTCACCCCGGTGTCTCTCTCGGTCCTGGTGTCTCTCTTGGTCCCCGTGTCTCTCTCTCGGTCCCTGTGTCTCTCTCGGTCCCTGTGTCTCTCTCTCAGTCCTTGTGTCTCTCTCTCGGTCCCTGTCTCTCTATCTCTGTCCCTGTGTCTCTCTTGGTCCCTGTGTCTCTCTCGGTCCCTGTGACTCTCTCGGTACCTGTGTCTCTCTCTAGGTCCTTGTGTCTCACTCGGTCCCTGTCTCTCTCTCGGTCCCTGTGTCTCACTCGGTCCCTGTGTCTCTCTCGCTCGCACCCTATCTCTCTCACTCGGTCCCTGTGTCTCACTCGGTCCCTGTGTCTCACTCGGTCCCTGTGTTTCTCTCTAGGTCCTTGTGTCTCTCTCAGTCCCTGTGTCTCACTCGGTCCCTGTCTCTCTCTCTCGGTCCCTGTGACTCTCTCAGTCCCTGTGTCTCACTCGGTCCCTGTGTCTCACTCTCGGTCCCTATCTCTCTATCTCGGTCCCTGTCTCTCTCTCTCAGTCACTCTGTTTCTCTCGGTCCCTGTGTCTTTCTCGGTCACTGTCTCTCTCCCTGTCCTGTCTCTCTCTCTCACCCCGGTGTCTCTCTCGGTCCTGGTGTCTCTCTTGGTCCCTGTGTCTCTCTCTCAGTCCCTGTGTTTCTCTCTCGGTGCCTGTGTCTCTCTCTCGGTCCCTGTGACTCTCTCAGTCCCTGTGTCTCTCTCGGTCTCTGTGTCTCTCTCTCGGTCCCTCTATGTCTCTCTCGGTCCCTGTGTCTCTCTCTGTCCCTGTGACTCGCTCAGTCCCTGTGTCTCTCGCTCGGTCCCTGTGTCTCTCTCTCGGTCCCTGTGTCTCTCTCTCAGTCCCTGTGACTCTCTCTCGGTCCCTGTGTCTCTCTCTCGGTCCCTGTGACTCTCTCAGTCCCTGTGTCTCTCTCGGTCCCTGTGTCTCTCTCTTGGTCCCTCTATGTCTCTCTCGGTCCCTGTGTCTCTCTCTGTCCCTATGACTCGCTCAGTCCCTGTGTCTCTCACTAGGTCCCTGTGTCTCTCTCAGTCCCTGTCACTCTCTCGGTCCCTGTGTCTCACTCGGTCCCTGTGTCTCTCTCTCTCTCGGACCCTATCTCTCTCCCTCGGTCCCTGTGTCTCACTCGGTCCCTGTGTCTCACTCGGTCCCTGTGTTTCTCTCTAGGTCCTTGTGTCTCTCTCAGTCCCTGTGTCTCACTCGGTCCCTGTCTCTCTCTCGGTCCCTGTGTCTCACTCGGTCCCTGTGTCTCTCTCGCTCGCACCCTATCTCTCTACCTCGGTCCCTGTGTCTCACTCGGTCCCTGTGTCTCACTCGGTCCCTGTGTTTCTCTCTAGGTCCTTGTGTCTCTCTCAGTCCCTGTGTCTCACTCGGTCCCTGTCTCTCTCTCGGTCCCTGTGTCTCACTCGGTCCCTGTGTCTCACTCGGTCCCTTTGTATCTCTCTCTCTCTGACCGGGTCTGTCTCTCTCGGTCCCTGTGTCTCACTCGGTCCCTGTGTCTCTCTCTCGGTGCCTGTGTCTCTCTCTCGGTCCCTGTGAATCTCTCAGTCCCTGTGTCTCAGTCGGTCCCTGTGTCTCTCTCTCGGTCCCTATCTCTCTATCTCGGTCCCTGTGTCTCTCTCGGTCCCTGTCTCTCTCTCTCAGTCACTCTGTTTCTCTCGGTCCCTGTGTCTTTCTCGGTCACTGTCTCTCTCCCTGTCCTGTCTCTCTCTCTCAGTCCCTGTGTCTCTCTCTCTGTCCCTGTCTCTCTCTCGGTCCCTCTGTCTCTCTTGGTCCCTGTGTCTCTCTCTCGGTCCCTGTGTCTCTCTCTCACCCCGGTGTCTCTCTCGGTCCTGGTGTCTCTCTTGGTCCCCGTGTCTCTCTCTCGGTCCCTGTGTCTCTCTCGGTCCCTGTGTCTCTCTCTCAGTCCTTGTGTCTCTCTCTCGGTCCCTGTCTCTCTATCTCTGTCCCTGTGTCTCTCTTGGTCCCTGTGTCTCTCTCGGTCCCTGTGACTCTCTCGGTACCTGTGTCTCTCTCTAGGTCCTTGTGTCTCACTCGGTCCCTGTCTCTCTCTCGGTCCCTGTGTCTCACTCGGTCCCTGTGTCTCTCTCGCTCGCACCCTATCTCTCTCACTCGGTCCCTGTGTCTCACTCGGTCCCTGTGTCTCACTCGGTCCCTGTGTTTCTCTCTAGGTCCTTGTGTCTCTCTCAGTCCCTGTGTCTCACTCGGTCCCTGTCTCTCTCTCTCGGTCCCTGTGACTCTCTCAGTCCCTGTGTCTCACTCGGTCCCTGTGTCTCACTCTCGGTCCCTATCTCTCTATCTCGGTCCCTGTCTCTCTCTCTCAGTCACTCTGTTTCTCTCGGTCCCTGTGTCTTTCTCGGTCACTGTCTCTCTCCCTGTCCTGTCTCTCTCTCTCACCCCGGTGTCTCTCTCGGTCCTGGTGTCTCTCTTGGTCCCTGTGTCTCTCTCTCAGTCCCTGTGTTTCTCTCTCGGTGCCTGTGTCTCTCTCTCGGTCCCTGTGACTCTCTCAGTCCCTGTGTCTCTCTCGGTCCCTGTGTCTCTCTCTCGGTCCCTCTATGTCTCTCTCGGTCCCTGTGTCTCTCTCTGTCCCTGTGACTCGCTCAGTCCCTGTGTCTCTCGCTCGGTCCCTGTGTCTCTCTCTCGGTCCCTGTGTCTCTCTCTCAGTCCCTGTGACTCTCTCTCGGTCCCTGTGTCTCTCTCTCGGTCCCTGTGACTCTCTCAGTCCCTGTGTCTCTCTCGGTCCCTGTGTCTCTCTCTTGGTCCCTCTATGTCTCTCTCGGTCCCTGTGTCTCTCTCTGTCCCTGTGACTCGCTCAGTCCCTGTGTCTCTCACTCGGTCCCTGTGTCTCTCTCTCGGTCCCTGTGTCTCTCTCTCAGTCCCTGTGACTCTCTCTCGGTCCCTGTGTCTCTCTCTCGGTCCCTGTGACTCTCTCAGTCCCTGTGTCTCTCTCGGTCCCTGTGTCTCTCTCTCGGTCCCTCTATGTCTCTCTCGGTCCCTGTGTCTCTCTCTGTCCCTGTGACTCGCTCAGTCCCTGTGTCTCTCACTAGGTCCCTGTGTCTCTCTCAGTCCCTGTCACTCTCTCGGTCCCTGTGTCTCACTCGGTCCCTGTGTCTCTCTCTCTCTCAGACCCTATCTCTCTCCCTCGGTCCCTGTGTCTCACTCGGTCCCTGTGTCTCACTCGGTCCCTGTGTTTCTCTCTAGGTCCTTGTGTCTCTCTCAGTCCCTGTGTCTCACTCGGTCCCTGTCTCTCTCTCGGTCCCTGTGTCTCACTCGGTCCCTGTGTCTCTCTCTCTCGCACCCTATCTCTCTCCCTCGGTCCCTGTGTCTCACTCGGTCCCTGTGTCTCACTCGGTCCCTGTGTTTCTCTCTAGGTCCTTGTGTCTCTCTCAGTCCCTGTGTCTCACTCGGTCCCTGTCTCTCTCTCGGTCCCTGTGTCTCACTCGGTCCCTGTGTCTCACTCGGTCCCTTTGTATCTCTCTCTCTCGGACCGGGTCTGTCTCTCTCGGTCCCTGTGTCTCACTCGGTCCCTGTGTCTCTCTCTCGGTGCCTGTGTCTCTCTCTCGGTCCCTGTGAATCTCTCAGTCCCTGTGTCTCACTCGGTCCCTGTGTCTCTCTCTCGGTCCCTATCTCTCTATCTCGGTCCCTGTGTCTCTCTCGGTCCCTGTCTCTCTCTCTCAGTCACTCTGTTTCTCTCGGTCCCTGTGTCTTTCTCGGTCACTGTCTCTCTCCCTGTCCTGTCTCTCTCTCTCAGTCCCTGTGTCTCTCTCTCTGTCCCTGTCTCTCTCTCGGTCCCTCTGTCTCTCTTGGTCCCTGTGTCTCTCTCTCGGTCCCTGTGTCTCTCTCTCACCCCGGTGTCTCTCTCGGTCCTGGTGTCTCTCTTGGTCCCTGTGTCTCTCTCTCGGTCCCTGTGTCTCTCTCGGTCCCTGTGTCTCTCTCTCGGTCCCTCTATGTCTCTCTCGGTCCCTGTGTCTCTCTCTGTCCCTGTGACTCGCTCAGTCCCTGTGACTCTCTCGGTCCCAGTCACTCTCTCGGTCCCTGTGTCTCACTCGGTCCCTGTGTCTCTCTCTCGGACCCTGTGTCTCTCTCTCGGTCCCTGTCTCTCTCTCTCGGTCCCTGTGTCTCTCTCGGTCCCTGTGTCTCTCTCAGTCCCTGTGTCTCTCTCTCGGTCCCTGTGTCTCTCTCTCTCAATCCCTGATTCTCTCTCGCTCCCTGTCTCTCTCTCAGTCCCTGTCTCTCTCTCTCGGTCCCTGTGTCTCTCTCGGTCCATATGTCTCTCTCTCGGTCCCTGTGTCTCTCACGGTCCCTGTGTCTCTCTCGGTCCCTGTGTCTCACTCGGTCCCTGTGTCTCTCTCGGTCCTTGTGTCTCTCTCTCGGTCCCTGTCTCTCTCGGTCCTTGTCTCTCTCTCTCAGTCCCACTGTCTCTCTCGGTCCCTCTGTCTCTCTCTCGCTCCCTATCTTTCTCTCTCGGACTATTGTGTCTCTCTCTCGGTCCCTGTGTCTCACTCGGTCCCTCTGTCTCTCACTCGGTCCCTGTCTCTCTCTTGGTCCCTCTGTCTCACTCGGTCCTTGTGACTCTCTCGGTACCTGTGTCTCTCTCTAGGTCCTTGTGTCGCACTCGGTCCCTGTCTCTCTCTCGGTCCCTGTGTCTCACTCGGTCCCGGTGTCTCTCTCTCAGTCCCTGTCTCTCTCTCTCGGTCCCTGTGTCTCTCTCGGTCCCTGTGTCTCTCTCTCAGTCCCTGTGTCTCTCTCTCGGTCCCTGTCTCTCTATCTCGGTCCCTGTGTCTCTCTTGGTCCCTGTGTCTCTTTCTCGGTCCCTGTCTCCCTCTCTCGGTCCCTGTGACTCTCTCGGTACCTGTGTCTCTCTCTAGGTCCTTGTGTCTCACTCGGTCCCTGTCTCTCTCTCGGTCCCTGTGTCTCACTCGGTCCCTGTGTCTCTCTCGCTCGCACCCTATCTCTCTCCCTCGGTCCCTGTGTCTCACTCGGTCCCTGTGTCTCTCTCTCGGTCCCTGTCTCTCTCTCTCGGTCCCTGTGTCTCACTCGGTCCCTGTGTCTCTCTCGGTCCCTGTGTCTCTCTCTCGGCCCCTGTCTCTCTCTCTCGGTCCCTTTGTCTCTCTCGGTCCCTGTGCCTATCTCTCGGTCCCTCTGTATATCTCTCGGTCCCTGTGTCTCTCTCTCGGTCCCTGTGTCCCTCTCGGTCCCTTTGTCTCTCTCAGTCGCTGTGTCACTCTCTCGGTCCCTGTGTCTCTCTCTCGGTCCCTGTGTCCCTCTCGGTCCCTGTGTCTCTCTCTCGGTCCCTGTGTCTCTCACTCGTTCCCTGTGTCTCTCACTCGGTCCCTGTGCCCCTCTCGGTTCCTGTGTCTCTCTATCGGTCCCTGTGTCTCTCACTCGGTCCCTGTGTCTCTCACTCGGTCCCTGTGTCTCGCTCTCTTGGACCCTGTCTCTCTCCTTCGTTCCCTGTGCCTCACTCGGTCCCTGTCTCTCTCTCTCGGTCCCTGTGTCTCTCTCTCGGTCACTCTGTTTCTCTCGGTCCCTGTGTCTCTCTCTCGGTCCCTGTGTCCCTCTCACCCCTGTGTCACTCTCTCAGTGCCTGTGTCTCTCTCTCGGTCCCTGTGACTCTCTTAGTCCCTGTGTCTCACTCGGTCCCTGTGTCTCTCTCTCGGTCCCTATCTCTCTATCTCGGTCCCTGTGTCTCTCTCTCGGTGCCTGTGTCTCTCTCTCGGTCCCTGTGACTCTCTCAGTCCCTGTGTCTCACTCGGTCCCTGTGTCTCTCTGTCGGTCCCTATCTCTCTATCTCGGTCCCTGTCTCTCTCTCTCAGTCACTCTGTTTCTCTCGGTCCCTGTGTCTTTCTCGGTCCCTGTCTCTCTCTCTCAGTCCCTGTGTCTCTCTCTCTGTCCCTGTCTCTCTCTCGGTCCCTCTGTCTCTCTTGGTCCCTGTGTCTCTCTCTCCGTCCCTGTGTCTCTCTCTCACCCCGGTGTCTCTCTCGGTCCTGGTGTCTCTCTTGGTCCCTGTGTCTCTCTCTCAGTCCCTGTGTCTCTCTCTCGGTGCCTGTGTCTCTCTCTCGGTCCCTGTGACTCTCTCAGTCCCTGTGTCTCTCTCGGTCCCTGTGTCTCTCTCTCGGTCCCTCTATGTCTCTCTCGGTCCCTGTCTCTCTCTCGGTCCCTGTGTCTCACTCGGTCCCTGTGTCTCACTCGGTCCCTTTGTATCTCTCTCTCTCGGACCGGGTCTGTCTCTCTCGGTCCCTGTGTCTCACTCGGTCCCTGTGTCTCTCTCTCGGTGCCTGTGTCTCTCTCTCGGTCCCTGTGAATCTCTCAGTCCCTGTGTCTCACTCGGTCCCTGTGTCTCTCTCTCGGTCCCTATCTCTCTATCTCGGTCCCTGTGTCTCTCTCGGTCCCTGTCTCTCTCTCTCAGTCACTCTGTTTCTCTCGGTCCCTGTGTCATTCTCGGTCACTGTCTCTCTCCCTGTCCTGTCTCTCTCTCTCAGTCCCTGTGTCTCTCTCTCTGTCCCTGTCTCTCTCTCGGTCCCTCTGTCTCTCTTGGTCCCTGTGTCTCTCTCTCGGTCCCTGTGTCTCTCTCTCACCCCGGTGTCTCTCTCGGTCCTGGTGTCTCTCTTGGTCCCTGTGTCTCTCTCTCGGTCCCTGTGTCTCTCTCGGTCCCTGTGTCTCTCTCTCGGTCCCTCTATGTCTCTCTCGGTCCCTGTGTCTCTCTCTGTCCCTGTGACTCGCTCAGTCCCTGTGACTCTCTCGGTCCCAGTCACTCTCTCGGTCCCTGTGTCTCACTCGGTCCCTGTGTCTCTCTCTCGGACCCTGTGTCTCTCTCTCGGTCCCTGTCTCTCTCTCTCGGTCCCTGTGTCTCTCTCGGTCCCTGTGTCTCTCTCAGTCCCTATGTCTCTCTCTCGGTCCCTGTGTCTCTCTCTCTCAATCCCTGATTCTCTCTCGGTCCCTGTGTCTCTCTCAGTCCCTGTCTCTCTCTCTCGGTCCCTGTGTCTCTCTCGGTCCATATGTCTCTCTCTCGGTCCCTGTGTCTCTCACGGTCCCTGTGTCTCTCTCGGTCCCTGTGTCTCACTCGGTCCCTGTGTCTCTCTCGGTCCTTGTGTCTCTCTCTCGGTCCCTGTCTCTCTCGGTCCTTGTCTCTCTCTCTCAGTCCCACTGTCTCTCTCGGTCCCTCTGTCTCTCTCTCGCTCCCTATCTTTCTCTCTCGGACTATTGTGTCTCTCTCTCGGTCCCTGTGTCTCACTCGGTCCCTCTGTCTCTCACTCGGTCCCTGTCTCTCTCTTGGTCCCTCTGTCTCACTCGGTCCCTGTGACTCTCTCGGTACCTGTGTCTCTCTCTAGGTCCTTGTGTCGCACTCGGTCCCTGTCTCTCTCTCGGTCCCTGTGTCTCACTCGGTCCCGGTGTCTCTCTCTCAGTCCCTGTCTCTCTCTCTCGGTCCCTGTGTCTCTCTCGGTCCCTGTGTCTCTCTCTCAGTCCCTGTGTCTCTCTCTCGGTCCCTGTCTCTCTATCTCGGTCCCTGTGTCTCTCTTGGTCCCTGTGTCTCTTTCTCGGTCCCTGTCTCCCTCTCTCGGTCCCTGTGACTCTCTCGGTCCCTGTGTCTCTCTCGCTCGCACCCTATCTCTCTCTCTCGGTCCCTGTGTCTCTCTCTCAGTCCCTGTGTCTCTCTCTCGGTCCCTGTCTCTCTATCTCGGTCCCTGTCTCTCTCTAGGTCCTTGTGTCTCACTCGGTCCCTGTCTCTCTCTCGGTCCCTGTGTCTCACTCGGTCCCTGTGTCTCTCTCGCTCGCACCCTATCTCTCTCCCTCGGTCCCTGTGTCTCACTCGGTCCCTTTGTCTCTCTCTCGGTCCCTGTCTCTCTCTCTCGGTCCCTGTGTCTCACTCGGTCCCTGTGTCTCTCTCGGTCCCTGTGTCTCTCTCTCGGCCCCTGTCTCTCTCTCTCGGTCCCTTTGTCTCTCTCGGTCCCTGTGTCTATCTCTCGGTCCCTCTGTATATCTCTCGGTCCCTGTGTCTCTCTCTCGGTCCCTGTGTCTCTCTCTCGGTCCCTGTGTCTCTCTCTCGGTCCCTTTGTCTCTCTCAGTCGCTGTGTCACTCTCTCGGTCCCTGTGTCTCTCTCTCGGTCCCTGTGTCCCTCTCGGTCCCTGTGTCTCTCTCTCGGTCCCTGTGTCTCTCACTCGTTCCCTGTGTCTCTCACTCGGTCCCTGTGCCCCTCTCGGTCCCTGTGTCTCTCTATCGGTCCCTGTGTCTCTCTCTAGGTCCTTGTGTCTCACTCGGTCCCTGTCTCTCTCTCGGTCCCTGTGTCTCACTCGGTCCCTGTGTCTCTCTCGCTCGCACCCTATCTCTCTCCCTCGGTCCCTGTGTCTCACTCGGTCCCTGTGTCTCTCTCTCGGTCCCTGTCTCTCTCTCTCGGTCCCTGTGTCTCACTCGGTCCCTGTGTCTCTCTCGGTCCCTCTGTCTCTCTCTCGCTCCCTATCTTTCTCTCTCGGACTATTGTGTCTCTCTCTCGGTCCCTGTGTCTCACTCGGTCCCTCTGTCTCTCATTCGGTCCCTGTCTCTCTCTTGGTCCCTCTGTCTCACTCGGTCCTTGTGACGCTCTCGGTACCTGTGTCTCTCTCTAGGTCCTTGTGTCGCACTCGGTCCCTGTCTCTCTCTCGGTCCCTGTGTCTCACTCGGTCCCGGTGTCTCTCTCTCAGTCCCTGTCTCTCTCTCTCGGTCCCTGTGTCTCTCTCGGTCCCTGTGTCTCTCTCTCAGTCCCTGTGTCTCTCTCTCGGTCCCTGTCTCTCTATCTCGGTCCCTGTGTCTCTCTTGGTCACTGTGTCTCTTTCTCGGTCCCTGTCTCCCTCTCTCGGTCCCTGTGACTCTCTCGGTACCTGTGTCTCTCTCTAGGTCCTTGTGTCTCACTCGGTCCCTGTCTCTCTCTCGGTCCCTGTGTCTCACTCGGTCCCTGTGTCTCTCTCGCTCGCACCCTATCTCTCTCCCTCGGTCCCTGTGTCTCACTCGGTCCCTGTGTCTCTCTCTCGGTCCCTGTCTCTCTCTCTCGGTCCCTGTGTCTCACTCGGTCCCTGTGTCTCTCTCGGTCCCTGTGTCTCTCTCTCGGCCCCTGTCTCTCTCTCTCGGTCCCTTTGTCTCTCTCGGTCCCTGTGTCTATCTCTCGGTCCCTCTGTATATCTCTCGGTCCCTGTGTCTCTCTCTCGGTCCCTGTCTCTCTATCTCGGTCCCTGTGTCTCTCTTGGTCCCTGTGTCTCTTTCTCGGTCCCTGTCTCCCTCTCTCGGTCCCTGTGACTCTCTCGGTCCCTGTGTCTCTCTCGCTCGCACCCTATCTCTCTCTCTCGGTCCCTGTGTCTCTCTCTCAGTCCCTGTGTCTCTCTCTCGGTCCCTGTCTCTCTATCTCGGTCCCTGTCTCTCTCTAGGTCCTTGTGTCTCACTCGGTCCCTGTCTCTCTCTCGGTCCCTGTGTCTCACTCGGTCCCTGTGTCTCTCTCGCTCGCACCCTATCTCTCTCCCTCGGTCCCTGTGTCTCACTCGGTCCCTGTGTCTCTCTCTCGGTCCCTGTCTCTCTCTCTCGGTCCCTGTGTCTCACTCGGTCCCTGTGTCTCTCTCGGTCCCTGTGTCTCTCTCTCGGCCCCTGTCTCTCTCTCTCGGTCCCTTTGTCTCTCTCGGTCCCTGTGTCTATCTCTCGGTCCCTCTGTATATCTCTCGGTCCCTGTGTCTCTCTCTCGGTCCCTGTGTCTCTCTCTCGGTCCCTGTGTCTCTCTCTCGGTCCCTTTGTCTCTCTCAGTCGCTGTGTCACTCTCTCGGTCCCTGTGTCTCTCTCTCGGTCCCTGTGTCCCTCTCGGTCCCTGTGTCTCTCTCTCGGTCCCTGTGTCCCTCTCGGTCCCTGTGTCTCTCACTCGTTCCCTGTGTCTCTCACTCGGTCCCTGTGCCCCTCTCGGTCCCTGTGTCTCTCTATCGGTCCCTGTGTCTCTCTCTAGGTCCTTGTGTCTCACTCGGTCCCTGTCTCTCTCTCGGTCCCTGTGTCTCACTCGGTCCCTGTGTCTCTCTCGCTCGCACCCTATCTCTCTCCCTCGGTCCCTGTGTCTCACTCGGTCCCTGTGTCTCTCTCTCGGTCCCTGTCTCTCTCTCTCGGTCCCTGTGTCTCACTCGGTCCCTGTGTCTCTCTCGGTCCCTCTGTCTCTCTCTCGCTCCCTATCTTTCTCTCTCGGACTATTGTGTCTCTCTCTCGGTCCCTGTGTCTCACTCGGTCCCTCTGTCTCTCATTCGGTCCCTGTCTCTCTCTTGGTCCCTCTGTCTCACTCGGTCCTTGTGACGCTCTCGGTACCTGTGTCTCTCTCTAGGTCCTTGTGTCGCACTCGGTCCCTGTCTCTCTCTCGGTCCCTGTGTCTCACTCGGTCCCGGTGTCTCTCTCTCAGTCCCTGTCTCTCTCTCTCGGTCCCTGTGTCTCTCTCGGTCCCTGTGTCTCTCTCTCAGTCCCTGTGTCTCTCTCTCGGTCCCTGTCTCTCTATCTCGGTCCCTGTGTCTCTCTTGGTCCCTGTGTCTCTTTCTCGGTCCCTGTCTCCCTCTCTCGGTCCCTGTGACTCTCTCGGTACCTGTGTCTCTCTCTAGGTCCTTGTGTCTCACTCGGTCCCTGTCTCTCTCTCGGTCCCTGTGTCTCACTCGGTCCCTGTGTCTCTCTCGCTCGCACCCTATCTCTCTCCCTCGGTCCCTGTGTCTCACTCGGTCCCTGTGTCTCTCTCTCGGTCCCTGTCTCTCTCTCTCGGTCCCTGTGTCTCACTCGGTCCCTGTGTCTCTCTCGGTCCCTGTGTCTCTCTCTCGGCCCCTGTCTCTCTCTCTCGGTCCCTTTGTCTCTCTCGGTCCCTGTGTCTATCTCTCGGTCCCTCTGTATATCTCTCGGTCCCTGTGTCTCTCTCTCGGTCCCTGTGTCTCTCTCTCGGTCCCTTTGTCTCTCTCAGTCGCTGTGTCACTCTCTCGGTCCCTGTGTCTCTCTCTCGGTCCCTGTGTCCCTCTCGGTCCCTGTGTCTCTCTCTCGGTCCCTGTGTCTCTCACTCGTTCCCTGTGTCTCTCACTCGGTCCCTGTGCCCCTCTCGGTCCCTGTGTCTCTCTATCGGTCCCTGTGTCTCTCACTCGGTCCCTGTGTCTCTCACTCGGTCCCTGTGTATCGCTCTCTTGGACCCTGTCTCTCTCCTTCGTTCCCTTTGTCTCACTCGGACCCTGTCTCTCTCTCTCGGTCCCTGTGTCTCTCTCTCGGTCACTCTGTTTCTCTCGGTCCCTGTGTCTCTCTCTCGGTCCCTGTGTCCCTCTCACCCCTGTGTCTCTCTCTCAGTGCCTGTGTCTCTCTCTCGGTCCCTGTGACTCTCTTAGTCCCTGTGTCTCACTCGGTCCCTGTGTCTCTCTCTCGGTCCCTATCTCTCTATCTCGGTCCCTGTGTCTCTCTCTCGGTGCCTGTGTCTCTCTCTCGGTCCCTGTGACTCTCTCAGTCCCTGTGTCTCACTCGGTCCCTGTGTCTCTCTGTCGGTCCCTATCTCTCTATCTCGGTCCCTGTCTCTCTCTCTCAGTCACTCTGTTTCTCTCGGTCCCTGTGTCTTTCTCGGTCCCTGTCTCTCTCTCTCAGTCCCTGTGTCTCTCTCTCTGTCCCTGTCTCTCTCTCGGTCCCTCTGTCTCTCTTGGTCCCTGTGTCTCTCTCTCCGTCCCTGTGTCTCTCTCTCACCCCGGTGTCTCTCTCGGTCCTGGTGTCTCTCTTGGTCCCTGTGTCTCTCTCTCAGTCCCTGTGTCTCTCTCTCGGTGCCTGTGTCTCTCTCTCGGTCCCTGTGACTCTCTCAGTCCCTGTGTCTCTCTCGGTCCCTGTGTCTCTCTCTCGGTCCCTCTATGTCTCTCTCGGTCCCTGTCTCTCTCTCGGTCCCTGTGTCTCACTCGGTCCCTGTGTCTCACTCGGTCCCTTTGTATCTCTCTCTCTCGGACCGGGTCTGTCTCTCTCGGTCCCTGTGTCTCACTCGGTCCCTGTGTCTCTCTCTCGGTGCCTGTGTCTCTCTCTCGGTCCCTGTGAATCTCTCAGTCCCTGTGTCTCACTCGGTCCCTGTGTCTCTCTCTCGGTCCCTATCTCTCTATCTCGGTCCCTGTGTCTCTCTCGGTCCCTGTCTCTCTCTCTCAGTCACTCTGTTTCTCTCGGTCCCTGTGTCTTTCTCGGTCACTGTCTCTCTCCCTGTCCTGTCTCTCTCTCTCAGTCCCTGTGTCTCTCTCTCTGTCCCTGTCTCTCTCTCGGTCCCTCTGTCTCTCTTGGTCCCTGTGTCTCTCTCTCGGTCCCTGTGTCTCTCTCTCACCCCGGTGTCTCTCTCGGTCCTGGTGTCTCTCTTGGTCCCTGTGTCTCTCTCGGTCCCTGTGTCTCTCTCTCGGTCCCTCTATGTCTCTCTCGGTCCCTGTGTCTCTCTCTGTCCCTGTGACTCGCTCAGTCCCTGTGACTCTCTCGGTCCCAGTCACTCTCTCGGTCCCTGTGTCTCACTCGGTCCCTGTGTCTCTCTCTCGGACCCTGTGTCTCTCTCTCGGTCCCTGTCTCTCTCTCTCGGTCCCTGTGTCTCTCTCGGTCCCTGTGTCTCTCTCAGTCCCTATGTCTCTCTCTCGGTCCCTGTGTCTCTCTCTCTCAATCCCTGATTCTCTCTCGGTCCCTGTGTCTCTCTCAGTCCCTGTCTCTCTCTCTCGGTCCCTGTGTCTCTCTCGGTCCATATGTCTCTCTCTCGGTCCCTGTGTCTCTCACGGTCCCTGTGTCTCTCTCGGTCCCTGTGTCTCACTCGGTCCCTGTGTCTCTCTCGGTCCTTGTGTCTCTCTCTCGGTCCCTGTCTCTCTCGGTCCTTGTCTCTCTCTCTCAGTCCCACTGTCTCTCTCGGTCCCTCTGTCTCTCTCTCGCTCCCTATCTTTCTCTCTCGGACTATTGTGTCTCTCTCTCGGTCCCTGTGTCTCACTCGGTCCCTCTGTCTCTCACTCGGTCCCTGTCTCTCTCTTGGTCCCTCTGTCTCACTCGGTCCCTGTGACTCTCTCGGTACCTGTGTCTCTCTCTAGGTCCTTGTGTCGCACTCGGTCCCTGTCTCTCTCTCGGTCCCTGTGTCTCACTCGGTCCCGGTGTCTCTCTCTCAGTCCCTGTCTCTCTCTCTCGGTCCCTGTGTCTCTCTCGGTCCCTGTGTCTCTCTCTCAGTCCCTGTGTCTCTCTCTCGGTCCCTGTCTCTCTATCTCGGTCCCTGTGTCTCTCTTGGTCCCTGTGTCTCTTTCTCGGTCCCTGTCTCCCTCTCTCGGTCCCTGTGACTCTCTCGGTCCCTGTGTCTCTCTCGCTCGCACCCTATCTCTCTCTCTCGGTCCCTGTGTCTCTCTCTCAGTCCCTGTGTCTCTCTCTCGGTCCCTGTCTCTCTATCTCGGTCCCTGTCTCTCTCTAGGTCCTTGTGTCTCACTCGGTCCCTGTCTCTCTCTCGGTCCCTGTGTCTCACTCGGTCCCTGTGTCTCTCTCGCTCGCACCCTATCTCTCTCCCTCGGTCCCTGTGTCTCACTCGGTCCCTGTGTCTCTCTCTCGGTCCCTGTCTCTCTCTCTCGGTCCCTGTGTCTCACTCGGTCCCTGTGTCTCTCTCGGTCCCTGTGCCTCTCTCTCGGCCCCTGTCTCTCTCTCTCGGTCCCTTTGTCTCTCTCGGTCCCTGTGTCTATCTCTCGGTCCCTCTGTATATCTCTCGGTCCCTGTGTCTCTCTCTCGGTCCCTGTGTCTCTCTCTCGGTCCCTGTGTCTCTCTCTCGGTCCCTTTGTCTCTCTCAGTCGCTGTGTCACTCTCTCGGTCCCTGTGTCTCTCTCTCGGTCCCTGTGTCCCTCTCGGTCCCTGTGTCTCTCTCTCGGTCCCTGTGTCTCTCACTCGTTCCCTGTGTCTCTCACTCGGTCCCTGTGCCCCTCTCGGTCCCTGTGTCTCTCTATCGGTCCCTGTGTCTCTCTCTAGGTCCGTGTGTCTCACTCGGTCCCTGTCTCTCTCTCGGTCCCTGTGTCTCACTCGGTCCCTGTGTCTCTCTCGCTCGCACCCTATCTCTCTCCCTCGGTCCCTGTGTCTCACTCGGTCCCTGTGTCTCTCTCTCGGTCCCTGTCTCTCTCTCTCGGTCCCTGTGTCTCACTCGGTCCCTGTGTCTCTCTCGGTCCCTGTGTCTCTCTCTCGGCCCCTGTCTCTCTCTCTCGGTCCCTTTGTCTCTCTCGGTCCCTGTGTCTATCTCTCGGTCCCTCTGTATATCTCTCGGTCCCTGTGTCTGTCTCTCGGTCCCTGTGTCTCTCTCTCGGTCCCTTTGTCTCTCTCAGTCGCTGTGTCACTCTCTCGGTCCCTGTGTCTCTCTCTCGGTCCCTGTGTCCCTCTCGGTCCCTGTGTCTCTCTCTCGGTCCCTGTGTCTCTCACTCGTTCCCTGTGTCTCTCACTCGGTCCCTGTGCCCCTCTCGGTCCCTGTGTCTCTCTATCGGTCCCTGTGTCTCTCACTCGGTCCCTGTGTCTCTCACTCGGTCCCTGTGTCTCGCTCTCTTGGACCCTGTCTCTCTCCCTCGTTCCCTGTGTCTCACTCGGTCCCTGTCTCTCTCTCTCGGTCCCTGTGTCTCTCTCTCGGTCCCTGTGTCCCTCTCACCCCTGTGTCTCTCACTCCGTCCCAGTGTCTCTCACTCGGTCCCTGTGTCTCTCTCTCGGTCCCTGTGTCTCTCTCCTTGTCCCTGTGTCTTTCTCGGTCCCTGTGTCTCTCTCAGTCCCTGTGACTGTCTCTCTTGGTCCCTGAGTCTCTCTCTCGGTCCCTGTGTCTCTCTTGGTCCCTGTGTCTCTCTCTCGGTCCGTGTGTCTCACTCGGTCCCTGTGTATCTCTCTCGGTCCCTGAGACTCTCTCAGTCCCTGTGTCTCTCTCCCGGTCCCTGTGTCTCTTTCGGTCCCTGTGTCTCTCTCTCGGTCCCTGTGTCTCTCTCTCTCGGTCCCTGTGTCTCTCTTGGTCCCTGTGTCTCTCTCTCGGTCCCTGTGTCTCCCTTGGTCCGTGTGTCTCACTCGATCCCTGAGACTCTCTCACCCCTGTGTCTCTCTCGGTCCTGGTGTCTCTCTTGGTCCCTGTGTCTCTCTGTCTCAGTCCCTGTGTGTCTCTCTCGGTGCCTGTGTCTCTCCCTCGGTCCCTGTCTCTCTCTCGGTCCCTGTGACTCTCTCAGTCCCTGTGTCTCTCTCGGTCCCTGTGTTTCTCTCTCGGTCCCTGTGTCTCTCTCGGTCCCTGTGACTCGCTCAGTCCCTGTGTTTCTCTCTCTGTCCCTGTGTCTCTCTCGGTCCCTGTGTCTCACTCGGTCCCTATGTCTCTCTCTCTCAGTCCCTGTCTCTCTCTCGGTCCTGGTGTCTCTCTTTGTCCCTGGGTCTCTTGCTTGGTGCCTGTGTCTCTCTCTTGCTCCCTGTGTCTTTCTCGGTCCCTGTGTCTCTCTCAGTCCCTGTGTCTCTCTCGGTCCCTGTGTCTCTCTCTCGGTCCCTGTGTCTCTCTCGGTCCCTGTGACTCGCTCAGTCCCTGTGTCTCTGTCGGTCCCTGTCTCTCTCTCGGTCCCTGTGTCTCACTCGGTCCCTGTGTCTCTCTCTCGGTCCTTGTGTCTCTCTCTCGGTCCCTGTGTCTCTCTCAGTCCCTGTGTCTCTCTCGGTCACTGTCTCTATCTCGGTCCCTGTGTCTCTCTCGGTCCCTGTGTCTCTCTCTCGGTCCTGTGTCTCTCTCGGTCCCTGTGACTCGCTCAGTCCCTGTGTTTCTCTCGGTCACTGTCTCTCTCTCGGTCCCTGTGTCTCTCTCGGTCCCTATGTCTCTCTCGGTCCTTGTGTCTCTCTCTCGGTCCCTGTGTCTCTCTCAGTCCCTGTGACTCTCTCGGTCACTGTCTCTCTCTCGGTCCCTGTGTCTCTCTCCGTCCTGGTGTCTCACCCGGTCCTTGTGTCTCTCTCTCGGTCACTGTCTCTCTCTCGGTCCCTGTGTCTCTCTCGGTCCCTATGTCTCTCTCGGTCCTTGTGTCTCTCTCTCGGTCCCTGTGTCTCTTTCGGTCACTGTCTCTCTCTCGGTCCCTGTGGCTCTCTCGGTCCCTGTGTCTCTCTCCGTCCCTGTGTCTCACTCGGTCCCTGTGTTTCTCTCTAGGTCCTTGTGTCTCTCTCAGTCCCTGTGTCTCTCTCGGTCCCTGTGTCTCACTCGGTCCCTGTGTCTCTCTCTCAGTGCCTGTGTCTCTCTCTCGGTCCCTGTGACTCTCTTAGTCCCTGTGTCTCACTCGGTCCCTGTGTCTCTCTCTCGGTCCCTATCTCTCTATCTCGGTCCCTGTGTCTCTCTCTCGGTGCCTGTGTCTCTCTCTCGGTCCCTGTGACTCTCTCAGTCCCTGTGTCTCACTCGGTCCCTGTGTCTCTCTGTCGGTCCCTATCTCTCTATCTCGGTCCCTGTCTCTCTCTCTCAGTCACTCTGTTTCTCTCGGTCCCTGTGTCTTTCTCGGTCCCTGTCTCTCTCTCTCAGTCCCTGTGTCTCTCTCTCTGTCCCTGTCTCTCTCTCGGTCCCTCTGTCTCTCTTGGTCCCTGTGTCTCTCTCTCCGTCCCTGTGTCTCTCTCTCACCCCGGTGTCTCTCTCGGTCCTGGTGTCTCTCTTGGTCCCTGTGTCTCTCTCTCAGTCCCTGTGTCTCTCTCTCGGTGCCTGTGTCTCTCTCTCGGTCCCTGTGACTCTCTCAGTCCCTGTGTCTCTCTCGGTCCCTGTGTCTCTCTCGGTCCCTCTATGTCTCTCTCGGTCCCTGTGTCTCTCTCGGTCCCTGTGACTTGCTCAGTCCCTGTGTCTCTGTCGGTCCCTGTCTCTCTCTCGGTCCCTGTGTCTCACTCGGTCCCTGTGTCTCTCTCGGTCCTTGTGTCTCTCTCTCGGTCCCTGTGTCTCTCTCAGTCCCTGTGTCTCTCTCGGTCACTGTCTCTATCTCGGTCCCTGTGTCTCTCTCGGTCCCTGTGTCTCTCTCTCGGTCCCTGTGTCTCTCTCGGTCCCTGTGACTCGCTCAGTCCCTGGGTTTCTCTCGGTCACTGTCTCTCTCTCGGTCCCTGTGTCTCTCTCGGTCCCTATGTCTCTCTCGGTCCTTGTGTCTCTCTCTCGGTCCCTGTGTCTCTCTCAGTCCCTGTGTCTCTCTCGGTCACTGTCTCTCTCTCGGTCCCTGTGTCTCTCTCGGTCCCTGTGTCTCTCTCCGTCCCGGTGTCTCACTCAGTCCTTGTGTCTCTCTCTCGGTCCTTGTGTCTCTCTCAGTCCCTGTGTCTCTCTCGGTCACTGTCTCTCTCTCGGTCCCTCTGCCTCTCTCCGTCCCTGTGTCTCTCTCGGTCCCTGTGTCTCACTCGGTCCCTGTGTTTCTCTCTAGGTCCTTGTGTCTCTCTCAGTCCCTGTGTCTCTCTCGGTCCCTGTGTCTCACTCGGTCCCTGTGTCTCTCTCTCAGTGCCTGTGTCTCTCTCTCGGTCCCTGTGACTCTCTCAGTCCCTGTGTCTCACTCGGTCCCTGTGTCTCTCTCGGTCCCTATCTCTCTATCTCGGTCCCTGTGTCTCTCTCTCGGTGCCTGTGTCTCTCTCTCGGTCCCTGTGACTCTCTCAGTCCCTGTGTCTCACTCGGTCCCTGTGTCTCTCTCTCGGTCCCTATCTCTCTCTCTCGGTCACTCTGTTTCTCTCGGTCCCTGTGTCTTTCTCGGTCCCTGTCTCTCTCTCTCAGTCCCTGTGTCTCTCTCTCTGTCCTTGTCACTCTCTCGGTCCCTCTGTCTCTCTTGGTCCCTGTGTCTCTCTCTCCGTCCCTGTGTCTCTCTCTCACCCCGGTGTCTCTCTCGGTCCTGGTGTCTCTCTTGGTCCCTGTGTCTCTCTCTCAGTCCCTGTGTCTCTCTCTCGGTGCCTGTGTCTCTCTCTCGGTCCCTGTGACTCTCTCAGTCCCTGTGTCTCTCTCGGTCCCTGTGTCTCTCTCTCGGTCCCTCTATGTCTCTCTCGGTCCCTGTGTCTCTCTCTGTCCCTGTGACTCACTCAGTCCCTGTGTCTCTCACTCGGTCCCTGTGTCTCTCTCGGTCCCTCTATGTCTCTCTCGGTCCCTGTGTCTCTCTCTGTCCCTGTGACTCGCTCTGTCCCTGTGTCTCTCACTCGGTCCCTGTGTCTCTCTCTCGGTCCCTGTGTCTCTCTCTCAGTCCCTGTGACTCTCTCTCGGTCCCTGTGTCTCTCTCTTGGTCCCTGTGACTCTCTCAGTCCCTGTGTCTCTCTCGGTCCCTGTGTCTCTCTCTCGGTCCCTCTATGTCTCTCTCCGTCCCTGTGTCTCTCTCTGTCCCTGTGACTCGCTCATTCCCTGTGTCTCTCACTCGGTCCCTGTGTCTCTCTCTCGGTCCCTGTGTCTCTCTCTCAGTCCCTGTGACTCTCTCTCTGTCCCTGTGTCTCTCTCTCGGTCCCTGTGACTCTCTCAGTTCCTGTGTCTCTCTCGGTCCCTGTGTCTCTCTCTCGGTCCCTCTATGTCTCTCTCGGTCCCTGTGTCTCTCTCTGTCCCTGTGACTCGCTCAGTCCCTGTGTCTCTCACTAGGTCCCTGTGTCTCTCTCAGTCCCTGTCACTCTCTCGGTCCCTGTGTCTCACTCGGTCCCTGTGTCTCTCTCTCTCTCGGACCCTGTCTCTCTCCCTCGGTCCCTGTGTCTCACTCGGTCCCTGTGTCTCTCTCTCGGTCCCTGTGTCTCACTCGGTCCCTGTGACTCTCTCGGTCCCTGTCACTCTCTCGGTCCCTGTGTCTCTCTCTCGGTCCCTGTGTCTCACTCGGTCCCTGTGTCTCTCTCTCGGACCCTGTGTCTCTCTCTCGGTCCCTGTCTCTCTCTCTCGGTCCCTGTGTCCCTCTCGGTCCCTGTGTCTCCCTCTCACCCCTGTGTCTCCCTCTCACCCCTATGTCTCAGTCGGTCCCTGTGTCTCTCTCGTTCTCTGTGTCTCTCTCGGTCCCTGTGTCTCTCTCAGTCCCTGTGTCTCTCTCTCGGTCCGTGTGTCTCTCTCTCTCAATCCCTGATTCTCTCTCGGTCCCTGTGTCTCTCTCAGTCCCTGTCTCTCTCTCTCGGTCCCTGTGTCTCTCTCGGTCCCTATGTCTCTCTCTCTCGGTCCCCGTGTCTCTCACGGTCCTTGTGTCTCTCTCGGTCCCTGTGTCTCACTCGGTCCCTGTGTCTCTCTCGGTCCTTGTGTCTCTCTCTCGGTCCCTGAGTCTCTCTCGGTCCTTGTCTCTCTCTCTCAGTCCCACTGTCTCTCTCGGTCCCTCTGTCTCTCTCTCGCTCCCTATCTTTCTCTCTCGGACTATTGTGTCTCTCTCTCGGTCCCTGTGTCTCACTCGGTCCCTGTGTCTCTCTCTCGGTCCCTGTGTCTCTCACTCGTTCCCTGTGTCTCTCACTCTGTCTCTGTGCCCCTCTCGGTCCCTGTGTCTCTCTCTCGGTCCCTGTGTCTCTCTCTCAGTCCCTGTGTTTCTCTCGGTCACTGTTTCTCTCTCGGTCCCTGTGTCTCTCTCTCTCAGTCCCTGTGTCTCTCTCTTCCTCAGTCCCTGTGTCTCTCTCGGTCCCTGTGTCTCTCTCTCAGTCCCTGTGTTTCTCTCGGTCACTGTTTCTCTCTCGGTCCCTGTGTCTCTCACTCGGTCCCTGTGTCTCTCTCGGTCCCTGTGTCTCTCTCGGTCCTTGTGTCTCACTCGGTCCCTGTGACTCTCTTGGTACTTGTGTCTCTCTCTAGGTCCTTGTGTCTCACTCAGTCCCTCTCTCTCTCTTGGTCCCTGTGTCTTACTCGGTCCCTGTGTCTCACTCGGTCCCTGTGTCTCTCTCTCGGTCCCTGTCTCTCTCTCTCGGTCCTTGTGTCTCACTCGGTCCCTGTGTCTCTCTCGCTCGGTCCCTGTCTCTCTCTCGCTCCCTGTGTCTCTCACTCGGTCCCTGTGTCTCTCACTCGGTCCCTGTGCCCCTCTCGGTCCCTGTCTCTCTCTCTCTCGGTCCCTGTGTCTCTCTTGGTCCCTGTGTCTCTTTCTCGCTCCCTGTCTCTCTCTCTCGGTCCCTGTCTCCCTATCTCGGTCCCTGTGTCTCTCTTGGTCCCTGTGTCTCTTTCTCGGTCCCTGTCTCTCTCTCTCGGTCCCTTTGTCTCTCTCGGTCTCTGTGTCTATCTCTCGGTCCCTGTGTCTCTCTCAGTCCCTGTGTCTCTCTCTCGGTCCCTTTGTCTCTCTCGGTCCCTGTGTCTATCTCTCGGTCCCTGTGTCTCTCTCAGTCCCTGTGTCACTCTCTCGGTCCCTGTGTCTCTCTCTCGGTCCCTGTGTCCCTCTCGGTCCCTGTGTCTCTCTCTCGGTCCCTGTGTCTCTCACTCGTTCCCTGTGTCTCTCACTCGGTCCCTGTGCCCCTCTCGGTCCCTGTGTCTCTCTATCGGTCCCTGTGTCTCTCACTCGGTCCCTGTGTCTCTCACTCGGTCCCTGTGTCTCGCTCTCTTGGACCCTGTCTCTCTCCCTCGTTCCCTGTGTCTCACTCGGTCCCTGTCTCTCTCTCTCGGTCCCTGTGTCTCTCTCTCGGTCACTCTGTTTCTCTCGGTCCCTGTGTCTCTCTCTCGGTCCCTGTGTCCCTCTCACCCCTGTGTCTCTCACTCCGTCCCAGTGTCTCTCACTCGGTCCCTGTGTCTCTCTCTCGGTCCCTGTGTCTCTCTCAGTCCCTGTGACTGTCTCTCTTGGTCCCTGAGTCTCTCTCTCGGTCCCTGTGTCTCTCTTGGTCCCTGTGTCTCTCTCTCGGTCCGTGTGTCTCACTCGGTCCCTGTGTATCTCTCTCGGTCCCTGAGACTCTCTCAGTCCCTGTGTCTCTCTCCCGGTCCCTGTGTCTCTTTCGGTCCCTGTGTCTCTCTCTCGGTCCCTGTGTCTCTCTCTCTCGGTCCCTGTGTCTCTCTTGGTCCCTGTGTCTCTCTCTCGGTCCCTGTGTCTCCCTTGGTCCGTGTGTCTCACTCGGTCCCTGAGACTCTCTCACCCCTGTGTCTCTCTCGGTCCTGGTGTCTCTCTTGGTCCCTGTGTCTCTCTGTCTCAGTCCCTGTGTGTCTCTCTCGGTGCCTGTGTCTCTCCCTCGGTCCCTGTCTCTCTCTCGGTCCCTGTGACTCTCTCAGTCCCTGTGTCTCTCTCGGTCCCTGTGTTTCTCTCTCGGTCCCTGTGTCTCTCTCGGTCCCTGTGACTCGCTCAGTCCCTGTGTTTCTCTCTCTGTCCCTGTGTCTCTCTCGGTCCCTGTGTCTCACTCGGTCCCTATGTCTCTCTCTCTCAGTCCCTGTCTCTCTCTCGGTCCTGGTGTCTCTCTTTGTCCCTGTGTCTCTTGCTCGGTGCCTGTGTCTCTCTCTTGCTCCCTGTGTCTTTCTCGGTCCCTGTGTCTCTCTCAGTCCCTGTGTCTCTCTCGGTCCCTGTGTCTCTCTCTCGGTCCCTGTGTCTCTCTCGGTCCCTGTGACTCGCTCAGTCCCTGTGTCTCTGTCGGTCCCTGTCTCTCTCTCGGTCCCTGTGTCTCACTCGGTCCCTGTGTCTCTCTCTCGGTCCTTGTGTCTCTCTCTCGGTCCCTGTGTCTCTCTCAGTCCCTGTGTCTCTCTCGGTCACTGTCTCTATCTCGGTCCCTGTGTCTCTCTCGGTCCCTGTGTCTCTCTCTCGGTCCCTGTGTCTCTCTCGGTCCCTGTGACTCGCTCAGTCCCTGTGTTTCTCTCGGTCACTGTCTCTCTCTCGGTCCCTGTGTCTCTCTCGGTCCCTATGTCTCTCTCGGTCCTTGTGTCTCTCTCTCGGTCCCTGTGTCTCTCTCAGTCCCTGTGACTCTCTCGGTCACTGTCTCTCTCTCGGTCACTGTGTCTCTCTCCGTCCTGGTGTCTCACTCGGTCCTTGTGTCTCTCTCTCGGTCCTTGTGTCTCTCTCAGTCCCTGTGTCTCTTTCGGTCACTGTCTCTCTCTCGGTCCCTGTGTCTCTCTCGGTCCCTGTGTCTCTCTCCGTCCCTGTGTCTCACTCGGTTCCTGTGTTTCTCTCTAGGTCCTTGTGTCTCTCTCAGTCCCTGTGTCTCTCTCGGTCCCTGTGTCTCACTCGGTCCCTGTGTCTCTCTCTCAGTGCCTGTGTCTCACTCGGTCCCTGTGTCTCTCTCTCGGTCCCTATCTCTCTATCTCGGTCCCTGTGTCTCTCTCTCGGTGCCTGTGTCTCTCTCTCGGTCCCTGTGACTCTCTCAGTCCCTGTGTCTCACTCGGTCCCTGTGTCTCTCTGTCGGTCCCTATCTCTCTATCTCGGTCCCTGTCTCTCTCTCTCAGTCACTCTGTTTCTCTCGGTCCCTGTGTCTTTCTCGGTCCCTGTCTCTCTCTCTCAGTCCCTGTGTCTCTCTCTCACCCCGGTGTCTCTCTCGGTCCTGGTGTCTCTCTTGGTCCCTGTGTCTCTCTCTCAGTCCCTGTGTCTCACTCGGTCCCTGTGTCTCTCTGTCGGTCCCTATCTCTCTATCTCGGTCCCTGTCTCTCTCTCTCAGTCACTCTGTTTCTCTCGGTCCCTGTGTCTTTCTCGGTCCCTGTGTCTCTCTCTCCGTCCCTGTGTCTCTCTCTCACCCCGGTGTCTCTCTCGGTCCTGGTGTCTCTCTTGGTCCCTGTGTCTCTCTCTCAGTCCCTGTGTCTCTCTCTCGGTGCCTGTGTCTCTCTCTCGGTCCCTGTGACTCTCTCAGTCCCTGTGTCTCTCTCGGTCCCTGTGTCTCTCTCTCGGTCCCTCTATGTCTCTCTCGGTCCCTGTGTCTATCTCGGTCCCTGTGACTTGCTCAGTCCCTGTGTCTCTGTCGGTCCCTGTCTCTCTCTCGGTCCCTGTGTCTCACTCGGTCCCTGTGTCTCTCTCGGTCCTTGTGTCTCTCTCTCGGTCCCTGTGTCTCTCTCAGTCCCTGTGTCTCTCTCGGTCCCTGTCTCTCTCTCGGTCCCTGTGTCTCACTCGGTCCCTGTGTCTCTCTCGGTCCTTGTGTCTCTATCTCGGTCCCTGTGTCTCTCTCGGTCCCTGTGTCTCTCTCTCGGTCCCTGTGTCTCTCTCGGTCCCTGTGACTCGCTCAGTCCCTGGGTTTCTCTCGGTCACTGTCTCTCTCTCGGTCCCTGTGTCTCTCTCGGTCCCTATGTCTCTCTCGGTCCTTGTGTCTCTCTCTCGGTCCCTGTGTCTCTCTCAGTCCCTGTGTCTCTCTCGGTCACTGTCTCTCTCTCGGTCCCTGTGTCTCTCTCGGTCCCTGTGTCTCTCTCCGTCCCGGTGTCTCACTCGGTCCTTGTGTCTCTCTCTCGGTCCTTGTGTCTCTCTCAGTCCCTGTGTCTCTCTCGGTCACTGTCTCTCTCTCGGTCCCTCTGTCTCTCTCCGTCCCTGTGTCTCTCTCCGTCCCTGTGTCTCACTCGGTCCCTGTGTTTCTCTCTAGGTCCTTGTGTCTCTCTCAGTCCCTGTGTCTCACTCGGTCCCTGTGTCTCTCTCTCAGTGCCTGTGTCTCTCTCTCGGTCCCTGTGACTCTCTCAGTCCATGTGTCTCACTCGGTCCCTGTGTCTCTCTCGGTCCCTATCTCTCTATCTCGGTCCCTGTGTCTCTCTCTCGGTGCCTGTGTCTCTCTCTCGGTCCCTGTGACTCTCTCAGTCCCTGTGTCTCACTCGGTCCCTGTGTCTCTCTCTCGGTCCCTATCTCTCTCTCTCGGTCACTCTGTTTCTCTCGGTCCCTGTGTCTTTCTCGGTCCCTGTCTCTCTCTCTCAGTCCCTGTGTCTCTCTCTCTGTCCTTGTCTCTCTCTCGGTCCCTCTGTCTCTCTTGGTCCCTGTGTCTCTCTCTCCGTCCCTGTGTCTCTCTCTCACCCCGGTGTCTCTCTCGGTCCTGGTGTCTCTCTTGGTCCCTGTGTCTCTCTCTCAGTCCCTGTGTCTCTCTCTCGGTGCCTGTGTCTCTCTCTCGGTCCCTGTGACTCTCTCAGTCCCTGTGTCTCTCTCGGTCCCTGTGTCTCTCTCTCGGTCCCTCTATGTCTCTCTCGGTCCCTGTGTCTCTCTCTGTCCCTGTGACTCACTCAGTCCCTGTGTCTCTCACTCGGTCCCTGTGTCTCTCTCGGTCCCTCTATGTCTCTCTCGGTCCCTGTGTCTTTCTCTGTCCCTGTGACTCGCTCTGTCCCTGTGTCTCTCACTCGGTCCCTGTGTCTCTCTCTCGGTCCCTGTGTCTCTCTCTCAGTCCCTGTGACTCTCTCTCGGTCCCTGTGTCTCTCTCTTGGTCCCTGTGACTCTCTCAGTCCCTGTGTCTCTCTCGGTCCCTGTGTCTCTCTCTCGGTCCCTCTATGTCTCTCTCCGTCCCTGTGTCTCTCTCTGTCCCTGTGACTCGCTCATTCCCTGTGTCTCTCACTCGGTCCCTGTGTCTCTCTCTCGGTCCCTGTGTCTCTCTCTCAGTCCCTGTGACTCTCTCTCGGTCCCTGTGTCTCTCTCTCGGTCCCTGTGACTCTCTCAGTTCCTGTGTCTCTCTCGGTCCCTGTGTCTCTCTCTCGGTCCCTCTATGTCTCTCTCGGTCCCTGTGTCTCTCTCTGTCCCTGTGACTCGCTCAGTCCCTGTGTCTCTCACTAGGTCCCTGTGTCTCTCTCAGTCCCTGTCACTCTCTCGGTCCCTGTGTCTCACTCGGTCCCTGTGTCTCTCTCTCTCTCGGACCCTGTCTCTCTCCCTCGGTCCCTGTGTCTCATTCGGTCCCTGTGTCTCTCTCTCGGTCCCTGTGTCTCACTCGGTCCCTGTGACTCTCTCGGTCCCTGTCACTCTCTCGGTCCCTGTGTCTCTCTCTCGGTCCCTTTGTCTCACTCGGTCCCTGTGTCTCTCTCTCGGACCCTGTGTCTCTCTCTCGGTCCCTGTCTCTCTCTCTCGGTCCCTGTGTCCCTCTCGGTCCCTGTGTCTCCCTCTCACCCCTGTGTCTCCCTCTTACCCCTGTGTCTCAGTCGGTCCCTGTGTCTCTCTCGTTCTCTGTGTCTCTCTCGGTCCCTGTGTCTCTCTCAGTCCCTGTGTCTCTCTCTCGGTCCGTGTGTCTCTCTCTCTCAATCCCTGATTCTCTCTCGGTCCCTGTGTCTCTCTCAGTCCCTGTCTCTCTCTCTCGGTCCCTGTGTCTCTCTCGGTCCCTATGTCTCTCTCTCTCGGTCCCCGTGTCTCTCACGGTCCTTGTGTCTCTCTCGGTCCCTGTGTCTCACTCGGTCCCTGTGTCTCTCTCGGTCCTTGTGTCTCTCTCTCGGTCCCTGAGTCTCTCTCGGTCCTTGTCTCTCTCTCTCAGTCCCACTGTCTCTCTCGGTCCCTCTGTCTCTCTCTCGCTCCCTATCTTTCTCTCTCGGACTATTGTGTCTCTCTCTCGGTCCCTGTGTCTCACTCGGTCCCTGTGTCTCTCTCTCGGTCCCTGTGTCTCTCACTCGTTCCCTGTGTCTCTCACTCTGTCTCTGTGCCCCTCTCGGTCCCTGTGTCTCTCTCTCGGTCCCTGTCTCTCTCTTCCTCAGTCCCTGTGTCTCTCTCGGTCCCTGTGTCTCTCTCTCAGTCCCTGTGTTTCTCTCGGTCACTGTTTCTCTCTCGGTCCCTGTGTCTCTCTCGGTCCCTGTGTCTCTCTCGGTCCTTGTGTCTCTCTCTCGGTCCCTGTGTCTCTCTCTCTCAGTCCCTGTGTCTCTCTCGGTCACTGTTTCTCTCTCGGTCCCTGTGTCTCTCACTCGGTCCCGTGTCTCTCTCGGTCCCTGTGTCTCTCTCGGTCCTTGTGTCTCACTCGGTCCCTGTGACTCTCTTGGTACTTGTGTCTCTCTCTAGGTCCTTGTGTCTCACTCAGTCCCTCTCTCTCTCTTGGTCCCTGTGTCTTACTCGGTCCCTGTGTCTCACTCGGTCCCTGTGTCTCTCTCTCGGTCCCTGTCTCTCTCTCTCGGTCCCTGTGTCTCACTCGGTCACTGTGTCTCTCTCGCTCGGTCCCTGTCTCTCTCTCGCTCCCTGTGTCTCTCACTCGGTCCCTGTCTCTCTCTCTCGGTCCCTGTCTCTCTCTCTCTCGGTCCCTGTGTCTCTCTTGGTCCCTGTGTCTCTTTCTCGGTCCCTGTCTCTCTCTCTCGGTCCCTGTCTCTCTATCTCGGTTCCTGTGTCTCTCTTGGTCCCTGTGTCTCTTTCTCTGTCCCTGTCTCTCTCTCTCGGTCCCTTTGTCTCTCTCGGTCCCTGTGTCTATCTCACGGTCCCTGTGTCTCTCTCAGTCCCTGTGTCTCTCTCTCGGTCCCTTTGTCTCTCTCGGTCCCTGTGTCTATCTCTCGGTCCCTGTGTCTCTCTCAGTCCCTGTGTCACTCTCACGGTCCCTGTGTCTCTCTCTCGGCCCCTGTGTCCCTCTCGGTCCCTGTGTCTCTCTCGGTCCCTGTGTCTCTCACTCGTTCCCTGTGTCTCTCTCAGTCCCTGTGTCACTCTCACGGTCCCTGTGTCTCTCTCTCGGTCCCTGTGTCCCTCTCGGTCCCTGTGTCTCTCTCTCGGACCCTGTGTCTCTCTCTCGGTCACTCTGTTTCTCTCGGTCCCTGTGTCTCTCTCTCGGTCCCTGTGTCCCTCTCACCCCTGTGTCTCTCACTCCGTCCCAGTGTCTCTCACTCGGTCCCTTTGTCTCGCTCTCTTGGACCCTGTCTCTCTCTCGGTCCCTGTGTCTCTCTCTTTGTCCCTGTGTCTTTCTCGGTCCCTGTGTCTCTCTCAGTCCCTGTGACTGTCTCTCGGTCCCTGTGTCTCTCTTGGTCCCTGTGTCTCTCTCTCGGTCCCTGTGTCTCTCTCGGTCCCTGTGTCTCTCTCTCGGTCCCTGTGACTCGCTCAGTCCCTGTGTCGCTCACTCGGTCCCTGTATCTCACTCTCACCCCTGTGTCTCTCTCGGTCCTGGTGTCTCTCTTGGTCCCTGTGTCTCTCTGTCTCAGTCCCTGTGTCTCTCTCTCGGTGCCTGTGTCTCACCCTCGGTCCCTGTCTCTCTCTCGGTCCCTGTGTCTCTCTCTCTCAGTCCCTGTGTCTCTCTCTCGGTCCCTGTGACTTTCTCAGTCCCTGTGTCTCTCTCGGTCCCTGTGTCTCTCTCTCAGTCCCTGTGTCTCTCTCTCGGTCTCTGTCTCTCTCTCTCGGTCCCTGAGTCTCACTCGGTCCCTGTGTCTCTCTCTCGGTCCCTGTGTTTCTCTCTCGGTCCCTGTGACTTTCTCAGTCCCTGTGTCTCTCTCGGTCCCTATGTCTCTCTCTCAGTCCCTGTGTCTCTCTCTCGGTCTCTGTCTCTCTCTCTCGGTCCCTGTGTCTCACTCGGTCCCTGTGTCTCTCTCGCTCGGTCCCTGTCTCTCTCTCGCTCCCTGTGTCTCTCTCTCTATGTCCCTGTGTCTCTCACTCGGTCCCTGTGTCTCTCACTCGGTCCCTGTGCCCCTCTCGGTCCCTGTGTCTCTCTCTCAGTCCCTGTGTCTCTCACTCGGTCCCTGTGTCTCTCTCTCGGTCCCTATGTCTCTCTCTCGGTCCCTGTGTCTCTCTCTCGGTCCCTGTGACTCTCTCAGTCCCTGTATCTCTCTTGGTCCCTGTGTCTCTCTCTCAGTCCCTGTGACTCTCTCTCGGTCCCTGTGTCTCTCTCTCGGTCCCTGTGACTCTCTCAGTCCCTGTGTCTCTCTCGGTCCCTGTGTCTCTCTCTCGGTCCCTCTATGTCTCTCTCGGTCCCTGTGTCTCTCTCTGTCCCTGTGACTCGCTCAGTCCCTGTGTCTCTCACTCGGTCCCTGTGTCTCTCTCTCGGTCCCTCTATGTCTCTCTCTGTCCCTGTGACTCGCTCAGTCCCTGTGTCTCTCTCTCGGACCCTGTCTCTCTCCCTCGGTCCCTGTGTCTCACTCGGTCCCTGTGACTCTCTCGGTCCCTGTCACTCTCTCGGTCCCTGTCTCTCACTCGGTCCCTGTCTCTCTCCCTCGGTCCCTGTGTCTCACTCGGTCCCTGTGTCTCTCTCGGTCCCTGTCTCTCTCTCAGTCCCTGTGTCTCTCTCTCGGACCCTGTGTCTCTCTCTCGCACCCTCTGTCTCTCTCTCGGTCCCTGTGTCTCTCTCTCAGTCCCTGTGTCTCACTCTCGGTCCCTGTGTCTCTCTCTCAGTCCCTGTGACTCTCTCAGTCCCTGTATCTCTCTTGGTCCCTGTGTCTCTCTCTCAGTCCCTGTGACTCTCTCTCGGTCCCTGTGTCTCTCTCTCGGTCCCTATCTCTCTATCTCGGTCCCTGTGTCTCTCTTGGTCCCTGTGTCTCTTTCTCGGTCCCTGTCTCTCTCTCTCGGTCCCTTTGTCTCTCTCGGTCCCTGTGTCTATCTCTCGGTCCCTGTGTCTCTCTCAGTCCCTGTGTCTCTCTCTCGGTCCCTTTGTCTCTCTCGGTCCCTGTGTCTATCTCTCGGTCCCTGTGTCTCTCTCAGTCCCTGTGTCTCTCTCTTGGTCCCTGTGTCTCTCTCTCGGTCCCTGTCTCTCTCTCTCGGTCCCTTTGTCTCTCTCGGTCCCTGTGTCTATCTCTCGGTCCCTGTGTCTCTCTCAGTCCCTGTGTCTCTCTCTCGGCCCCTGTGTCCCTCTCGGTCCCTGTGTCTCTCTCGGTCCCTGTGTCTCTCACTCGTTCCCTGTGTCTCTCACTCGGTCCCTGTGCCCCTCTCGGTCCCTGTGTCTCTCTCAGTCCCTGTGTCACTCTCACGGTCCCTGTGTCTCTCTCTCGGTCCCTGTGTCCCTCTCGGTCCCTGTGTCTCTCTCTCGGTCCCTGTGTCTCTCACTCGGTCCCTGTGTCTCACTCTCTTGGACCCTGTCTCTCTCCCTCGTTCCCTGTGTCTCACTCGGTCCCTGTCTCTCTCTCTCGGTCCCTGTGTCTCTCTCTCGGTCACTCTGTTTCTCTCGGTCCCTGTGTCTCTCTCTCGGTCCCTGTGTCCCTCTCACCCCTGTGTCTCTCACTCCGTCCCAGTGTCTCTCACTCGGTCCCTTTGTCTCGCTCTCTTGGACCCTGTCTCTCTCTCGGTCCCTGTGTCTCTCTCTTTGTCCCTGTGTCTTTCTCGGTCCCTGTGTCTCTCTCAGTCCCTGTGACTGTCTCTCGGTCCCTGTGTCTCTCTTGGTCCCTGTGTCTCTCTCTCGGTCCCTGTGTCTCTCTCGGTCCCTGTGTCTCTCTCTCGGTCCCTGTGACTCGCTCAGTCCCTGTGTCGCTCACTCGGTCCCTGTATCTCACTCTCACCCCTGTGTCTCTCTCGGTCCTGGTGTCTCTCTTGGTCCCTGTGTCTCTCTGTCTCAGTCCCTGTGTCTCTCTCTCGGTGCCTGTGTCTCACCCTCGGTCCCTGTCTCTCTCTCGGTCCCTGTGTCTCTCTCTCTCAGTCCCTGTGTCTCTCTCTCGGTCCCTGTGACTTTCTCAGTCCCTGTGTCTCTCTCGGTCCCTGTGTCTCTCTCTCAGTCCCTGTGTCTCTCTCTCGGTCTCTGTCTCTCTCTCTCGGTCCCTGAGTCTCACTCGGTCCCTGTGTCTCTCTCTCGGTCCCTGTGTTTCTCTCTCGGTCCCTGTGACTTTCTCAGTCCCTGTGTCTCTCTCGGTCCCTGTGTCTCTCTCTCAGTCCCTGTGTCTCTCTCTCGGTCTCTGTCTCTCTCTCTCGGTCCCTGTGTCTCACTCGGTCCCTGTGTCTCTCTCGCTCGGTCCCTGTCTCTCTCTCGCTCCCTGTGTCTCTCTCTCTATGTCCCTGTGTCTCTCACTCGGTCCCTGTGTCTCTCACTCGGTCCCTGTGCCCCTCTCGGTCCCTGTGTCTCTCTCTCAGTCCCTGTGTCTCTCACTCGGTCCCTGTGTCTCTCTCTCGGTCCCTATGTCTCTCTCTCGGTCCCTGTGTCTCTCTCTCGGTCCCTGTGACTCTCTCAGTCCCTGTATCTCTCTTGGTCCCTGTGTCTCTCTCTCAGTCCCTGTGACTCTCTCTCGGTCCCTGTGTCTCTCTCTCGGTCCCTGTGACTCTCTCAGTCCCTGTGTCTCTCTCGGTCCCTGTGTCTCTCTCTCGGTCCCTCTATGTCTCTCTCGGTCCCTGTGTCTCTCTCTGTCCCTGTGACTCGCTCAGTCCCTGTGTCTCTCACTCGGTCCCTGTGTCTCTCTCTCGGTCCCTCTATGTCTCTCTCTGTCCCTGTGACTCGCTCAGTCCCTGTGTCTCTCTCTCGGACCCTGTCTCTCTCCCTCGGTCCCTGTGTCTCACTCGGTCCCTGTCTCTCTCCCTCGGTCCCTGTGTCTCACTCGGTCCCTGTGACTCTCTCGGTCCCTGTCTCTCTCTCAGTCCCTGTGTCTCTCTCTCGGTCCCTGTGTCTCTCTCTCAGTCCCTGTGACTCACTCTCGGTCCCTGTGTCTCTCTCTCAATCCCTGATTCTCTCTCGGTCCCTGTGTCTCTCTCAGTCCCTGTCTCTCTCTCTCGGTCCCTGTGTCTCTCTCGGTCCATATGTCTCTCTCTCGGTCCCTGTGTCTCTCACGGTCCCTGTGTCTCTCTCGGTCCCTGTGTCTCACTCGGTCCCTGTGTCTCTCTCGGTCCTTGTGTCTCTCTCTCGGTCCCTGTCTCTCTCGGTCCTTGTCTCTCTCTCTCAGTCCCACTGTCTCACTCGGTCCCTCTGTCTCTCACTCGGTCCCTGTCTCTCTCTTGGTCCCTCTGTCTCACTCGGTCCCTGTGACTCTCTCGGTACCTGTGTCTCACTCGGTCCCTGTGTCTCTCTCGCTCGCACCTTATCTCTCTCCCTCGGTCTCTGTGTCTCACTCAGTCCCGGTGTCTCTCTCTCGGTCCCTGTCTCTCTCTCTCGGTCCCTGTGTCTCTCTCGGTCCCTGTGTCTCTCTCTCAGTCCCTGTGTCTCTCTCTCGGTCCCTGTCTCTCTATCTCGGTCCCTGTGTCTCTCTTGGTCCCTGTGTCTCTCTCAGTCCCTGTGTCACTCTCTCGGTCCCTGTGTCTCTCTCTCGGTCCCTGTGTCCCTCTCGGTCCCTGTGTCTCTCTCTCGGTCCCTGTGTCTCTCACTCGTTCTCTGTGTCTCTCACTCGGTCCCTGTGCCCCTCTCGGTCCCTGTGTCTCTCTATCGGTCCCTGTGTCTCTCACTCGGTCCCTGTGTCTCTCACTCGGTCCCTGTGTCTCGCTCTCTTGGACCCTGTCTCTCTCCCTCGTTCCCTGTGTCTCACTCGGTCCCTGTCTCTCTCTCTCGGTCCCTGTGTCTCTCTCTCGGTCACTCTGTTTCTCTCGGTCCCTGTGTCTCTCTCTCGGTCCCTGTGTCCCTCTCACCCCTGTGTCTCTCACTCCGTCCCAGTGTCTCTCACTCGGTCCCTGTGTCTCTCTCTCGGTCCCTGTGTCTCTCTCCTTGTCCCTGTGTCTTTCTCGGTCCCTGTGTCTCTCTCAGTCCCTGTGACTGTCTCGCTTGGTCCCTGAGTCTCTCTCTCGGTCCCTGTGTCTCTCTTGGTCCCTGTGTCTCTCTCTCGGTCCGTGTGTCTCACTCGGTCCCTGTGTATCTCTCTCGGTCCCTGAGACTCTCTCAGTCCCTGTGTCTCTCTCCCGGTCCCTGTGTCTCTTTCGGTCCCTGTGTCTCTCTCTCGGTCCCTGTGTCTCCCTTGGTCCGTGTGTCTCACTCGGTCCCTGAGACTCTCTCACCCCTGTGTCTCTCTCGGTCCTGGTGTCTCTCTTGGTCCCTGTGTCTCTCTGTCTCAGTCCCTGTGTGTCTCTCTCGGTGCCTGTGTCTCTCCCTCGGTCCCTGTCTCTCTCTCGGTCCCTGTGACTCTCTCAGTCCCTGTGTCTCTCTCGGTCCCTGTGTTTCTCTCTCGGTCCCTGTGTCTCTCTCGGTCCCTGTGACTCGCTCAGTCCCTGTGTTTCTCTCTCTGTCCCTGTGTCTCTCTCGGTCCCTGTGTCTCACTCGGTCCCTATGTCTCTCTCTCTCAGTCCCTGTCTCTCTCTCGGTCCTGGTGTCTCTCTTTGTCCCTGTGTCTCTTGCTCGGTGCCTGTGTCTCTCTCTTGCTCCCTGTGTCTTTCTCGGTCCCTGTGTCTCTCTCAGTCCCTGTGTCTCTCTCGGTCCCTGTGTCTCTCTCTCGGTCCCTGTGTCTCTCTCGGTCCCTGTGACTCGCTCAGTCCCTGTGTCTCTGTCGGTCCCTGTCTCTCTCTCGGTCCCTGTGTCTCACTCGGTCCCTGTGTCTCTCTTTCGGTCCTTGTGTCTCTCTCTCGGTCCCTGTGTCTCTCTCAGTCCCTGTGTCTCTCTCGGTCACTGTCTCTATCTCGGTCCCTGTGTCTCTCTCGGTCCCTGTGTCTCTCTCTCGGTCCCTGTGTCTCTCTCGGTCCCTGTGACTCGCTCAGTCCCTGTGTTTCTCTCGGTCACTGTCTCTCTCTCGGTCCCTGTGTCTCTCTCGGTCCCTATGTCTCTCTCGGTCCTTGTGTCTCTCTCTCGGTCCCTGTGTCTCTCTCAGTCCCTGTGACTCTCTCGGTCACTGTCTCTCTCTCGGTCACTGTGTCTCTCTCCGTCCTGGTGTCTCACTCGGTCCTTGTGTCTCTCTCTCGGTCCTTGTGTCTCTCTCAGTCCCTGTGTCTCTTTCGGTCACTGTCTCTCTCTCGGTCCCTGTGTCTCTCTCGGTCCCTGTGTCTCTCTCCGTCCCTGTGTCTCACTCGGTCCCTGTGTTTCTCTCTAGGTCCTTGTGTCTCTCTCAGTCCCTGTGTCTCTCTCGGTCCCTGTGTCTCACTCGGTCCCTGTGTCTCTCTCTCAGTGCCTGTGTCTCTCTCTCGGTCCCTGTGACTCTCTTAATCCCTGTGTCTCACTCGGTCCCTGTGTCTCTCTCTCGGTCCCTATCTCTCTATCTCGGTCCCTGTGTCTCTCTCTCGGTGCCTGTGTCTCTCTCTCGGTCCCTGTGACTCTCTCAGTCCCTGTGTCTCACTCGGTCCCTGTGTCTCTCTGTCGGTCCCTATCTCTCTATCTCGGTCCCTGTCTCTCTCTCTCAGTCACTCTGTTTCTCTCGGTCCCTGTGTCTTTCTCGGTCCCTGTCTCTCTCTCTCAGTCCCTGTGTCTCTCTCTCCGTCCCTGTGTCTCTCTCTCACCCCGGTGTCTCTCTCGGTCCTGGTGTCTCTCTTGGTCCCTGTGTCTCTCTCTCAGTCCCTGTGTCTCTCTCTCGGTGCCTGTGTCTCTCTCTCGGTCCCTGTGACTCTCTCAGTCCCTGTGTCTCTCTCGGTCCCTGTGTCTCTCTCTCGGTCCCTCTATGTCTCTCTCGGTCCCTGTGTCTATCTCGGTCCCTGTGACTTGCTCAGTCCCTGTGTCTCTGTCGGTCCCTGTCTCTCTCTCGGTCCCTGTGTCTCACTCGGTCCCTGTGTCTCTCTCGGTCCTTGTGTCTCTCTCTCGGTCCCTGTGTCTCTCTCAGTCCCTGTGTCTCTCTCGGTCACTGTCTCTATCTCGGTCCCTGTGTCTCTCTCGGTCCCTGTGTCTCTCTCTCGGTCCCTGTGTCTCTCTCGGTCCCTATGTCTCTCTCGGTCCTTGTGTCTCTCTCTCGGTCCCTGTGTCTCTCTCAGTCCCTGTGTCTCTCTCGGTCACTGTCTCTCTCTCGGTCCCTGTGTCTCTCTCGGTCCCTGTGTTTCTCTCCGTCCCGGTGTCTCACTCGGTCCTTGTGTCTCTCTCTCGGTCCTTGTGTCTCTCTCAGTCCCTGTGTCTCTCTCGGTCACTGTCTCTCTCTCGGTCCCTCTGTCTCTCTCCGTCCCTGTGTCTCTCTCCGTCCCTGTGTCTCACTCGGTCCCTGTGTTTCTCTCTAGGTCCTTGTGTCTCTCTCAGTCCCTGTGTCTCTCTCGGTCCCTGTGTCTCACTCGGTCCCTGTGTCTCTCTCTCAGTGCCTGTGTCTCTCTCTCGGTCCCTGTGACTCTCTCAGTCCCTGTGTCTCACTCGGTCCCTGTGTCTCTCTCGGTCCCTATCTCTCTATCTCGGTCCCTGTGTCTCTCTCTCGGTGCCTGTGTCTCTCTCTCGGTCCCTGTGACTCTCTCAGTCCCTGTGTCTCACTCGGTCCCTGTGTCTCTCTCTCGGTCCCTATCTCTCTCTCTCGGTCACTCTGTTTCTCTCGGTCCCTGTGTCTTTCTCGGTCCCTGTCTCTCTCTCTCAGTCCCTGTGTCTCTCTCTCTGTCCTTGTCTCTCTCTCGGTCCCTCTGTCTCTCTTGGTCCCTGTGTCTCTCTCTCCGTCCCTGTGTCTCTCTCTCACCCCGGTGTCTCTCTCGGTCCTGGTGTCTCTCTTGGTCCCTGTGTCTCTCTCTCAGTCCCTGTGTCTCTCTCTCGGTGCCTGTGTCTCTCTCTCGGTCCCTGTGACTTTCTCAGTCCCTGTGTCTCTCTCGGTCCCTGTGTCTCTCTCTCGGTCCCTCTATGTCTCTCTCGGTCCCTGTGTCTCTCTCTGTCCCTGTGACTCACTCAGTCCCTGTGTCTCTCACTCGGTCCCTGTGTCTCTCTCGGTCCCTCTATGTCTCTCTCGGTCCCTGTGTCTTTCTCTGTCCCTGTGACTCGCTCTGTCCCTGTGTCTCTCACTCGGTCCCTGTGTCTCTCTCTCGGTCCCTGTGTCTCTCTCTCAGTCCCTGTGACTCTCTCTCGGTCCCTGTGTCTCTCTCTTGGTCCCTGTGACTCTCTCAGTCCCTGTGTCTCTCTCGGTCCCTGTGTCTCTCTCTCGGTCCCTCTATGTCTCTCTCCGTCCCTGTGTCTCTCTCTGTCCCTGTGACTCGCTCATTCCCTGTGTCTCTCACTCGGTCCCTGTGTCTCTCTCTCGGTCCCTGTGTCTCTCTCTCAGTCCCTGTGACTCTCTCTCGGTCCCTGTGTCTCTCTCTCGGTCCCTGTGACTCTCTCAGTTCCTGTGTCTCTCTCGGTCCCTGTGTCTCTCTCTCGGTCCCTCTATGCCTCTCTCGGTCCCTGTGTCTCTCTCTGTCCCTGTGACTCGCTCAGTCCCTGTGTCTCTCACTAGGTCCCTGTGTCTCTCTCAGTCCCTGTCACTCTCTCGGTCCCTGTGTCTCACTCGGTCCCTGTGTCTCTCTCTCTCTCGGACCCTGTCTCTCTCCCTCGGTCCCTGTGTCTCACTCGGTCCCTGTGTCTCTCTCTCGGTCCCTGTGTCTCACTCGGTCCCTGTGACTCTCTCGGTCCCTGTCACTCTCTCGGTCCCTGTGTCTCTCTCTCGGTCCCTGTGTCTCACTCGGTCCCTGTGTCTCTCTCTCGGACCCTGTGTCTCTCTCTCGGTCCCTGTCTCTCTCTCTCGGTCCCTGTGTCCCTCTCGGTCCCTGTGTCTCCCTCTCACCCCTGTGTCTCCCTCTAACCCCTGTGTCTCAGTCGGTCCCTGTGTCTCTCTCGTTCTCTGTGTCTCTCTCGGTCCCTGTGTCTCTCTCAGTCCCTGTGTCTCTCTCTCGGTCCGTGTGTCTCTCTCTCTCAATCCCTGATTCTCTCTCGGTCCCTGTGTCTCTCTCAGTCCCTGTCTCTCTCTCTCGGTCCCTGTGTCTCTCTCGGTCCCTATGTCTCTCTCTCTCGGTCCCCGTGTCTCTCACGGTCCTTGTGTCTCTCTCGGTCCCTGTGTCTCACTCGGTCCCTGTGTCTCTCTCGGTCCTTGTGTCTCTCTCTCGGTCCCTGAGTCTCTCTCGGTCCTTGTCTCTCTCTCTCAGTCCCACTGTCTCTCTCGGTCCCTCTGTCTCTCTCTCGCTCCCTATCTTTCTCTCTCGGACTATTGTGTCTCTCTCTCGGTCCCTGTGTCTCACTCGGTCCCTGTGTCTCTCTCTCGGTCCCTGTGTCTCTCACTCGTTCCCTGTGTCTCTCACTCTGTCTCTGTGCCCCTCTCGGTCCCTGTGTCTCTCTCTCGGTCCCTGTCTCTCTCTTCCTCAGTCCCTGTGTCTCTCTCGGTCCCTGTGTCTCTCTCTCAGTCCCTGTGTTTCTCTCGGTCACTGTTTCTCTCTCGGTCCCTGTGTCTCTCTCGGTCCCTGTGTCTCTCTCGGTCCTTGTGTCTCTCTCTCGGTCCCTGTGTCTCTCTCTCTCAGTCCCTGTGTCTCTCTCGGTCACTGTTTCTCTCTCGGTCCCTGTGTCTCTCACTCGGTCCCGTGTCTCTCTCGGTCCCTGTGTCTCTCTCGGTCCTTGTGTCTCACTCGGTCCCTGTGACTCTCTTGGTACTTGTGTCTCTCTCTAGGTCCTTGTGTCTCACTCAGTCCCTCTCTCTCTCTTGGTCCCTGTGTCTTACTCGGTCCCTGTGTCTCACTCGGTCCCTGTGTCTCTCTCTCGGTCCCTGTCTCTCTCTCTCGGTCCCTGTGTCTCACTCGGTCCCTGTGTCTCTCTCGCTCGGTCCCTGTCTCTCTCTCGCTCCCTGTGTCTCTCACTCGGTCCCTGTGTCTCTCACTCGGTCCCTGTGCCCCTCTCGGTCCCTGTCTCTCTCTCTCGGTCCCTGTCTCTCTCTCTCTCAGTCCCTGTGTCTCTCTTGGTCCCTGTGTCTCTTTCTCGGTCCCTGTCTCTCTCTCTCGGTCCCTGTCTCTCTATCTCGGTTCCTGTGTCTCTCTTGGTCCCTGTGTCTCTTTCTCTGTCCCTGTCTCTCTCTCTCGGTCCCTTTGTCTCTCTCGGTCCCTGTGTCTATCTCTCGGTCCCTGTGTCTCTCTCAGTCCCTGTGTCTCTCTCTCGGTCCCTTTGTCTCTCTCGGTCCCTGTGTCTATCTCTCGGTCCCTGTGTCTCTCTCAGTCCCTGTGTCACTCTCACGGTCCCTGTGTCTCTCTCTCGGCCCCTGTGTCCCTCTCGGTCCCTGTGTCTCTCTCGGTCCCTGTGTCTCTCACTCGTTCCCTGTGTCTCTCACTCGGTCCCTGTGCCCCACTCGGTCCCTGTGTCTCTCTCAGTCCCTGTGTCACTCTCACGGTCCCTGTGTCTCTCTCTCGGTCCCTGTGTCCCTCTCGGTCCCTGTGTCTCTCTCTCGGACCCTGTGTCTCTCTCTCGGTCACTCTGTTTCTCTCGGTCCCTGTGTCTCTCTCTCGGTCCCTGTGTCCCTCTCACCCCTGTGTCTCTCACTCCGTCCCAGTGTCTCTCTCTCGGTCCCTGTGTCTCTCTCTTTGTCCCTGTGTCCTTCTCGGTCCCTGTGTCTCTCTCAGTCCCTGTGACTGTCTCTCGGTCCCTGTGTCTCTCTTGGTCCCTGTGTCTCTCTCTCGGTCCCTGTGTCTCTCTCGGTCCCTGTGTCTCTCTCTCGGTCCCTGTGACTCGCTCAGTCCCTGTGTCGCTCACTCGGTCCCTGTATCTCACTCTCACCCCTGTGTCTCTCTCGGTCCTGGTGTCTCTCTTGGTCCCTGTGTCTCTCTGTCTCAGTCCCTGTGTCTCTCTCTCGGTGCCTGTGTCTCACCCTCGGTCCCTGTCTCTCTCTCGGTCCCTGTGTCTCTCTCTCTCAGTCCCTGTGTCTCTCTCTCGGTCCCTGTGACTTTCTCAGTCCCTGTGTCTCTCTCACGTGCTCACTGTGTCAGTCCCTGTGTCTCTCTCTCGGTCTCTGTCTCTCTCTCTCGGTCCCTGAGTCTCACTCGGTCCCCTGTGTCTCTCTCTCGGTCCCTGTGTTTCTCTCTCGGTCCCTGTGACTTTCTCAGTCCCTGTGTCTCTCTCGGTCCCTGTGTCTCTCTCTCAGTCCCTGTGTCTCTCTCTCGGTCTCTGTCTCTCTCTCTCGGTCCCTGTGTCTCACTCGGTCCCTGTGTCTCTCTCGCTCGGTCCCTGTCTCTCTCTCGCTCCCTGTGTCTCTCTCTCTATGTCCCTGTGGTCTCCTCACTCGGTCCCTGTGTCTCTCACTCGGTCCCTGTGCCCCTCTCGGTCCCTGTGTCTCTCACTCGGTCCCTGTGTCTCTCTCTCGGTCCCTATGTCTCTCTCTCGGTCCCTGTGTCTCTCTCTCGGTCCCTGTGACTCTCTCAGTCCCTGTATCTCTCTTGGTCCCTGTGTCTCTCTCTCAGTCCCTGTGACTCTCTCTCGGTCCCTGTGTCTCTCTCTCGGTCCCTGTGACTCTCTCAGTCCCTGTGTCTCTCTCGGTCCCTGTGTCTCTCTCTCGGTCCCTCTATGTCTCTCTCGGTCCCTGTGTCTCTCTCTGTCCCTGTGACTCGCTCAGTCCCTGTGTCTCTCACTCGGTCCCTGTGTCTCTCTCTCGGTCCCTCTATGTCTCTCTCTGTCCCTGTGACTCGCTCAGTCCCTGTGTCTCTCTCTCGGACCCTGTCTCTCTCCCTCGGTCCCTGTGTCTCACTCAGTCCCTGTGACTCTCTCGGTCCCTGTCACTCTCTCGGTCCCCTGTCTCTCACTCGGTCCCTGTGACTCTCTCGGTCCCTGTCTCTCTCTCAGTCCCTGTGTCTCTCTCTCGGACCCTGTGTCTCTCTCTCGCACCCTCTGTCTCTCTCTCGGTCCCTGTGTCTCTCTCAGTCCCTGTGACTCACTCTCGGTCCCTGTGTCTCGCTCTCGGTCCCTGTGTCTCTTTCTCGGTCCCTGTCTCTCTCTCTCGGTCCCTTTGTCTCTCTCGGTCCCTGTGTCTATCTCTCGGTCCCTGTGTCTCTCTCAGTCCCTGTGTCTCTCTCTCGGTCCCTTTGTCTCTCTCGGTCCCTGTGTCTATCTCTCGGTCCCTGTGTCTCTCTCAGTCCCTGTGTCTCTCTCTCGGTCCCTATCTCTCTATCTCGGTCCCTGTGTCTCTCTTGGTCCCTGTGTCTCTTTCTCGGTCCCTGTCTCTCTCTCTCGGTCCCTTTGTCTCTCTCGGTCCCTGTGTCTATCTCTCGGTCCCTGTGTCTCTCTCAGTCCCTGTGTCTCTCTCTCGGTCCCTTTGTCTCTCTCGGTCCCTGTGTCTATCTCACGGTCCCTGTGTCTCTCTCTCGGCCCCTGTGTCCCTCTCGGTCCCTGTGTCTCTCTCGGTCCCTGTGTCTCTCACTCGTTCCCTGTGTCTCTCACTCGGTCCCTGTGCCCCTCTCGGTCCCTGTGTCTCTCTCAGTCCCTGTGTCACTCTCACGGTCCCTGTGTCTCTCTCTCGGTCCCTGTGTCCCTCTCGGTCCCTGTGTCTCTCTCTCGGTCCCTGTGTCTCTCACTCGGTCCCTGTGTCTCACTCTCTTGGATCCTGTCTCTCTCCCTCGTTCCCTGTGTCTCACTCGGTCCCTGTCTCTCTCTCTCGGTCCCTGTGTCTCTCTCTCGGTCACTCTGTTTCTCTCGGTCCCTGTGTCTCTCTCTCGGTCCCTGTGTCCCTCTCACCCCTGTGTCTCTCACTCCGTCCCAGTGTCTCTCACTCGGTCCCTTTGTCTCGCTCTCTTGGACCCTGTCTCTCTCTCGGTCCCTGTGTCTCTCTCTTTGTCCCTGTGTCTTTCTCGGTCCCTGTGTCTCTCTCAGTCCCTGTGACTGTCTCTCGGTCCCTGTGTCTCTCTTGGTCCCTGTGTCTCTCTCTCGGTCCCTGTGTCTCTCTCGGTCCCTGTGTCTCTCTCTCGGTCCCTGTGACTCGCTCAGTCCCTGTGTCGCTCACTCGGTCCCTGTATCTCACTCTCACCCCTGTGTCTCTCTCGGTCCTGGTGTCTCTCTTGGTCCCTGTGTCTCTCTGTCTCAGTCCCTGTGTCTCTCTCTCGGTGCCTGTGTCTCACCCTCGGTCCCTGTCTCTCTCTCGGTCCCTGTGTCTCTCTCTCTCAGTCCCTGTGTCTCTCTCTCGGTCCCTGTGACTTTCTCAGTCCCTGTGTCTCTCTCGGTCCCTGTGTCTCTCTCTCAGTCCCTGTGTCTCTCTCTCGGTCTCTGTCTCTCTCTCTCGGTCCCTGAGTCTCACTCGGTCCCTGTGTCTCTCTCTCGGTCCCTGTGTTTCTCTCTCGGTCCCTGTGACTTTCTCAGTCCCTGTGTCTCTCTCGGTCCCTGTGTCTCTCTCTCAGTCCCTGTGTCTCTCTCTCGGTCTCTGTCTCTCTCTCTCGGTCCCTGTGTCTCACTCGGTCCCTGTGTCTCTCTCGCTCGGTCCCTGTCTCTCTCTCGCTCCCTGTGTCTCTCTCTCTATGTCCCTGTGTCTCTCACTCGGTCCCTGTGTCTCTCACTCGGTCCCTGTGCCCCTCTCGGTCCCTGTGTCTCTCTCTCAGTCCCTGTGTCTCTCACTCGGTCCCTGTGTCTCTCTCTCGGTCCCTATGTCTCTCTCTCGGTCCCTGTGTCTCTCTCTCGGTCCCTGTGACTCTCTCAGTCCCTGTATCTCTCTTGGTCCCTGTGTCTCTCTCTCAGTCCCTGTGACTCTCTCTCGGTCCCTGTGTCTCTCTCTCGGTCCCTGTGACTCTCTCAGTCCCTGTGTCTCTCTCGGTCCCTGTGTCTCTCTCTCGGTCCCTCTATGTCTCTCTCGGTCCCTGTGTCTCTCTCTGTCCCTGTGACTCGCTCAGTCCCTGTGTCTCTCACTCGGTCCCTGTGTCTCTCTCTCGGTCCCTCTATGTCTCTCTCTGTCCCTGTGACTCGCTCAGTCCCTGTGTCTCTCTCTCGGACCCTGTCTCTCTCCCTCGGTCTCTGTGTCTCACTCGGTCCCTGTCTCTCTCCCTCGGTCCCTCTGTCTCACTCGGTCCCTGTGACTCTCTCGGTCCCTGTCTCTCTCTCAGTCCCTGTGACTCACTCTCGGTCCCTGTGTCTCTCTCTCAATCCCTGATTCTCTCTCGGTCCCTGTGTCTCTCTCAGTCCCTGTCTCTCTCTCTCGGTCCCTGTGTCTCTCTCGGTCCCTGTGTCTCTCTCTCGGTCCCTGTGTCTCTCACGGTCCCTGTGTCTCTCTCGGTCCCTGTGTCTCACTCGGTCCCTGTGTCTCTCTCGGTCCTTGTGTCTCTCTCTCGGTCCCTGTCTCTCTCGGTCCTTGTCTCTCTCTCTCAGTCCCACTGTCTCACTCGGTCCCTCTGTCTCTCACTCGGTCCCTGTCTCTCTCTTGGTCCCTCTGTCTCACTCGGTCCCTGTGACTCTGTCGGTACCTGTGTCTCACTCGGTCCCTGTGTCTCTCTCGCTCGCACCTTATCTCTCTCCCTCGGTCTCTGTGTCTCACTCAGTCCCGGTGTCTCTCTCTCGGTCCCTGTCTCTCTCTCTCGGTCCCTGTGTCTCTCTCGGTCCCTGTGTCTCTCTCTCAGTCCCTGTGTCTCTCTCTCGGTCCCTGTCTCTCTATCTCGGTCCCTGTGTCTCTCTTGGTCCCTGTGTCTCTCTCGGTCCCTGTGTCTCTCTCTCGGTCCCTGTCTCTCTCTCTCGGTCCCTTTGTCTCTCTCGGTACCTGTGTCTATCTCTCGGTCCCTCTGTATATCTCTCGGTCCCTGTGTCTCTCTCTCGGTCCCTGTGTCTCTCTCTCGGTCCCTTTGTCTCTCTCGGTCCCTGTGTCTATCTCTGGGTCCCTGTGTCTCTCTCAGTCCCTGTGTCACTCTCTCGGTCCCTGTGTCTCTCTCTCGGTCCCTGTGTCCCTCTCGGTCCCTGTGCCTCTCTCTCGGTCCCTGTGTCTCTCACTCGTTCCCTGTGTCTCTCACTCGGTCCCTGTGCCCCTCTCGGTCCCTGTGTCTCTCTATCGGTCCCTGTGTCTCTCTCGGTCCCTGTGTCTCTCTCTCTCAGTCCCTGTGTCTCTCTCTCGGTCCCTGTGACTTTCTCAGTCCCTGTGTCTCTCTCGGTCCCTGTGTCTCTCTCTCAGTCCCTATGTCTCTCTCTCGGTCTCTGTCTCTCTCTCTCGGTCCCTGAGTCTCACTCGGTCCCTGTGTCTCTCTCTCGGTCCCTGTGTTTCTCTCTCGGTCCCTGTGACTTTCTCAGTCCCTGTGTCTCTCTCGGTCCCTGTGTCTCTCTCTCAGTCCCTGTGTCTCTCTCTCGGTCTCTGTCTCTCTCTCTCGGTCCCTGTGTCTCACTCGGTCCCTGTGTCTCTCTCGCTCGGTCCCTGTCTCTCTCTCGCTCCCTGTGTCTCTCTCTCTATGTCCCTGTGTCTCTCACTCGGTCCCTGTGTCTCTCACTCGGTCCCTGTGCCCCTCTCGGTCCCTGTGTCTCTCTCTCAGTCCCTGTGTCTCTCACTCGGTCCCTGTGTCTCTCTCTCGGTCCCTATGTCTCTCTCTCGGTCCCTGTGTCTCTCTCTCGGTCCCTGTGACTCTCTCAGTCCCTGTATCTCTCTTGGTCCCTGTGTCTCTCTCTCAGTCCCTGTGACTCTCTCTCGGTCCCTGTGTCTCTCTCTCGGTCCCTGTGACTCTCTCAGTCCCTGTGTCTCTCTCGGTCCCTGTGTCTCTCTCTCGGTCCCTCTATGTCTCTCTCGGTCCCTGTGTCTCTCTCTGTCCCTGTGACTCGCTCAGTCCCTGTGTCTCTCACTCGGTCCCTGTGTCTCTCTCTCGGTCCCTCTATGTCTCTCTCTGTCCCTGTGACTCGCTCAGTCCCTGTGTCTCTCTCTCGGACCCTGTCTCTCTCCCTCGGTCCCTGTGTCTCACTCGGTCCCTGTGACTCTCTCGGTCCCTGTCACTCTCTCGGTCCCTGTCTCTCACTCGGTCCCTGTCTCTCTCCCTCGCTCCCTGTGTCTCACTCGGTCCCTGTGACTCTCTCGGTCCCTGTCTCTCTCTCAGTCCCTGTGTCTCTCTCTCGGACCCTGTGTCTCTCTCTCGCACCCTCTGTCTCTCTCTCGGTCCCTGTGTCTCTCTCTCAGTCCCTGTGTCTCTCACTCGGTCCCTGTGTCTCTCTCTCGGTCCCTATGTCTCTCTCTCGGTCCCTGTGTCTCTCTCTCGGTCCCTGTGACTCTCTCAGTCCCTGTATCTCTCTTGGTCCCTGTGTCTCTCTCTCAGTCCCTGTGACTCTCTCTCGGTCCCTGTGTCTCTCTCTCGGTCCCTATCTCTCTATCTCGGTCCCTGTGTCTCTCTTGGTCCCTGTGTCTCTTTCTCGGTCCCTGTCTCTCTCTCTCGGTCCCTTTGTCTCTCTCGGTCCCTGTGTCTATCTCTCGGTCCCTGTGTCTCTCTCAGTCCCTGTGTCTCTCTCTCGGTCCCTTTGTCTCTCTCTCGGCCCCTGTGTCCCTCTCGGTCCCTGTGTCTCTCTCGGTCCCTGTGTCTCTCACTCGTTCCCTGTGTCTCTCACTCGGTCCCTGTGCCCCTCTCGGTCCCTGTGTCTCTCTCAGTCCCTGTGTCACTCTCACGGTCCCTGTGTCTCTCTCTCGGTCCCTGTGTCCCTCTCGGTCCCTGTGTCTCTCTCTCGGTCCCTGTGTCTCTCACTCGGTCCCTGTGTCTCACTCTCTTGGACCCAGTCTCTCTCCCTCGTTCCCTGTGTCTCACTCGGTCCCTGTCTCTCTCTCTCGGTCCCTGTGTCTCTCTCTCGGTCACTCTGTTTCTCTCGGTCCCTGTGTCTCTCTCTCGGTCCCTGTGTCCCTCTCACCCCTGTGTCTCTCACTCCGTCCCAGTGTCTCTCACTCGGTCCCTTTGTCTCGCTCTCTTGGACCCTGTCTCTCTCTCGGTCCCTGTGTCTCTCTCTTTGTCCCTGTGTCTTTCTCGGTCCCTGTGTCTCTCTCAGTCCCTGTGACTGTCTCTCGGTCCCTGTGTCTCTCTTGGTCCCTGTGTCTCTCTCTCGGTCCCTGTGTCTCTCTCGGTCCCTGTGTCTCTCTCTCGGTCCCTGTGACTCGCTCAGTCCCTGTGTCGCTCACTCGGTCCCTGTATCTCACTCTCACCCCTGTGTCTCTCTCGGTCCTGGTGTCTCTCTTGGTCCCTGTGTCTCTCTGTCTCAGTCCCTGTGTCTCTCTCTCGGTGCCTGTGTCTCACCCTCGGTCCCTGTCTCTCTCTCGGTCCCTGTGTCTCTCTCTCTCAGTCCCTGTGTCTCTCTCTCGTTCCCTGTGACTTTCTCAGTCCCTGTGTCTCTCTCGGTCCCTGTGTCTCTCTCTCAGTCCCTGTGTCTCTCTCTCGGTCTCTGTCTCTCTCTCTCGGTCCCTGAGTCTCACTCGGTCCCTGTGTCTCTCTCTCGGTCCCTGTGTTTCTCTCTCGGTCCCTGTGACTTTCTCAGTCCCTGTGTCTCTCTCGGTCCCTGTGTCTCTCTCTCAGTCCCTGTGTCTCTCTCTCGGTCTCTGTCTCTCTCTCTCGGTCCCTGTGTCTCACTCGGTCCCTGTGTCTCTCTCGCTCGGTCCCTGTCTCTCTCTCGCTCCCTGTGTCTCTCTCTCTATGTCCCTGTGTCTCTCACTCGGTCCCTGTGTCTCTCACTCGGTCCCTGTGCCCCTCTCGGTCCCTGTGTCTCTCTCTCAGTCCCTGTGTCTCTCACTCGGTCCCTGTGTCTCTCTCTCGGTCCCTATGTCTCTCTCTCGGTCCCTGTGTCTCTCTCTCGGTCCCTGTGACTCTCTCAGTCCCTGTATCTCTCTTGGTCCCTGTGTCTCTCTCTCAGTCCCTGTGACTCTCTCTCGGTCCCTGTGTCTCTCTCTCGGTCCCTGTGACTCTCTCAGTCCCTGTGTCTCTCTCGGTCCCTGTGTCTCTCTCTCGGTCCCTGTGTCTCTCTCTGTCCCTGTGACTCGCTCAGTCCCTGTGTCTCTCACTCGGTCCCTGTGTCTCTCTCTCGGTCCCTCTATGTCTCTCTCTGTCCCTGTGACTCGCTCAGTCCCTGTGTCTCTCTCTCGGACCCTGTCTCTCTCCCTCGGTCTCTGTGTCTCACTCGGTCCCTGTCTCTCTCCCTCGGTCCCTGTGACTCTCTCGGTCCCTGTCTCTCTCTCAGTCCCTGTGTCTCTCTCTCGGACCCTGTGTCTCTCTCTCGCACCCTGTGTCTCTCTCTCGGTCCCTGTGTCTCTCTTCCTCGGTCCCTGTGTCTCTCTCTCAATCCCTGATTCTCTCTCGGTCCCTGTGTCTCTCTCAGTCCCTGTCTCTCTCTCTCGGTCCCTGTGTCTCTCTCGGTCCATATGTCTCTCTCTCGGTCCCTGTGTCTCTCACGGTCCCTGTGTCTCTCTCGGTCCCTGTGTCTCACTCGGTCCCTGTGTCTCTCTCGGTCCTTGTGTCTCTCTCTCGGTCCCTGTCTCTCTCGGTCCTTGTCTCTCTCTCTCAGTCCCACTGTCTCACTCGGTCCCTCTGTCTCTCACTCGGTCCCTGTCTCTCTCTTGGTCCCTCTGTCTCACTCGGTCCCTGTGACTCTCTCGGTACCTGTGTCTCACTCGGTCCCTGTGTCTCTCTCGCTCGCACCTTATCTCTCTCCCTCGGTCTCTGTGTCTCACTCAGTCCCGGTGTCTCTCTCTCGGTCCCTGTCTCTCTCTCTCGGTCCCTGTGTCTCTCTCGGTCCCTGTGTCTCTCTCTCAGTCCCTGTGTCTCTCTCTCGGTCCCTGTCTCTCTATCTCGGTCCCTGTGTCTCTCTTGGTCCCTGTGTCTCTCTCGGTCCCTGTGTCTCTCTCTCGGTCCCTGTCTCTCTCTCTCGGTCCCTTTGTCTCTCTCGGTACCTGTGTCTATCTCTCGGTCCCTCTGTATATCTCTCGGTCCCTGTGTCTCTCTCTCGGTCCCTGTGTCTCTCTCTCGGTCCCTTTGTCTCTCTCGGTCCCTGTGTCTATCTCTGGGTCCCTGTGTCTCTCTCAGTCCCTGTGTCACTCTCTCGGTCCCTGTGTCTCTCTCTCGGTCCCTGTGTCCCTCTCGGTCCCTGTGCCTCTCTCTCGGTCCCTGTGTCTCTCACTCGTTCCCTGTGTCTCTCACTCGGTCCCTGTGCCCCTCTCGGTCCCTGTGTCTCTCTATCGGTCCCTGTGTCTCTCACTCGGTCCCTGTGTCTCTCACTCGGTCCCTGTGTCTCGCTCTCTTGGACCCTGTCTCTCTCCCTCGTTCCCTGTGTCTCACTCGGTCCCTGTCTCTCTCTCTCGGTCCCTGTGTCTCTCTCTCGGTCACTCTGTTTCTCTCGGTCCCTGTGTCTCTCTCTCGGTCCCTGTGTCCCTCTCACCCCTGTGTCTCTCACTCCGTCCCAGTGTCTCTCACTCAGTCCCTGTGTCTCTCTCTCGGTCCCTGTGTCTCTCTCCTTGTCCCTGTGTCTTTCTCGGTCCCTGTGTCTCTCTCAGTCCCTGTGTCTCTCTCTCGGTCCCTGTGTCTCTCTTGGTCCCTGTGTCTCTCTCTCGGTCCGTGTGTCTCACTCGGTCCCTGTGTATCTCTCTCGGTCCCTGAGACTCTCTCAGTCCCTGTCTCTCTCTCCCGGTCACTGTGTCTCTCTCGGTCCCTGTGTCTCTGTCTCGGTCCCTGTGTCTCTCTCTCGGTCCCTGTGTCTCTCTTGGTCCCTGTGTCTCTCTCTCGGTCCCTGTGTCTCCCTTGGTCCGTGTATCTCACTCGGTCCCTGAGACTCTCTCACCCCTGTGTCTCTCTCGGTCCTGGTGTCTCTCTTGGTCCCTGTGTCTCTCTGTCTCAGTCCCTGTGTGTCTCTCTCGGTGCCTGTGTCTCTCCCTCGGTCCCTGTCTCTCTCTCGGTCCCTGTGACTCTCTCAGTCCCTGTGTCTCTCTCGGTCCCTGTGTTTCTCTCTCGGTCCCTGTGTCTCTCTCGGTCCCTGTGACTCGCTCAGTCCCTGTGTCTCTCTCTCTGTCCCTGTGTCTCTCTCGGTCTCTGTGTCTCACTCGGTCCCTATGTCTTTCTCGGTCCTGGTGTCTCTCTTTGTCCCTGTGTCTCTTGCTCGGTGCCTGTGTCTCTCTCAGTCCCTGTGTCTCTCTCGGTCCCTGTGTCTCTCTCTCGGTCCCTGTGTCTCTCTCGGTCCCTGTGACTCGCTCAGTCCCTGTGTCTCTGTCGGTCCCTGTCTCTCTCTCGGTCCCTGTGTCTCACTCGGTCCCTGTGTCTCTCTCGGTCCTTGTGTCTCTCTCTCGGTCCCTGTGTCTCTCTCAGTCCCTGTGTCTCTCTCGGTCACTGTCTCTATCTCGTTCCCTGTGTCTCTCTCGGTCCCTGTGTCTCTCTCTCGGTCCCTGTGTCTCTCTCGGTCCCTGTGACTCGCTCAGTCCCAGTGTTTCTCTCGGTCACTGTCTCTCTCTCGGTCCCTGTGTCTCTCTCGGTCCCTATGTCTCTCTCGGTCCTTGTGTCTCTCTCTCGTTCCCTGTGTCTCTCTCAGTCCCTGTGACTCTCTCGGTCACTGTCTCTCTATCGGTCCCTGTGTCTCTCTCGGTCCCTGTGTCTCTCTCCGTCCCGGTGTCTCACTCGGTCCTTGTGTCTCTCTCTCGGTCCTTGTGTCTCTCTCAGTCCCTGTGTCTCTCTCGGTCACTGTCACTCTCTCGGACCCTGTGTCTCTCTCGGTCCCTGTGTCTCTCTCCGTCCCTGTGTCTCACTCGGTCCCTGTGTTTCTCTCTAGGTCCTTGTGTCTCTCTCAGTCCCTGTGTCTCTCTCGGTCCCTGTGTCTCACTCGGTCCCTGTGTCTCTCTCTCAGTGCCTGTGTCTCTCTCTCGGTCCCTGTGACTCTCTTAGTCCCTGTGTCTCACTGGGTCCCTGTGTCTCTCTCTCGGTCCCTATCTCACTATCTCGGTCCCTGTGTCTCTCTCTTGGTGCCTGTGTCTCTCTCTCGGTCCCTGTGACTCTCTCAGTCCCTGTGTCTCACTCGGTCCCTGTGTCTCTCTGTCGGTCCCTATCTCTCTATCTCGGTCCCTGTCTCTCTCTCTCAGTAACTCTGTTTCTCTCGGTCCCTGTGTCTTTCTCGGTCCCTGTCTCTCTCTCTCAGTCCCTGTGTCTCTCTCTCTGTCCCTGTCTCTCTTTCGGTCCCTCTGTCTCTCTTGGTCCCTGTGTCTCTCTCTCCGTCCCTGTGTCTCTCTCTCACCCCGGTGTCTCTCTCGGTCCTGGTGTCTCTCTTGGTCCCTTTGTCTCTCTCTCAGTCCCTGTGTCTCTCTCTCGGTGCCTGTGTCTCTCTCTCGGTCCCTGTGACTCTCTCAGTCCCTGTGTCTCTCTCGGTCCCTGTGTCTCTCTCTCGGTCCCTCTATGTCTCTCTCGGTCCCTGTGTCTCTCTCGGTCCCTGTGACTCGCTCAGTCCCTGTGTCTCTGTCGGTCCTTGTGTCTCTCTCTCGGTCCCTGTATCTCTCTCAGTCCCTGTGTCTCTCTCGGTCACTGTCTCTCTCTCGGTCCCTGTGTCTCACTCGGTCCCTGTGTCTCTCTCGGTCCTTGTCTCTCTCTCTCGGTCCCTGTGTCTCTCTCAGTCCCTGTGTCTCTCTCGGTCACTGTCTCTATCTCGGTCCCTGTGTCTCTCACGGTCCCTGTGTCTCTCTCTCGGTCCCTGTGTCTCTCTCGGTCCCTGTGACTCGCTCAGTCCCTGTGTTTCTCTCGGTCACTGTCTCTCTCTCGGTCCCTGTGTCTCCCTCGGTCCCTATGTCTCTCTCGGTCCTTGTGTCTCTCTCTCGGTCCCTGTGTCTCTCTCAGTCCCTGTGTCTCTCTCGGTCACTGTCTCTCTCTCGGTCCCTGTGTCTCTCTCGGTCCCTGTGTCTCTCTCCGTCCCGGTGTCTCACTCGGTCCTTGTGTCTCTCTCTCGGTCCTTGTGTCTCTCTCAGTCCCTGTGTCTCTCTCGGTCACTGTCTCTCACTCGGTCCCTGTGTCTCTCTCGGTCCTTGTCTCTCTCTCTCGGTCCCTGTGTCTCTCTCAGTCCCTGTGTCTCTCTCGGTCACTGTCTCTATCTCGGTCCCTGTGTCTCTCACGGTCCCTGTGTCTCTCTCTCGGTCCCTGTGTCTCTCTCGGTCCCTGTGACTCGCTCAGTCCCTGTGTTTCTCTCGGTCACTGTCTCTCTCTCGGTCCCTGTGTCTCCCTCGGTCCCTATGTCTCTCTCGGTCCTTGTGTCTCTCTCTCGGTCCCTGTGTCTCTCTCAGTCCCTGTGTCTCTCTCGGTCACTGTCTCTCTCTCGGTCCCTGTGTCTCTCTCGGTCCCTGTGTCTCTCTCCGTCCCGGTGTCTCACTCGGTCCTTGTGTCTCTCTCTCGGTCCTTGTGTCTCTCTCGGTCCCTGTGTCTCTCTCCGTCCCTGTGTCTCACTCGGTCCCTGTGTTTCTCTCTAGGTCCTTGTGTCGCTCTCAGTCCCTGTGTCTCTCTCGGTCCCTGTGTCTCACTCGGTCCCTGTGTCTCTCTCTAAGTGCCTGTGTCTCTCTCTCGGTCCCTGTGACTCTCTCAGTCCCTGTGTCTCACTCGGTCCCTGTGTCTCTCTCTCGGTCCCTATCTCTCTATCTCGGTCCCTGTGTCTCTCTCTCGGTGCCTGTGTCTCTCTCTCGGTCCCCGTGACTCTCTCAGTCCCTGTGTCTCACTCGGTCCCTGTGTCTCTCTCTCGGTCCCTATCTCTCTATCTTGTTCCCTGTCTCTCTCTCTCTCAGTCACTCTGTTTCTCTCGGTCCCTGTGTCTTTCTCGGTCCCTGTCTCTCTCTCTCAGTCCCTGTGTCTCTCTCTCTGTCCTTGTCTCTCTCTCGGTCCCTCTGTCTCTCTTGGTCCCTGTGTCTCTCTCTCCGTCCCTGTGTCTCTCTCTCACCCCGGTGTCTCTCTCGGTCCTGGTGTCTCTCTTGGTCCCTGTGTCTCTCTCTCAGTCCCTGTGTCTCTCTCTCGGTGCCTGTTTCTCTCTCTCGGTCCCTGTGACTCTCTCAGTCCCTGTGTCTCTCTCGGTCCCTGTGTCTCTCTCTCGGTCCCTCTATGTCTCTCTTGGTCCCTGTGTCTCTGTCTGTCCCTGTGACTCACTCAGTCCCTGTGTCTCTCACTCGGTCCCTGTGTCTCTCTCTCGGTCCCTGTGTCTCTCTCTCAGTCCCTGTGTCTCTCTCTCGGTGCCTGTGTCTCTCTCTCTCGGTCCCTGTGACTCTCTCAGTCCCTGTGTCTCTCTCGGTCCCTGTGTCTCTCTCTCGGTCCCTCTATGTCTCTCTCGGTCCCTGTGTCTCTCTCTGTCCCTGTGACTCGCTCAGTCCCTGTGTCTCTCACTCGGTCCCTGTGTCTCTCTCAGTCCCTGTCACTCTCTCGGTCCCTCTGTCTCACTCGGTCCCTGTGTCTCCGTCTCGGTCCCTGTGTCTCACTCGGTCCCTGTGACTCTCTCGGTCCCTGTGACTCTCTCGGTCCCTGTGTCTCACTCGGTCCCTGTGACTCTCTCGGTCCCTGTCACTCTCCCGGTCCCTGTGTCTCTCTCTCGGTCCCTGTCTCTCTCTCTCGGTCCCTGTGTCTCCCTCTCACCCCTGTGTCTCCCTCTCACCCCTGTGTCTCAGTCGGTCCCTGTGTCTCTCTCGTTCCCTGTGTCTCTCTCGGTCCCTGTGTCTCTCTCTCGGTCCCTGTGTCTCTCACGGTCCCTGTGTCTCTCTCGGTCCCTGTGTCTCTCTCGGTCCTTGTGTCTCTCTCTCGGTCCCTGTGTCTCTCTCGGTCCCTATGTCTCTCTCTGTGTCCCTGTGTTTCTCTCGGTCCCTATGTCTCTCTCTCGGTCCCTGTGTCTCTCACGGTCCCTGTGTCTCTCTCGGTCCCTGTGTCTCACTCGGTCCCTGTGTCTCTCTCGGTCCTTGTGTCTCTCTCTCGGTCCCTGAGTCTCTCTTGGTCCTTGTCTCTCTCTCTCAGTCCCACTGTCTCTCTCGGTCCCTCTGTCTCTCTCTCGCTCCCTATCTTTCTCTCTCGGACTATTGTGTCTCTCTCTCGGTCCCTGTGTCTCACTCGGTCCCTCTGTCTCTCACTCGGTCCCTGACTCTCTCTTGGTCCCTGTGTCTCACTAGGTCCCTGTGACTCTCTCGGTACCTGTGTCTCTCTCTAGGTCCTTGTGTCTCACTCGGTCCCTGTCTCTCTCTCGGTCACTGTGTCTCACTCGGTCCCTGTGTCTCTCTCGGTCCCGGTGTCTCTCTCTCGGTCCCTGTCTCTCTCTCTCGGTCCCTGTGTCTCTCTCGGTCCCTGTGTCTCTCTCTCAGTCCTTGTGTCTCTCTCTCGGTCCCTGTCTCTCTATCTCTGTCCCTGTGTCTCTCTTGGTCCCTGTGTCTCTCTCGGTCCCTGTGACTCTCTCGGTACCTGTGTCTCTCTCTAGGTCCTTGTGTCTCACTCGGTCCCTGTCTCTCTCTCGGTCCCTGTGTCTCACTCGGTCCCTGTGTCTCTCTCGCTCGCACCCTATCTCTCTCTCTCGGTCCCTGTGTCTCACTCGGTCCCTGTGTCTCTCTCTCGGTCCCTGTCTCTCTCCCTCGGTCCCTGTGTCTCACTCGGTCACTGTGTCTCACTCGGTCCCTGTGTCTCACTCGGTCCCTGTGTTTCTCTCTAGGTCCTTGTGTCTCTCTCAGTCCCTGTGTCTCACTCGGTCCCTGTCTCTCTCTCTCGGTCCCTGTGACTCTCTCAGTCCCTGTGTCTCACTCGGTCCCTGTGTCTCACTCTCGGTCCCTATCTCTCTATCTCGGTCCCTATCTCTCTCTCTCAGTCTCTCTGTTTCTCTCGGTCCCTGTGTCTTTCTCGGTCACTGTCTCTCTCCCTGTCCTGTCTCTCTCTCTCACCCCGGTGTCTCTCTCGGTCCTGGTGTCTCTCTTGGTCCCTGAGTCTCTCTCTCAGTCCCTGTGTTTCTCTCTCGGTGCCTGCGTCTCTCTCTCGGTCCCTGTGACTCTCTCAGTCCCTGTGTCTCTCTCGGTCCCTGTGTCTCTCTCTCGGTCCCTCTATGTCTCTCTCGGTCCCTGTGTCTCTCTCTGTCCCTGTGACTCGCTCAGTCCCTGTGTCTCTCGCTCGGTCCCTGTGTCTCTCTCTCGGTCCCTGTGTCTCGCTCTCAGTCCCTGTGACTCTCTCTCGGTCCCTGTGTCTCTCTCTCGGTCCCTGTGACTCTCTCAGTCCCTGTGTCTCTCTCGGTCCCTGTGTCTCTCTCTTGGTCCCTCTATGTCTCTCTCGGTCCCTGTGTCTCTCTCTGTCCCTGTGACTCGCTCAGTCCCTGTGTCTCTCACTCGGTCCCTGTGTCTCTCTCTCGGTCCCTGTGTCTCTCTCTCAGTCCCTGTGACTCTCTCTCGGTCCCTGTGTCTCTCTCTCGGTCCCTGTGACTCTCTCAGTCCCTTTGTCTCTCTCGGTCCCTGTGTCTCTCTCTCGGTCCCTCTATGTCTCTCTCGGTCCCTGTGTCTCTCTCTGTCCCTGTGACTCGCTCAGTCCCTGTGTCTCTCACTAGGTCCCTGTGTCTCTCTCAGTCCCTGTCACTCTCTCGGTCCCTGTGTCTCACTCGGTCCCTGTGTCTCTCTCTCTCTCGGACCCTATCTCTCTCCCTCGGTCCCTGTGTCTCACTCGGTCTCTGTGTCTCACTCGGTCCCTGTGTTTCTCTCTAGGTCCTTGTGTCTCTCTCAGTCCCTGTGTCTCACTCGGTCCCTGTCTCTCTCTCGGTCCCTGTGTCTCACTCGGTCCCTGTGTCTCTCTCGCTCGCACCCTATCTCTCTCCCTCGGTCCCTGTGTCTCACTCGGTCCCTGTGTCTCACTCGGTCCCTGTGTTTCTCTCTAGGTCCTTGTGTCTCTCTCAGTCCCTGTGTCTCACTCGGTCCCTGTCTCTTTCTCGGTCCCTGTGTCTCACTCGGTCCCTGTGTCTCACTCGGTCCCTTTGTATCTCTCTCTCTCGGACCGGGTCTGTCTCTCTCGGTCCCTGTGTCTCACTCGGTCCCTGTGTCTCTCTCTCGGTGCCTGTGTCTCTCTCTCGGTCCCTGTGAATCTCTCAGTCCCTGTGTCTCACTCGGTCCCTGTGTCTCTCTCTCGGTCCCTATCTCTCTATCTCGGTCCCTGTGTCTCTCTCGGTCCCTGTCTCTCTCTCTCAGTCACTCTGTTTCTCTCGGTCCCTGTGTCTTTCTCGGTCACTGTCTCTCTCCCTGTCCTGTCTCTCTCTCTCAGTCCCTGTGTCTCTCTCTCTGTCCCTGTCTCTCTCTCGGTCCCTCTGTCTCTCTTGGTCCCTGTGTCTCTCTCTCGGTCCCTGTGTCTCACAGTGCTCACTGTGTCTCTCTCGGTCCTGGTGTCTCTCTTGGTCCCTGTGTCTCTCTCTCGGTCCCTGTGTCTCTCTCGGTCCCTGTGTCTCTCTCTCAGTCCTTGTGTCTCTCTCTCGGTCCCTGTCTCTCTATCTCTGTCCCTGTGTCTCTCTTGGTCCCTGTGTCTCTCTCGGTCCCTGTGACTCTCTCGGTACCTGTGTCTCTCTCTAGGTCCTTGTGTCTCACTCGGTCCCTGTCTCTCTCTCGGTCCCTGTGTCTCACTCGGTCCCTGTGTCTCTCTCGCTCGCACCCTATCTCTCTCTCTCGGTCCCTGTGTCTCACTCGGTCCCTGTGTCTCTCTCTCGGTCCCTGTCTCTCTCCTCGCTCGTCCTGTGTCTCACTCGGTCCCTGTGTCTCACTCGGTCCCTGTGTCTCACTCGGTCCCTGTGTTTCTCTCTAGGTCCTTGTGTCTCTCTCAGTCCCTGTGTCTCACTCGGTCCCTGTCTCACTCTCTCGGTCCCTGTGACTCTCTCAGTCCCTATGTCTCACTCGGTCCCTGTGTCTCACTCTCGGTCCCTATCTCTCTATCTCGGTCTCTGTCTCTCTCTCTCAGTCACTCTGTTTCTCTCGGTCCCTGTGTCTTTCTCGGTCACTGTCTCTCTCCCTGTCCTGTCTCTCTCTCTCACCCCGGTGTCTCTCTCGGTCCTGGTGTCTCTCTTGGTCCCTGTGTCTCTCTCTCAGTCCCTGTGTTTCTCTCTCGGTGCCTGTGTCTCTCTCTCGGTCCCTGTGACTCTCTCAGTCCCTGTGTCTCTCTCGGTCCCTGTGTCTCTCTCTCGGTCCCTCTATGTCTCTCTCGGTCCCTGTGTCTCTCTCTGTCCCTGTGACTCGCTCAGTCCCTGTGTCTCTCGCTCGGTCCCTGTGTCTCTCTCTCGGTCCCTGTGTCTCTCTCTCAGTCCCTGTGACTCTCTCTCGGTCCCTGTGTCTCTCTCTCGGTCCCTGTGACTCTCTCAGTCCCTGTGTCTCTCTCGGTCCCTGTGTCTCTCTCTCGGTCCCTCTATGTCTCTCTCGGTCCCTGTGTCTCTCTCTGTCCCTGTGACTCGCTCAGTCCCTGTGTCTCTCACTAGGTCCCTGTGTCTCTCTCAGTCCCTGTCACTCTCTCGGTCCCTATGTCTCACTCGGTCCCTGTGTCTCTCTCTCTCTCGGACCCTATCTCTCTCCCTCGGTCCCTGTGTCTCACTCGGTCCCTGTGTCTCACTCGTCCCTGTGTTTCTCTCTAGGTCCTTGTGTCTCTCTCAGTCCCTGTGTCTCACTCGGTCCCTGTCTCTCTCTCGGTCCCTGTGTCTCACTCGGTCCCTGTGTCTCTCTCCCTCGGTCCCTGTGTCTCACTCGGTCCCTGTGTCTCACTCGGTCCCCGTGTTTCTCTCTAGGTCCTTGTGTCTCTCTCAGTCCCTGTGTCTCACTCGGTCCCTGTCTCTCTCTCGGTCCCTGTGTCTCACTCGGTCCCTGTGTCTCACTCGGTCCCTTTGTATCTCTCTCTCTCGGACCGGGTCTGTCTCTCTCGGTCCCTGTGTCTCACTCGGTCCCTGTGTCTCTCTCTCGGTGCCTGTGTCTCTCTCTCGGTCCCTGTGAATCTCTCAGTCCCTGTGTCTCACTCGGTCCCTGTGTCTCTCTCTCGGTCCCTATCTCTCTATCTCGGTCCCTGTGTCTCTCTCGGTCCCTGTCTCTCTCTCTCAGTCACACTGTTTCTCTCGGTCCCTGTGTCTTTCTCGGTCACTGTCTCTCTCCCTGTCCTGTCTCTCTCTCTCAGTCCCTGTGTCTCTCTCTCTGTCCCTGTCTCTCTCTCGGTCCCTCTGTCTCTCTTGTCCCTGTGTCTCTCTCTCGGTCCCTGTGTCTCTCTCTCACCCCGGTGTCTCTCTCGGTCCTGGTGTCTCTCTGGTCCCTGTGTCTCTCTCTCGGTCCCTGTGTCTCTCTCGGTCCCTGTGTCTCTCTCTCGGTCCCTCTATGTCTCTCTCGGTCCCTGTGTCTCTCTCTGTCCCTGTGACTCGCTCAGTCCCTGTGACTCTCTCGGTCCCTGTCACTCTCTCGGTCCCTGTGTCTCACTCGGTCCCTGTGTCTCTCTCTCTCGGACCCTGTGTCTCTCTCTCGGTCCCTGTCTCTCTCTCTCGGTCCCTGTATCTCTCTCGGTCCCTGTGTCTCTCTCAGTCCCTGTGTCCTCTCTCTCGGTCCCTGTGTCTCTCTCAGTCCCTGTCTCTCTCTCTCGGTCCCTGTGTCTCTCTCGGTCCATATGTCTCTCTCTCGGTCCCTGTGTCTCTCACGGTCCCTGTGTCTCTCTCGGTCCCTGTGTCTCACTCGGTCCCTGTGTCTCTCTCGGTCCTTGTGTCTCTCTCTCGGTCCCTGTCTCTCTCGGTCCTTGTCTCTCTCTCTCGGTCCCTGTGTCTCACTCGGTCCCTGTGTCTCTCTCGGTCCCTGTGTCTCTCTCTCGGCCCCTGTCTCTCTCTCTCGGTCCCTTTGTCTCTCTCGGTCCCTGTGTCTATCTCTCGGTCCCTCTGTATATCTCTCGGTCCCTGTGTCTCTCTCTCGGGTCCCTGTGTCTCTCTCTCGGTCCCTTTGTCTCTCTCAGTCGCTGTGTCACTCTCACGGTCCCTGTGTCTCTCTCTCGGTCCCTGTGTCCCTCTCGGTCCCTGTGTCTCTCTCTCGGTCCCTGTGTCTCTCACTCGTTCCCTGTGTCTCTCACTCGGTCCCTGTGCCCCTCTCGGTCCCTGTGTCTCTCTATCGGTCCCTGTGTCTCTCACTCGGTCCCTGTGTCTCTCACTCGGTCCCTGTGTCTCGCTCTCTTGGACCCTGTCTCTCTCCCTCGTTCCCTGTGTCTCACTCGGTCCCTGTCTCTCTCTCTCGGTCCCTGTGTCTCTCTCTCGGTCACTCTGTTTCTCTCGGTCCCTGTGTCTCTCTCTCGGTCCCTGTGTCCCTCTCACCCCTGTGTCTCTCACTCCGTCCCAGTGTCTCTCACTCGGTCCCTGTGTCTCTCTCTCGGTCCCTGTGTCTCCCTCCTTGTCCCTGTGTCTTTCTCGGTCCCTGTGTCTCTCTCAGTCCCTGTGACTGTCTCTCTTGGTCCCTGAGTCTCTCTCTCGGTCCCTGTGTCTCTCTTGTCCCTGTGTCTCTCTCTCGGTCCGTGTGTCTCACTCGGTCCCTGTGTATCTCTCTCGGTCCCTGAGACTCTCTCAGTCCCTGTGTCTCTCTCCCGGTCCCTGTGTCTCACTCGATCCCTGTGTCTCTCTCTCGGTCCTTGTGTCTCTCTCTCGGTCCCTGTGTCTCTCTCAGTCCCTGTGTCTCTCTCGGTCACTGTCTCTATCTCGGTCCCTGTGTCTCTCTCGGTCCCTGTGTCTCTCTCTCGGTCCCTGTGTCTCTCTCGGTCCTTGTGACTCGCTCAGTCCCTGTGTTTCTCTCGGTCACTGTCTCTCTCTCGGTCCCTGTGTCTCTCTCGGTCCCTATGTCTCTCTCGGTCCTTGTGTCTCTCTCTCGGTCCCTGTGTCTCTCTCAGTCCCTGTGACTCTCTTGGTCACTGTCTCTCTCTCGGTCCCTGTGTCTCTCTCCGTCCTGGTGTCTCACTCGGTCCTTGTGTCTCTCTCTCGGTCCTTGTGTCTCTCTCAGTCCCTGTGTCTCTCTCGGTCACTGTCCCTCTCTCGGTCCCTGTGTCTCTCTCGGTCCCTGTGTCTCTCTCCGTCCCTGTGTCTCACTCGGTCCCTGTGTTTCTCTCTAGGTCCTTGTGTCTCTCTCAGTCCCTGTGTCTCTCTCGGTCCCTGTATCTCACTCGGTCCCTGTGTCTCTCTCTCAGTGCCTGTGTCTCTCTCTCGGTCCCTGTGACTCTCTCTCGGTCCCTATCTCTCTATCTCGGTCCCTGTGTCTCTCTCTCGGTGCCTGTGTCTCTCTCTCGGTCCCTGTGACTCTCTCAGTCCCTGTGTCTCACTCGGTCCCTGTGTCTTTCTCGGTCCCTGTCTCTCTCTCTCAGTCCCTGTGTCTCTCTCTCTGTCCCTGTCTCTCTCTCGGTCCCTCTGTCTCTCTTGGTCCCTGTGTCTCTCTCTCCGTCCCTGTGTCTCTCTCTCACCCCGGTGTCTCTCTCGGTCCTGGTGTCTCTCTTGGTCCCTGTGTCTCTCTCTCAGTCCCTGTGTCTCTCTCTCGGTGCCTGTGTCTCTCTCTCGGTCCCTGTGACTCTCTCAGTCCCTGTGTCTCTCTCGGTCCCTGTGTCTCTCTCTCGGTCCCTCTATGCCTCTCTCGGTCCCTGTGTCTCTCTCGGTCCCTGTGACTCGCTCAGTCCCTGTGTCTCTGTCGGTCCTTGTGTCTCTCTCTCGGTCCCTGTGTCTCTCTCAGTCCCTGTGTCTCTCTCTCGGTCCCTGTGTCTCACTCGGTCCCTGTGTCTCTCTCGGTCCTTGTGTCTCTCTCTCGGTCCCTGTGTCTCTCTCAGTCCCTGTGTCTCTCTCGGTCACTGTCTCTATCTCGGTCCCTGGGTTTCTCTCGGTCACTGTCTCTCTCTCGGTCCCTGTGTCTCTCTCGGTCCCTATGTCTCTCTCGGTCCTTGTGTCTCTCTCTCGGTCCCTGTGTCTCACTCAGTCCCTGTGTCTCTCTCGGTCACTGTCTCTCTCTCGGTCCCTGTGTCTCTCTCGGTCCCTGTGTCTCTCTCCGTCCCGGTGTCTCACTCGGTCCTTGTGTCTCTCTCTCGGTCCTTGTGTCTCTCTCAGTCCCTGTGTCTCTCTCGGTCCCTGTGTCTCTCTCTCGGTCCCTTTGTCTCTCTCAGTCGCTGTGTCACTCTCACGGTCCCTGTGTCTCTCTCTCGGTCCCTGTGTCCCTCTCGGTCCCTGTGTCTCTCTCTCGGTCCCTGTGTCTCTCACTCGTTCCCTGTGTCTCTCACTCGGTCCCTGTGCCCCTCTCGGTCCCTGTGTCTCTCTATCGGTCCCTGTGTCTCTCACTCGGTCCCTGTGTCTCTCACTCGGTCCCTGTGTCTCGCTCTCTTGGACCCTGTCTCTCTCCCTCGTTCCCTGTGTCTCACTCGGTCCCTGTCTCTCTCTCTCGGTCCCTGTGTCTCTCTCTCGGTCACTCTGTTTCTCTCGGTCCCTGTGTCTCTCTCTCGGTCCCTGTGTCCCTCTCACCCCTGTGTCTCTCACTCCGTCCCAGTGTCTCTCACTCGGTCCCTGTGTCTCTCTCTCGGTCCCTGTGTCTCTCTCCTTGTCCCTGTGTCTTTCTCGGTCCCTGTGTCTCTCTCAGTCCCTGTGACTGTCTCTCTTGGTCCCTGAGTCTCTCTCTCGGTCCCTGTGTCTCTCTTGGTCCCTGTGTCTCTCTCTCGGTCCGTGTGTCTCACTCGGTCCCTGTGTATCTCTCTCGGTCCCTGAGACTCTCTCAGTCCCTGTGTCTCTCTCCCGGTCCCTGTGTCTCTCTCGGTCACTGTGTCTCTCTCTCGGTCCCTGTGTCTCTCTCTCGGTCCCTGTGTCTCTCTTGGTCCCTGTGTCTCTCTCTCGGTCCCTGTGTCTCCCTTGGTCCGTGTGTCTCACTCGGTCCCTGAGACTCTCTCACCCCTGTGTCTCTCTCGGTCCTGGTGTCTCTCTTGGTCCCTGTGTCTCTCTGTCTCAGTCCCTGTGTGTCTCTCTCGGTGCCTGTGTCTCTCCCTCGGTCCCTGTCTCTCTCTCGGTCCCTGTGACTCTCTCAGTCCCTGTGTCTCTCTCGGTCCCTGTGTTTCTCTCTCGGTCCCTGTGTCTCTCTCGGTCCCTGTGACTCGCTCAGTCCCTGTGTTTCTCTCTCTGTCCCTGTGTCTCTCTCGGTCCCTGTGTCTCACTCGGTCCCTATGTCTCTCTCTCTCAGTCCCTGTCTCTCTCTCGGTCCTGGTGTCTCTCTTTGTCCCTGTGTCTCTTGCTCGGTGCCTGTGTCTCTCTCTTTCTCCCTGTGTCTTTCTCGGTCCCTATGTCTCTCTCGGTCCTTGTGTCTCTCTCTCGGTCCCTGTGTCTCTCTCAGTCCCTGTGTCTCTCTCGGTCCCTGTGTCTCTCTCTCGGTCCCTGTGTCTCTCTCGGTCCCTGTGACTCGCTCAGTCCCTGTGTCTCTGTCGGTCCCTGTCTCTCTCTCGGTCCCTGTGTCTCATTCGATCCCTGTGTCTCTCTCTCGGTCCTTGTGTCTCTCTCTCGGTCCCTGTGTCTCTCTCAGTCCCTGTGTCTCTCTCGGTTACTGTCTCTATCTCGGTCCCTGTGTCTCTCTCGGTCCCTGTGTCTCTCTCTCGGTCCCTGTGTCTCTCTCGGTCCTTGTGACTCGCTCAGTCCCTGTGTTTCTCTCGGTCACTGTCTCTCTCTCGGTCCCTGTGTCTCTCTCGGTCCCTATTTCTCTCTCGGTCCTTGTGTCTCTCTCTCGGTCCCTGTGTCTCTCTCAGTCCCTGTGACTCTCTCGGTCACTGTCTCTCTCTCGGTCCCTGTGTCTCTCTCTGTCCTGGTGTCTCACTCGGTCCTTGTGTCTCTCTCTCGGTCCTTGTGTCTCTCTCAGTCCCTGTGTCTCTCTCGGTCACTGTCCCTCTCTCGGTCCCTGTGTCTCTCTCGGTCCCTGTGTCTCTCTCCGTCCCTGTGTCTCACTCGGTCCCTGTGTTTCTCTCTAGGTCCTTGTGTCTCTCTCAGTCCCTGTGTCTCTCTCGGTCCCTGTGTCTCACTCGGTCCCTGTGTCTCTCTCTCAGTGCCTGTGTCTCTCTCTCGGTCCCTGTGACTCTCTCTCGGTCCCTATCTCTCTATCTCGGTCCCTGTGTCTCTCTCTCGGTGCCTGTGTCTCTCTCTCGGTCCCTGTGACTCTCTCAGTCCCTGTGTCTCACTCGGTCCCTGTGTCTTTCTCGGTCCCTGTCTCTCTCTCTCAGTCCCTGTGTCTCTCTCTCTGTCCCTGTCTCTCTCTCGGTCCCTCTGTCTCTCTTGGTCCCTGTGTCTCTCTCTCCGTCCCTGTGTCTCTCTCTCACCCCGGTGTCTCTCTCGGTCCTGGTGTCTCTCTTGGTCCCTGTGTCTCTCTCTCAGTCCCTGTGTCTCTCTCTCGGTGCCTGTGTCTCTCTCTCGGTCCCTGTGACTCTCTCAGTCCCTGTGTCTCTCTCGGTCCCTGTGTCTCTCTCTCGGTCCCTCTATGCCTCTCTCGGTCCCTGTGTCTCTCTCGGTCCCTGTCTCTCTCTCGGTCCCTGTGTCTCACTCGGTCCCTGTGTCTCTCTCGGTCCTTGTGTCTCTCTCTCGGTCCCTGTGTCTCTCTCAGTCCCTGTGTCTCTCTCGGTCACTGTCTCTATCTCGGTCCCTGTGTCTCTCTCGGTCCCTGTGTCTCTCTCTCGGTCCCTGTGTCTCTCTCGGTCCCTGTGACTCGCTCAGTCCCTGGGTTTCTCTCGGTCACTGTCTCTCTCTCGGTCCCTGTGTCTCTCTCGGTCCCTATGTCTCTCTCGGTCCTTGTGTCTCTCTCTCGGTCCCTGTGTCTCACTCAGTCCCTGTGTCTCTCTCGGTCACTGTCTCTCTCTCGGTCCCTGTGTCTCTCTCGGTCCCTGTGTCTCTCTCCGTCCCGGTGTCTCACTCGGTCCTTGTGTCTCTCTCTCGGTCCTTGTGTCTCTCTCAGTCCCTGTGTCTCTCTCGGTCACTGTCTCTCTCTCGGTCCCTCTGTCTCTCTCCGTCCCTGTGTCTCTCTCCGTCCCTGTGTCTCACTCGGTCCCTGTGTTTCTCTCTAGGTCCTTGTGTCTCTCTCAGTCCCTGTGTCTCTCTCGGTCCCTGTGTCTCACTCGGTCCCTGTGTCTCTCTCTCAGTGCCTGTGTCTCTCTCTCGGTCCCTGTGACTCTCTCAGTCCCTGTGTCTCACTCGGTCCCTGTGTCTCTCTCGGTCCCTATCTCTCTATCTCGGTCCCTGTGTCTCTCTCTCGGTGCCTGTGTCTCTCTCTCGGTCCCTGTGACTCTCTCAGTCCCTGTGTCTCACTCGGTCCCTGTGTCTCTCTCTCGGTCCCTATCTCTCTCTCTCGGTCACTCTGTTTCTCTCGGTCCCTGTGTCTTTCTCGGTCCCTGTCTCTCTCTCTCAGTCCCTGTGTCTCTCTCTCTGTCCTTGTCTCTCTCTCGGTCCCTCTGTCTCTCTTGGTCCCTGTGTCTCTCTCTCCGTCCCTGTGTCTCTCTCTCACCCCGGTGTCTCTCTCGGTCCTGGTGTCTCTCTTGGTCCCTGTGTCTCTCTCTCAGTCCCTGTGTCTCTCTCTCGGTGCCTGTGTCTCTCTCTCGGTCCCTGTGACTCTCTCAGTCCCTGTGTCTCTCTCGGTCCCTGTGTCTCTCTCTCGGTCCCTCTATGTCTCTCTCGGTCCCTGTATCTCTCTCTGTCCCTGTGACTCACTCAGTCCCTGTGTCTCTCACTCGGTCCCTGTGTCTCTCTCGGTCCCTCTATTTCTCTCTCAGTCCCTGTGTCTCTCTCTCTGTCCCTGTCTCTCTCTCGGTCCCTCTGTCTCTCTTGGTCCCTGTGTCTCTCTCTCCGTCCCTGTGTCTCTCTCTCACCCCGGTGTCTCTCTCGGTCCTGGTGTCTCTCTTGGTCCCTGTGTCTCTCTCTCAGTCCCTGTGTCTCTCTCTCGGTGCCTGTGTCTCTCTCTCGGTCCCTGTGACTCTCTCAGTCCCTGTGTCTCTCTCGGTCCCTATGTCTCTCTCTCGGTCCCTCTATGTCTCTCTCGGTCCCTGTGTCTCTCTCGGTCCCTGTGACTCGCTCAGTCCCTGTGTCTCTGTCGGTCCCTGTCTCTCTCTCGGTCCCTGTGTCTCACTCGGTCCCTGTGTCTCTCTCGGTCCTTGTGTCTCTCTCTCGGTCCCTGTGTCTCTCTCAGTCCCTGTGTCTCTATCTCGGTCCCTGTGTCTCTCTCGGTCCCTGTGTCTCTCTCTCGGTCCCTGTGTCTCTCTCGGTCCCTGTGACTCGCTCAGTCCCTGGGTTTCTCTCGGTCACTGTCTCTCTCTCGGTCCCTGTGTCTCTCTCGGTCCCTATGTCTCTCTCGGTCCTTGTGTCTCTCTCTCGGTCCCTGTGTCTCTCTCAGTCCCTGTGTCTCTCTCGGTCACTGTCTCTCTCTCGGTCCCTGTGTCTCTCTCGGTCCCTGTGTCTCTCTCCGTCCCGGTGTCTCACTCGGTCCTTGTGTCTCTCTCTCGGTCCTTGTGTCTCTCTCAGTCCCTGTGTCTCTCTCGGTCCCTGTGTCTCACTCTCGGTCCCTCTATGTCTCTCTCGGTCCCTGTGTCTCTCTCTCTGTCCCTGTCTCTCTCTCGGTCCCTCTATGTCTCTCTCAGTCCCTGTGTCTCTCTCTCTGTCCCTGTCTCTCTCTCGGTCCCTCTGTCTCTCTTGGTCCCTGTGTCTCTCTCTCCGTCCCTGTGTCTCTCTCTCACCCCGGTGTCTCTCTCGGTCCTGGTGTCTCTCTTGGTCCCTGTGTCTCTCTCTCAGTCCCTGTGTCTCTCTCTCGGTGCCTGTGTCTCTCTCTCGGTCCCTGTGACTCTCTCAGTCCCTGTGTCTCTCTCGGACCCTATGTCTCTCTCTCGGTCCCTCTATGTCTCTCTCGGTCCCTGTGTCTCTCTCGGTCCCTGTGACTCGCTCAGTCCCTGTGTCTCTGTCGGTCCCTGTCTCTCTCTCGGTCCCTGTGTCTCTCTCGGTCCCTGTGACTCGCTCAGTCCCTGGGTTTCTCTCGGTCACTGTCTCTCTCTCGGTCCCTGTGTCTCTCTCGATCCCTATGTCTCTCTCGGTCCTTGTGTCTCTCTCTCGGTCCCTGTGACTCTCTCAGTCCCTGTGTCTCTCTCGGTCCCTGTGTCTCTCTCTCGGTCCCTCTATGTCTCTCTCGGTCCCTGTGTCTCTCTCTGTCCCTGTGACTCACTCAGTCCCTGTGTCTCTCACTCGGTCCCTGTGTCTCTCTCGGTCCCTCTATGTCTCTCTCGGTCCCTGTGTCTCTCTCTGTCCCTGTGACTCGCTCAGTCCCTGTGTCTCTCACTCGGTCCCTGTGTCTCTCTCTCGGTCCCTGTGTCTCTCTCTCAGTCCCTGTGACTCTCTCTCGGTCCCTGTGTCTCTCTCTTGGTCCCTGTGACTCTCTCAGTCCCTGTGTCTCTCTCGGTCCCTGTGTCTCTCTCTCGGTCCCTCTATGTCTCTCTCGGTCCCTGTGTCTCTCTCTGTCCCTGTGACTCGCTCAATCTCTGTGTCTCTCACTCGGTCCCTGTGTCTCTCTCTCGGTCCCTGTGTCTCTCTCTCAGTCCCTGTGACTCTCTCTTGGTCCCTGTGTCTCTCTCTCGGTCCCTGTGACTCTCTCAGTCCCTGTGTCTCTCTCGGTCCCTGTGTTTCTCTCTCGGTCCCTCTATGTCTCTCTCGGTCCCTGTGTCTCTCTCTGTCCCTGTGACTCGCTCAGTCCCTGTGTCTCTCACTAGGTCCCTGTGTCTCTCTCAGTCCCTGTCACTCTCTCGGTCCCTGTGTCTCACTCGGTCCCTGTGTCTCTCTCTCTCTCGGACCCTGTCTCTCTCCCTCGGTCCCTGTGTCTCACTCGGTCCCTGTGTCTCTCTCTCGGTCCCTGTGTCTCACTCGGTCCCCGTGACTCTCTCGGTCCCTGTCACTCTCTCGGTCCCTGTGTCTCTCTCTCGGTCCCTGTGTCTCACTCGGTCCCTGTGTCTCTCTCTCGGACCCTGTGTCTCTCTCTCGGTCCCTGTCTCTCTCTCTCGGTCCCTGTGTCCCTCTCGGTCCCTGTGTCTCCCTCTCACCCCTGTGTCTCCCTCTCACCCCTGTGTCTCAGTCGGTCCCTGTGTCTCTCTCGTTCTCTGTGTCTCTCTCGGTCCCTGTGTCTCTCTCAGTCCCTGTGTCTCTCTCTCGGTCCGTGTGTCTCTCTCTCTCAATCCCTGATTCTCTCTCGGTCCCTGTGTCTCTCTCAGTCCCTGTCTCTCTCTCTCGGTCCCTGTGTCTCTCTCGGTCCCTATGTCTCTCTCTCTCGGTCCCCGTGTCTCTCACGGTCCCTGTGTCTCTCTCGGTCCCTGTGTCTCACTCGGTCCCTGTGTCTCTCTCGGTCCTTGTGTCTCTCTCTCGGTCCCTGAGTCTCTCTCGGTCCTTGTCTCTCTCTCTCAGTCCCACTGTCTCTCTCGGTCCCTCTGTCTCTCTCTCGCTCCCTATCTTTCTCTCTCGGACTATTGTGTCTCTCTCTCGGTCCCTGTGTCTCACTCGGTCCCTCTGTCTCTCACTCGGTCCCTGTCTCTCTCTTGGTCCCTGTGTCTCACTCGGTCCCTGTGACTCTCTCGGTACCTGTGCCTCTCTCTAGGTCCTTGTGTCTCATTCGGTCCCTGTGTCTCTCTCGCTCGCACCTTATCTCTCTCCCTCGGTCCCTGTGTCTCTCTCGGTCCCTGTGTCTCTCTCTCGGTCCCTCTATGTCTCTCTCGGTCCCTGTGTCTCTCTCTGTCCCTGTGACTCGCTCAGTCCCTGTGTCTCTCACTCGGTCCCTGTGTCTCTCTCTCGGTCCCTCTATGTCTCTCTCTGTCCCTGTGACTCGCTCAGTCCCTGTGTCTCTCTCTCGGACCCTGTCTCTCTCCCTCGGTCTCTGTGTCTCACTCGGTCCCTGTCTCTCTCCCTCGGTCCCTGTGACTCTCTCGGTCCCTGTCTCTCTCTCAGTCCCTGTGTCTCTCTCTCGGACCCTGTGTCTCTCTCTCGCACCCTGTGTCTCTCTCTCGGTCCCTGTGTCTCTCTTCCTCGGTCCCTGTGTCTCTCTCTCAATCCCTGATTCTCTCTCGGTCCCTGTGTCTCTCTCAGTCCCTGTCTCTCTCTCTCGGTCCCTGTGTCTCTCTCGGTCCATATGTCTCTCTCTCGGTCCCTGTGTCTCTCACGGTCCCTGTGTCTCTCTCGGTCCCTGTGTCTCACTCGGTCCCTGTGTCTCTCTCGGTCCTTGTGTCTCTCTCTCGGTCCCTGTCTCTCTCGGTCCTTGTCTCTCTCTCTCAGTCCCACTGTCTCACTCGGTCCCTCTGTCTCTCACTCGGTCCCTGTCTCTCTCTTGGTCCCTCTGTCTCACTCGGTCCCTGTGACTCTCTCGGTACCTGTGTCTCACTCGGTCCCTGTGTCTCTCTCGCTCGCACCTTATCTCTCTCCCTCGGTCTCTGTGTCTCACTCAGTCCCGGTGTCTCTCTCTCGGTCCCTGTCTCTCTCTCTCGGTCCCTGTGTCTCTCTCGGTCCCTGTGTCTCTCTCTCAGTCCCTGTGTCTCTCTCTCGGTCCCTGTCTCTCTATCTCGGTCCCTGTGTCTCTCTTGGTCCCTGTGTCTCTCTCGGTCCCTGTGTCTCTCTCTCGGTCCCTGTCTCTCTCTCTCGGTCCCTTTGTCTCTCTCGGTACCTGTGTCTATCTCTCGGTCCCTCTGTATATCTCTCGGTCCCTGTGTCTCTCTCTCGGTCCCTGTGTCTCTCTCTCGGTCCCTTTGTCTCTCTCGGTCCCTGTGTCTATCTCTGGGTCCCTGTGTCTCTCTCAGTCCCTGTGTCACTCTCTCGGTCCCTGTGTCTCTCTCTCGGTCCCTGTGTCCCTCTCGGTCCCTGTGCCTCTCTCTCGGTCCCTGTGTCTCTCACTCGTTCCCTGTGTCTCTCACTCGGTCCCTGTGCCCCTCTCGGTCCCTGTGTCTCTCTATCGGTCCCTGTGTCTCTCACTCGGTCCCTGTGTCTCTCACTCGGTCCCTGTGTCTCGCTCTCTTGGACCCTGTCTCTCTCCCTCGTTCCCTGTGTCTCACTCGGTCCCTGTCTCTCTCTCTCGGTCCCTGTGTCTCTCTCTCGGTCACTCTGTTTCTCTCGGTCCCTGTGTCTCTCTCTCGGTCCCTGTGTCCCCTCTCACCCCTGTGTCTCTCACTCCGTCCCAGTGTCTCTCACTCAGTCCCTGTGTCTCTCTCTCGGTCCCTGTGTCTCTCTCCTTGTCCCTGTGTCTTTCTCGGTCCCTGTGTCTCTCTCAGTCCCTGTGTCTCTCTCTCGGTCCCTGTGTCTCTCTTGGTCCCTGTGTCTCTCTCTCGGTCCGTGTGTCTCACTCGGTCCCCTGTGTATCTCTCTCGGTCCCTGAGACTCTCTCAGTCCCTGTCTCTCTCTCCCGGTCACTGTGTCTCTCTCGGTCCCTGTGTCTCTGTCTCGGTCCCTGTGTCTCTCTCTCGGTCCCTGTGTCTCTCTTGGTCCCTGTGTCTCTCTCTCGGTCCCTGTGTCTCCCTTGGTCCGTGTGTCTCACTCGGTCCCTGAGACTCTCTCACCCCTGTGTCTCTCTCGGTCCTGGTGTCTCTCTTGGTCCCTGTGTCTCTCTGTCTCAGTCCCTGTGTGTCTCTCTCGGTGCCTGTGTCTCTCCCTCGGTCCCTGTCTCTCTCTCGGTCCCTGTGACTCTCTCAGTCCCTGTGTCTCTCTCGGTCCCTGTGTTTCTCTCTCGGTCCCTGTGTCTCTCTCGGTCCCTGTGACTCGCTCAGTCCCTGTGTCTCTCTCTCTGTCCCTGTGTCTCTCTCGGTCTCTGTGTCTCACTCGGTCCCTATGTCTTTCTCGGTCCTGGTGTCTCTCTTTGTCCCTGTGTCTCTTGCTCGGTGCCTGTGTCTCTCTCAGTCCCTGTGTCTCTCTCGGTCCCTGTGTCTCTCTCTCGGTCCCTGTGTCTCTCTCGGTCCCTGTGACTCGCTCAGTCCCTGTGTCTCTGTCGGTCCCTGTCTCTCTCTCGGTCCCTGTGTCTCACTCGGTCCCTGTGTCTCTCTCGGTCCTTGTGTCTCTCTCTCGGTCCCTGTGTCTCTCTCAGTCCCTGTGTCTCTCTCGGTCACTGTCTCTATCTCGTTCCCTGTGTCTCTCTCGGTCCCTGTGTCTCTCTCTCGGTCCCTGTGTCTCTCTCGGTCCCTGTGACTCGCTCAGTCCCAGTGTTTCTCTCGGTCACTGTCTCTCTCTCGGTCCCTGTGTCTCTCTCGGTCCCTATGTCTCTCTCGGTCCTTGTGTCTCTCTCTCGTTCCCTGTGTCTCTCTCAGTCCCTGTGACTCTCTCGGTCACTGTCTCTCTATCGGTCCCTGTGTCTCTCTCGGTCCCTGTGTCTCTCTCCGTCCCGGTGTCTCACTCGGTCCTTGTGTCTCTCTCTCGGTCCTTGTGTCTCTCTCAGTCCCTGTGTCTCTCTCGGTCACTGTCACTCTCTCGGACCCTGTGTCTCTCTCGGTCCCTGTGTCTCTCTCCGTCCCTGTGTCTCACTCGGTCCCTGTGTTTCTCTCTAGGTCCTTGTGTCTCTCTCAGTCCCTGTGTCTCTCTCGGTCCCTGTGTCTCACTCGGTCCCTGTGTCTCTCTCTCAGTGCCTGTGTCTCTCTCTCGGTCCCTGTGACTCTCTTAGTCCCTGTGTCTCACTGGGTCCCTGTGTCTCTCTCTCGGTCCCTATCTCACTATCTCGGTCCCTGTGTCTCTCTCTTGGTGCCTGTGTCTCTCTCTCGGTCCCTGTGACTCTCTCAGTCCCTGTGTCTCACTCGGTCCCTGTGTCTCTCTGTCGGTCCCTATCTCTCTATCTCGGTCCCTGTCTCTCTCTCTCAGTAACTCTGTTTCTCTCGGTCCCTGTGTCTTTCTCGGTCCCTGTCTCTCTCTCTCAGTCCCTGTGTCTCTCTCTCTGTCCCTGTCTCTCTTTCGGTCCCTCTGTCTCTCTTGGTCCCTGTGTCTCTCTCTCCGTCCCTGTGTCTCTCTCTCACCCCGGTGTCTCTCTCGGTCCTGGTGTCTCTCTTGGTCCCTTTGTCTCTCTCTCAGTCCCTGTGTCTCTCTCTCGGTGCCTGTGTCTCTCTCTCGGTCCCTGTGACTCTCTCAGTCCCTGTGTCTCTCTCGGTCCCTGTGTCTCTCTCTCGGTCCCTCTATGTCTCTCTCGGTCCCTGTGTCTCTCTCGGTCCCTGTGACTCGCTCAGTCCCTGTGTCTCTGTCGGTCCTTGTGTCTCTCTCTCGGTCCCTGTATCTCTCTCAGTCCCTGTGTCTCTCTCGGTCACTGTCTCTCTCTCGGTCCCTGTGTCTCACTCGGTCCCTGTGTCTCTCTCGGTCCTTGTCTCTCTCTCTCGGTCCCTGTGTCTCTCTCAGTCCCTGTGTCTCTCTCGGTCACTGTCTCTATCTCGGTCCCTGTGTCTCTCACGGTCCCTGTGTCTCTCTCTCGGTCCCTGTGTCTCTCTCGGTCCCTGTGACTCGCTCAGTCCCTGTGTTTCTCTCGGTCACTGTCTCTCTCTCGGTCCCTGTGTCTCCCTCGGTCCCTATGTCTCTCTCGGTCCTTGTGTCTCTCTCTCGGTCCCTGTGTCTCTCTCAGTCCCTGTGTCTCTCTCGGTCACTGTCTCTCTCTCGGTCCCTGTGTCTCTCTCGGTCCCTGTGTCTCTCTCCGTCCCGGTGTCTCACTCGGTCCTTGTGTCTCTCTCTCGGTCCTTGTGTCTCTCTCAGTCCCTGTGTCTCTCTCGGTCACTGTCTCTCACTCGGTCCCTGTGTCTCTCTCGGTCCTTGTCTCTCTCTCTCGGTCCCTGTGTCTCTCTCAGTCCCTGTGTCTCTCTCGGTCACTGTCTCTATCTCGGTCCCTGTGTCTCTCACGGTCCCTGTGTCTCTCTCTCGGTCCCTGTGTCTCTCTCGGTCCCTGTGACTCGCTCAGTCCCTGTGTTTCTCTCGGTCACTGTCTCTCTCTCGGTCCCTGTGTCTCCCTCGGTCCCTATGTCTCTCTCGGTCCTTGTGTCTCTCTCTCGGTCCCTGTGTCTCTCTCAGTCCCTGTGTCTCTCTCGGTCACTGTCTCTCTCTCGGTCCCTGTGTCTCTCTCGGTCCCTGTGTCTCTCTCCGTCCCGGTGTCTCACTCGGTCCTTGTGTCTCTCTCTCGGTCCTTGTGTCTCTCTCGGTCCCTGTGTCTCTCTCCGTCCCTGTGTCTCACTCGGTCCCTGTGTTTCTCTCTAGGTCCTTGTGTCGCTCTCAGTCCCTGTGTCTCTCTCGGTCCCTGTGTCTCACTCGGTCCCTGTGTCTCTCTCTAAGTGCCTGTGTCTCTCTCTCGGTCCCTGTGACTCTCTCAGTCCCTGTGTCTCACTCGGTCCCTGTGTCTCTCTCTCGGTCCCTATCTCTCTATCTCGGTCCCTGTGTCTCTCTCTCGGTGCCTGTGTCTCTCTCTCGGTCCCCGTGACTCTCTCAGTCCCTGTGTCTCACTCGGTCCCTGTGTCTCTCTCTCGGTCCCTATCTCTCTATCTTGTTCCCTGTCTCTCTCTCTCTCAGTCACTCTGTTTCTCTCGGTCCCTGTGTCTTTCTCGGTCCCTGTCTCTCTCTCTCAGTCCCTGTGTCTCTCTCTCTGTCCTTGTCTCTCTCTCGGTCCCTCTGTCTCTCTTGGTCCCTGTGTCTCTCTCTCCGTCCCTGTGTCTCTCTCTCACCCCGGTGTCTCTCTCGGTCCTGGTGTCTCTCTTGGTCCCTGTGTCTCTCTCTCAGTCCCTGTGTCTCTCTCTCGGTGCCTGTTTCTCTCTCTCGGTCCCTGTGACTCTCTCAGTCCCTGTGTCTCTCTCGGTCCCTGTGTCTCTCTCTCGGTCCCTCTATGTCTCTCTTGGTCCCTGTGTCTCTGTCTGTCCCTGTGACTCACTCAGTCCCTGTGTCTCTCACTCGGTCCCTGTGTCTCTCTCTCGGTCCCTGTGTCTCTCTCTCAGTCCCTGTGTCTCTCTCTCGGTGCCTGTGTCTCTCTCTCTCGGTCCCTGTGACTCTCTCAGTCCCTGTGTCTCTCTCGGTCCCTGTGTCTCTCTCTCGGTCCCTCTATGTCTCTCTCGGTCCCTGTGTCTCTCTCTGTCCCTGTGACTCGCTCAGTCCCTGTGTCTCTCACTCGGTCCCTGTGTCTCTCTCAGTCCCTGTCACTCTCTCGGTCCCTCTGTCTCACTCGGTCCCTGTGTCTCCGTCTCGGTCCCTGTGTCTCACTCGGTCCCTGTGACTCTCTCGGTCCCTGTGACTCTCTCGGTCCCTGTGTCTCACTCGGTCCCTGTGACTCTCTCGGTCCCTGTCACTCTCCCGGTCCCTGTGTCTCTCTCTCGGTCCCTGTCTCTCTCTCTCGGTCCCTGTGTCTCCCTCTCACCCCTGTGTCTCCCTCTCACCCCTGTGTCTCAGTCGGTCCCTGTGTCTCTCTCGTTCCCTGTGTCTCTCTCGGTCCCTGTGTCTCTCTCTCGGTCCCTGTGTCTCTCACGGTCCCTGTGTCTCTCTCGGTCCCTGTGTCTCTCTCGGTCCTTGTGTCTCTCTCTCGGTCCCTGTGTCTCTCTCGGTCCCTATGTCTCTCTCTGTGTCCCTGTGTTTCTCTCGGTCCCTATGTCTCTCTCTCGGTCCCTGTGTCTCTCACGGTCCCTGTGTCTCTCTCGGTCCCTGTGTCTCACTCGGTCCCTGTGTCTCTCTCGGTCCTTGTGTCTCTCTCTCGGTCCCTGAGTCTCTCTTGGTCCTTGTCTCTCTCTCTCAGTCCCACTGTCTCTCTCGGTCCCTCTGTCTCTCTCTCGCTCCCTATCTTTCTCTCTCGGACTATTGTGTCTCTCTCTCGGTCCCTGTGTCTCACTCGGTCCCTCTGTCTCTCACTCGGTCCCTGACTCTCTCTTGGTCCCTGTGTCTCACTAGGTCCCTGTGACTCTCTCGGTACCTGTGTCTCTCTCTAGGTCCTTGTGTCTCACTCGGTCCCTGTCTCTCTCTCGGTCACTGTGTCTCACTCGGTCCCTGTGTCTCTCTCGGTCCCGGTGTCTCTCTCTCGGTCCCTGTCTCTCTCTCTCGGTCCCTGTGTCTCTCTCGGTCCCTGTGTCTCTCTCTCAGTCCTTGTGTCTCTCTCTCGGTCCCTGTCTCTCTATCTCTGTCCCTGTGTCTCTCTTGGTCCCTGTGTCTCTCTCGGTCCCTGTGACTCTCTCGGTACCTGTGTCTCTCTCTAGGTCCTTGTGTCTCACTCGGTCCCTGTCTCTCTCTCGGTCCCTGTGTCTCACTCGGTCCCTGTGTCTCTCTCGCTCGCACCCTATCTCTCTCTCTCGGTCCCTGTGTCTCACTCGGTCCCTGTGTCTCTCTCTCGGTCCCTGTCTCTCTCCCTCGGTCCCTGTGTCTCACTCGGTCACTGTGTCTCACTCGGTCCCTGTGTCTCACTCGGTCCCTGTGTTTCTCTCTAGGTCCTTGTGTCTCTCTCAGTCCCTGTGTCTCACTCGGTCCCTGTCTCTCTCTCTCGGTCCCTGTGACTCTCTCAGTCCCTGTGTCTCACTCGGTCCCTGTGTCTCACTCTCGGTCCCTATCTCTCTATCTCGGTCCCTATCTCTCTCTCTCAGTCTCTCTGTTTCTCTCGGTCCCTGTGTCTTTCTCGGTCACTGTCTCTCTCCCTGTCCTGTCTCTCTCTCTCACCCCGGTGTCTCTCTCGGTCCTGGTGTCTCTCTTGGTCCCTGAGTCTCTCTCTCAGTCCCTGTGTTTCTCTCTCGGTGCCTGCGTCTCTCTCTCGGTCCCTGTGACTCTCTCAGTCCCTGTGTCTCTCTCGGTCCCTGTGTCTCTCTCTCGGTCCCTCTATGTCTCTCTCGGTCCCTGTGTCTCTCTCTGTCCCTGTGACTCGCTCAGTCCCTGTGTCTCTCGCTCGGTCCCTGTGTCTCTCTCTCGGTCCCTGTGTCTCGCTCTCAGTCCCTGTGACTCTCTCTCGGTCCCTGTGTCTCTCTCTCGGTCCCTGTGACTCTCTCAGTCCCTGTGTCTCTCTCGGTCCCTGTGTCTCTCTCTTGGTCCCTCTATGTCTCTCTCGGTCCCTGTGTCTCTCTCTGTCCCTGTGACTCGCTCAGTCCCTGTGTCTCTCACTCGGTCCCTGTGTCTCTCTCTCGGTCCCTGTGTCTCTCTCTCAGTCCCTGTGACTCTCTCTCGGTCCCTGTGTCTCTCTCTCGGTCCCTGTGACTCTCTCAGTCCCTTTGTCTCTCTCGGTCCCTGTGTCTCTCTCTCGGTCCCTCTATGTCTCTCTCGGTCCCTGTGTCTCTCTCTGTCCCTGTGACTCGCTCAGTCCCTGTGTCTCTCACTAGGTCCCTGTGTCTCTCTCAGTCCCTGTCACTCTCTCGGTCCCTGTGTCTCACTCGGTCCCTGTGTCTCTCTCTCTCTCGGACCCTATCTCTCTCCCTCGGTCCCTGTGTCTCACTCGGTCTCTGTGTCTCACTCGGTCCCTGTGTTTCTCTCTAGGTCCTTGTGTCTCTCTCAGTCCCTGTGTCTCACTCGGTCCCTGTCTCTCTCTCGGTCCCTGTGTCTCACTCGGTCCCTGTGTCTCTCTCGCTCGCACCCTATCTCTCTCCCTCGGTCCCTGTGTCTCACTCGGTCCCTGTGTCTCACTCGGTCCCTGTGTTTCTCTCTAGGTCCTTGTGTCTCTCTCAGTCCCTGTGTCTCACTCGGTCCCTGTCTCTCTCTCGGTCCCTGTGTCTCACTCGGTCCCTGTGTCTCACTCGGTCCCTTTGTATCTCTCTCTCTCGGACCGGGTCTGTCTCTCTCGGTCCCTGTGTCTCACTCGGTCCCTGTGTCTCTCTCTCGGTGCCTGTGTCTCTCTCTCGGTCCCTGTGAATCTCTCAGTCCCTGTGTCTCACTCGGTCCCTGTGTCTCTCTCTCGGTCCCTATCTCTCTATCTCGGTCCCTGTGTCTCTCTCGGTCCCTGTCTCTCTCTCTCAGTCACTCTGTTTCTCTCGGTCCCTGTGTCTTTCTCGGTCACTGTCTCTCTCCCTGTCCTGTCTCTCTCTCTCAGTCCCTGTGTCTCTCTCTCTGTCCCTGTCTCTCTCTCGGTCCCTCTGTCTCTCTTGGTCCCTGTGTCTCTCTCTCGGTCCCTGTGTCTCTCTCTCACCCCGGTGTCTCTCTCGGTCCTGGTGTCTCTCTTGGTCCCTGTGTCTCTCTCTCGGTCCCTGTGTCTCTCTCGGTCCCTGTGTCTCTCTCTCAGTCCTTGTGTCTCTCTCTCGGTCCCTGTCTCTCTATCTCTGTCCCTGTGTCTCTCTTGGTCCCTGTGTCTCTCTCGGTCCCTGTGACTCTCTCGGTACCTGTGTCTCTCTCTAGGTCCTTGTGTCTCACTCGGTCCCTGTCTCTCTCTCGGTCCCTGTGTCTCACTCGGTCCCTGTGTCTCTCTCGCTCGCACCCTATCTCTCTCTCTCGGTCCCTGTGTCTCACTCGGTCCCTGTGTCTCTCTCTCGGTCCCTGTCTCTCTCCCTCGGTCCCTGTGTCTCACTCGGTCCCTGTGTCTCACTCGGTCCCTGTGTCTCACTCGGTCCCTGTGTTTCTCTCTAGGTCCTTGTGTCTCTCTCAGTCCCTGTGTCTCACTCGGTCCCTGTCTCACTCTCTCGGTCCCTGTGACTCTCTCAGTCCCTATGTCTCACTCGGTCCCTGTGTCTCACTCTCGGTCCCTATCTCTCTATCTCGGTCTCTGTCTCTCTCTCTCAGTCACTCTGTTTCTCTCGGTCCCTGTGTCTTTCTCGGTCACTGTCTCTCTCCCTGTCCTGTCTCTCTCTCTCACCCCGGTGTCTCTCTCGGTCCTGGTGTCTCTCTTGGTCCCTGTGTCTCTCTCTCAGTCCCTGTGTTTCTCTCTCGGTGCCTGTGTCTCTCTCTCGGTCCCTGTGACTCTCTCAGTCCCTGTGTCTCTCTCGGTCCCTGTGTCTCTCTCTCGGTCCCTCTATGTCTCTCTCGGTCCCTGTGTCTCTCTCTGTCCCTGTGACTCGCTCAGTCCCTGTGTCTCTCGCTCGGTCCCTGTGTCTCTCTCTCGGTCCCTGTGTCTCTCTCTCAGTCCCTGTGACTCTCTCTCGGTCCCTGTGTCTCTCTCTCGGTCCCTGTGACTCTCTCAGTCCCTGTGTCTCTCTCGGTCCCTGTGTCTCTCTCTTGGTCCCTCTATGTCTCTCTCGGTCCCTGTGTCTCTCTCTGTCCCTGTGACTCGCTCAGTCCCTGTGTCTCTCACTCGGTCCCTGTATCTCTCTCTCGGTCCCTGTGTCTCTCTCTCAGTCCCTGTGACTCTCTCTCGGTCCCTGTGTCTCTCTCTCGGTCCCTGTGACTCTCTCAGTCCCTGTGTCTCTCTCGGTCCCTGTGTCTCTCTCTCGGTCCCTCTATGTCTCTCTCGGTCCCTGTGTCTCTCTCTGTCCCTGTGACTCGCTCAGTCCCTGTGTCTCTCACTAGGTCCCTGTGTCTCTCTCAGTCCCTGTCACTCTCTCGGTCCCTATGTCTCACTCGGTCCCTGTGTCTCTCTCTCTCTCGGACCCTATCTCTCTCCCTCGGTCCCTGTGTCTCACTCGGTCCCTGTGTCTCACTCGGTCCCTGTGTTTCTCTCTAGGTCCTTGTGTCTCTCTCAGTCCCTGTGTCTCACTCGGTCCCTGTCTCTCTCTCGGTCCCTGTGTCTCACTCGGTCCCTGTGTCTCTCTCCCTCGGTCCCTGTGTCTCACTCGGTCCCTGTGTCTCACTCGGTCCCCGTGTTTCTCTCTAGGTCCTTGTGTCTCTCTCAGTCCCTGTGTCTCACTCGGTCCCTGTCTCTCTCTCGGTCCCTGTGTCTCACTCGGTCCCTGTGTCTCACTCGGTCCCTTTGTATCTCTCTCTCTCGGACCGGGTCTGTCTCTCTCGGTCCCTGTGTCTCACTCGGTCCCTGTGTCTCTCTCTCGGTGCCTGTGTCTCTCTCTCGGTCCCTGTGAATCTCTCAGTCCCTGTGTCTCACTCGGTCCCTGTGTCTCTCTCTCGGTCCCTATCTCTCTATCTCGGTCCCTGTGTCTCTCTCGGTCCCTGTCTCTCTCTCTCAGTCACACTGTTTCTCTCGGTCCCTGTGTCTTTCTCGGTCACTGTCTCTCTCCCTGTCCTGTCTCTCTCTCTCAGTCCCTGTGTCTCTCTCTCTGTCCCTGTCTCTCTCTCGGTCCCTCTGTCTCTCTTGGTCCCTGTGTCTCTCTCTCGGTCCCTGTGTCTCTCTCTCACCCCGGTGTCTCTCTCGGTCCTGGTGTCTCTCTTGGTCCCTGTGTCTCTCTCTCGGTCCCTGTGTCTCTCTCGGTCCCTGTGTCTCTCTCTCGGTCCCTCTATGTCTCTCTCGGTCCCTGTGTCTCTCTCTGTCCCTGTGACTCGCTCAGTCCCTGTGACTCTCTCGGTCCCTGTCACTCTCTCGGTCCCTGTGTCTCACTCGGTCCCTGTGTCTCTCTCTCGGACCCTGTGTCTCTCTCTCGGTCCCTGTCTCTCTCTCTCGGTCCCTGTATCTCTCTCGGTCCCTGTGTCTCTCTCAGTCCCTGTGTCTCTCTCTCGGTCCCTGTGTCTCTCTCAGTCCCTGTCTCTCTCTCTCGGTCCCTGTGTCTCTCTCGGTCCATATGTCTCTCTCTCGGTCCCTGTGTCTCTCACGGTCCCTGTGTCTCTCTCGGTCCCTGTGTCTCACTCGGTCCCTGTGTCTCTCTCGGTCCTTGTGTCTCTCTCTCGGTCCCTGTCTCTCTCGGTCCTTGTCTCTCTCTCTCGGTCCCTGTGTCTCACTCGGTCCCTGTGTCTCTCTCGGTCCCTGTGTCTCTCTCTCGGCCCCTGTCTCTCTCTCTCGGTCCCTTTGTCTCTCTCGGTCCCTGTGTCTATCTCTCGGTCCCTCTGTATATCTCTCGGTCCCTGTGTCTCTCTCTCGGTCCCTGTGTCTCTCTCTCGGTCCCTTTGTCTCTCTCAGTCGCTGTGTCACTCTCACGGTCCCTGTGTCTCTCTCTCGGTCCCTGTGTCCCTCTCGGTCCCTGTGTCTCTCTCTCGGTCCCTGTGTCTCTCACTCGTTCCCTGTGTCTCTCACTCGGTCCCTGTGCCCCTCTCGGTCCCTGTGTCTCTCTATCGGTCCCTGTGTCTCTCACTCGGTCCCTGTGTCTCTCACTCGGTCCCTGTGTCTCGCTCTCTTGGACCCTGTCTCTCTCCCTCGTTCCCTGTGTCTCACTCGGTCCCTGTCTCTCTCTCTCGGTCCCTGTGTCTCTCTCTCGGTCACTCTGTTTCTCTCGGTCCCTGTGTCTCTCTCTCGGTCCCTGTGTCCCTCTCACCCCTGTGTCTCTCACTCCGTCCCAGTGTCTCTCACTCGGTCCCTGTGTCTCTCTCTCGGTCCCTGTGTCTCCCTCCTTGTCCCTGTGTCTTTCTCGGTCCCTGTGTCTCTCTCAGTCCCTGTGACTGTCTCTCTTGGTCCCTGAGTCTCTCTCTCGGTCCCTGTGTCTCTCTTGGTCCCTGTGTCTCTCTCTCGGTCCGTGTGTCTCACTCGGTCCCTGTGTATCTCTCTCGGTCCCTGAGACTCTCTCAGTCCCTGTGTCTCTCTCCCGGTCCCTGTGTCTCACTCGATCCCTGTGTCTCTCTCTCGGTCCTTGTGTCTCTCTCTCGGTCCCTGTGTCTCTCTCAGTCCCTGTGTCTCTCTCGGTCACTGTCTCTATCTCGGTCCCTGTGTCTCTCTCGGTCCCTGTGTCTCTCTCTCGGTCCCTGTGTCTCTCTCGGTCCTTGTGACTCGCTCAGTCCCTGTGTTTCTCTCGGTCACTGTCTCTCTCTCGGTCCCTGTGTCTCTCTCGGTCCCTATGTCTCTCTCGGTCCTTGTGTCTCTCTCTCGGTCCCTGTGTCTCTCTCAGTCCCTGTGACTCTCTTGGTCACTGTCTCTCTCTCGGTCCCTGTGTCTCTCTCCGTCCTGGTGTCTCACTCGGTCCTTGTGTCTCTCTCTCGGTCCTTGTGTCTCTCTCAGTCCCTGTGTCTCTCTCGGTCACTGTCCCTCTCTCGGTCCCTGTGTCTCTCTCGGTCCCTGTGTCTCTCTCCGTCCCTGTGTCTCACTCGGTCCCTGTGTTTCTCTCTAGGTCCTTGTGTCTCTCTCAGTCCCTGTGTCTCTCTCGGTCCCTGTATCTCACTCGGTCCCTGTGTCTCTCTCTCAGTGCCTGTGTCTCTCTCTCGGTCCCTGTGACTCTCTCTCGGTCCCTATCTCTCTATCTCGGTCCCTGTGTCTCTCTCTCGGTGCCTGTGTCTCTCTCTCGGTCCCTGTGACTCTCTCAGTCCCTGTGTCTCACTCGGTCCCTGTGTCTTTCTCGGTCCCTGTCTCTCTCTCTCAGTCCCTGTGTCTCTCTCTCTGTCCCTGTCTCTCTCTCGGTCCCTCTGTCTCTCTTGGTCCCTGTGTCTCTCTCTCCGTCCCTGTGTCTCTCTCTCACCCCGGTGTCTCTCTCGGTCCTGGTGTCTCTCTTGGTCCCTGTGTCTCTCTCTCAGTCCCTGTGTCTCTCTCTCGGTGCCTGTGTCTCTCTCTCGGTCCCTGTGACTCTCTCAGTCCCTGTGTCTCTCTCGGTCCCTGTGTCTCTCTCTCGGTCCCTCTATGCCTCTCTCGGTCCCTGTGTCTCTCTCGGTCCCTGTGACTCGCTCAGTCCCTGTGTCTCTGTCGGTCCTTGTGTCTCTCTCTCGGTCCCTGTGTCTCTCTCAGTCCCTGTGTCTCTCTCTCGGTCCCTGTGTCTCACTCGGTCCCTGTGTCTCTCTCGGTCCTTGTGTCTCTCTCTCGGTCCCTGTGTCTCTCTCAGTCCCTGTGTCTCTCTCGGTCACTGTCTCTATCTCGGTCCCTGTGTCTCTCTCGGTCCCTGTGTCTCTCTCTCGGTCCCTGTGTCTCTCTCAGTCCCTGTGTCTCTCTCGGTCCCTGTGACTCGCTCAGTCCCTGGGTTTCTCTCGGTCACTGTCTCTCTCTCGGTCCCTGTGTCTCTCTCGGTCCCTATGTCTCTCTCGGTCCTTGTGTCTCTCTCTCGGTCCCTGTGTCTCACTCAGTCCCTGTGTCTCTCTCGGTCACTGTCTCTCTCTCGGTCCCTGTGTCTCTCTCGGTCCCTGTGTCTCTCTCCGTCCCGGTGTCTCACTCGGTCCTTGTGTCTCTCTCTCGGTCCTTGTGTCTCTCTCAGTCCCTGTGTCTCTCTCGGTCCCTGTGTCTCTCTCTCGGTCCCTTTGTCTCTCTCAGTCGCTGTGTCACTCTCACGGTCCCTGTGTCTCTCTCTCGGTCCCTGTGTCCCTCTCGGTCCCTGTGTCTCTCTCTCGGTCCCTGTGTCTCTCACTCGTTCCCTGTGTCTCTCACTCGGTCCCTGTGCCCCTCTCGGTCCCTGTGTCTCTCTATCGGTCCCTGTGTCTCTCACTCGGTCCCTGTGTCTCTCACTCGGTCCCTGTGTCTCGCTCTCTTGGACCCTGTCTCTCTCCCTCGTTCCCTGTGTCTCACTCGGTCCCTGTCTCTCTCTCTCGGTCCCTGTGTCTCTCTCTCGGTCACTCTGTTTCTCTCGGTCCCTGTGTCTCTCTCTCGGTCCCTGTGTCCCTCTCACCCCTGTGTCTCTCACTCCGTCCCAGTGTCTCTCACTCGGTCCCTGTGTCTCTCTCTCGGTCCCTGTGTCTCTCTCCTTGTCCCTGTGTCTTTCTCGGTCCCTGTGTCTCTCTCAGTCCCTGTGACTGTCTCTCTTGGTCCCTGAGTCTCTCTCTCGGTCCCTGTGTCTCTCTTGGTCCCTGTGTCTCTCTCTCGGTCCGTGTGTCTCACTCGGTCCCTGTGTATCTCTCTCGGTCCCTGAGACTCTCTCAGTCCCTGTGTCTCTCTCCCGGTCCCTGTGTCTCTCTCGGTCACTGTGTCTCTCTCTCGGTCCCTGTGTCTCTCTCTCGGTCCCTGTGTCTCTCTTGGTCCCTGTGTCTCTCTCTCGGTCCCTGTGTCTCCCTTGGTCCGTGTGTCTCACTCGGTCCCTGAGACTCTCTCACCCCTGTGTCTCTCTCGGTCCTGGTGTCTCTCTTGGTCCCTGTGTCTCTCTGTCTCAGTCCCTGTGTGTCTCTCTCGGTGCCTGTGTCTCTCCCTCGGTCCCTGTCTCTCTCTCGGTCCCTGTGACTCTCTCAGTCCCTGTGTCTCTCTCGGTCCCTGTGTTTCTCTCTCGGTCCCTGTGTCTCTCTCGGTCCCTGTGACTCGCTCAGTCCCTGTGTTTCTCTCTCTGTCCCTGTGTCTCTCTCGGTCCCTGTGTCTCACTCGGTCCCTATGTCTCTCTCTCTCAGTCCCTGTCTCTCTCTCGGTCCTGGTGTCTCTCTTTGTCCCTGTGTCTCTTGCTCGGTGCCTGTGTCTCTCTCTTTCTCCCTGTGTCTTTCTCGGTCCCTATGTCTCTCTCGGTCCTTGTGTCTCTCTCTCGGTCCCTGTGTCTCTCTCAGTCCCTGTGTCTCTCTCGGTCCCTGTGTCTCTCTCTCGGTCCCTGTGTCTCTCTCGGTCCCTGTGACTCGCTCAGTCCCTGTGTCTCTGTCGGTCCCTGTCTCTCTCTCGGTCCCTGTGTCTCATTCGATCCCTGTGTCTCTCTCTCGGTCCTTGTGTCTCTCTCTCGGTCCCTGTGTCTCTCTCAGTCCCTGTGTCTCTCTCGGTTACTGTCTCTATCTCGGTCCCTGTGTCTCTCTCGGTCCCTGTGTCTCTCTCTCGGTCCCTGTGTCTCTCTCGGTCCTTGTGACTCGCTCAGTCCCTGTGTTTCTCTCGGTCACTGTCTCTCTCTCGGTCCCTGTGTCTCTCTCGGTCCCTATTTCTCTCTCGGTCCTTGTGTCTCTCTCTCGGTCCCTGTGTCTCTCTCAGTCCCTGTGACTCTCTCGGTCACTGTCTCTCTCTCGGTCCCTGTGTCTCTCTCTGTCCTGGTGTCTCACTCGGTCCTTGTGTCTCTCTCTCGGTCCTTGTGTCTCTCTCAGTCCCTGTGTCTCTCTCGGTCACTGTCCCTCTCTCGGTCCCTGTGTCTCTCTCGGTCCCTGTGTCTCTCTCCGTCCCTGTGTCTCACTCGGTCCCTGTGTTTCTCTCTAGGTCCTTGTGTCTCTCTCAGTCCCTGTGTCTCTCTCGGTCCCTGTGTCTCACTCGGTCCCTGTGTCTCTCTCTCAGTGCCTGTGTCTCTCTCTCGGTCCCTGTGACTCTCTCTCGGTCCCTATCTCTCTATCTCGGTCCCTGTGTCTCTCTCTCGGTGCCTGTGTCTCTCTCTCGGTCCCTGTGACTCTCTCAGTCCCTGTGTCTCACTCGGTCCCTGTGTCTTTCTCGGTCCCTGTCTCTCTCTCTCAGTCCCTGTGTCTCTCTCTCTGTCCCTGTCTCTCTCTCGGTCCCTCTGTCTCTCTTGGTCCCTGTGTCTCTCTCTCCGTCCCTGTGTCTCTCTCTCACCCCGGTGTCTCTCTCGGTCCTGGTGTCTCTCTTGGTCCCTGTGTCTCTCTCTCAGTCCCTGTGTCTCTCTCTCGGTGCCTGTGTCTCTCTCTCGGTCCCTGTGACTCTCTCAGTCCCTGTGTCTCTCTCGGTCCCTGTGTCTCTCTCTCGGTCCCTCTATGCCTCTCTCGGTCCCTGTGTCTCTCTCGGTCCCTGTGACTCGCTCAGTCCCTGTGTCTCTGTCGGTCCCTGTCTCTCTCTCGGTCCCTGTGTCTCACTCGGTCCCTGTGTCTCTCTCGGTCCTTGTGTCTCTCTCTCGGTCCCTGTGTCTCTCTCAGTCCCTGTGTCTCTCTCGGTCACTGTCTCTATCTCGGTCCCTGTGTCTCTCTCGGTCCCTGTGTCTCTCTCTCGGTCCCTGTGTCTCTCTCGGTCCCTGTGTCTCTCTCGGTCCCTATGTCTCTCTCGGTCCTTGTGTCTCTCTCTCGGTCCCTGTGTCTCACTCAGTCCCTGTGTCTCTCTCGGTCACTGTCTCTCTCTCGGTCCCTGTGTCTCTCTCGGTCCCTGTGTCTCTCTCCGTCCCGGTGTCTCACTCGGTCCTTGTGTCTCTCTCTCGGTCCTTGTGTCTCTCTCAGTCCCTGTGTCTCTCTCGGTCACTGTCTCTCTCTCGGTCCCTCTGTCTCTCTCCGTCCCTGTGTCTCTCTCCGTCCCTGTGTCTCACTCGGTCCCTGTGTTTCTCTCTAGGTCCTTGTGTCTCTCTCAGTCCCTGTGTCTCTCTCGGTCCCTGTGTCTCACTCGGTCCCTGTGTCTCTCTCTCAGTGCCTGTGTCTCTCTCTCGGTCCCTGTGACTCTCTCAGTCCCTGTGTCTCACTCGGTCCCTGTGTCTCTCTCGGTCCCTATCTCTCTATCTCGGTCCCTGTGTCTCTCTCTCGGTGCCTGTGTCTCTCTCTCGGTCCCTGTGACTCTCTCAGTCCCTGTGTCTCACTCGGTCCCTGTGTCTCTCTCTCGGTCCCTATCTCTCTCTCTCGGTCACTCTGTTTCTCTCGGTCCCTGTGTCTTTCTCGGTCCCTGTCTCTCTCTCTCAGTCCCTGTGTCTCTCTCTCTGTCCTTGTCTCTCTCTCGGTCCCTCTGTCTCTCTTGGTCCCTGTGTCTCTCTCTCCGTCCCTGTGTCTCTCTCTCACCCCGGTGTCTCTCTCGGTCCTGGTGTCTCTCTTGGTCCCTGTGTCTCTCTCTCAGTCCCTGTGTCTCTCTCTCGGTGCCTGTGTCTCTCTCTCGGTCCCTGTGACTCTCTCAGTCCCTGTGTCTCTCTCGGTCCCTGTGTCTCTCTCTCGGTCCCTCTATGTCTCTCTCGGTCCCTGTATCTCTCTCTGTCCCTGTGACTCACTCAGTCCCTGTGTCTCTCACTCGGTCCCTGTGTCTCTCTCGGTCCCTCTATTTCTCTCTCAGTCCCTGTGTCTCTCTCTCTGTCCCTGTCTCTCTCTCGGTCCCTCTGTCTCTCTTGGTCCCTTTGTCTCTCTCTCCGTCCCTGTGTCTCTCTCTCACCCCGGTGTCTCTCTCGGTCCTGGTGTCTCTCTTGGTCCCTGTGTCTCTCTCTCAGTCCCTGTGTCTCTCTCTCGGTGCCTGTGTCTCTCTCTCGGTCCCTGTGACTCTCTCAGTCCCTGTGTCTCTCTCGGTCCCTATGTCTCTCTCTCGGTCCCTCTATGTCTCTCTCGGTCCCTGTGTCTCTCTCGGTCCCTGTGACTCGCTCAGTCCCTGTGTCTCTGTCGGTCCCTGTCTCTCTCTCGGTCCCTGTGTCTCACTCGGTCCCTGTGTCTCTCTCGGTCCTTGTGTCTCTCTCTCGGTCCTGTGTCTCTCTCAGTCCCTGTGTCTCTCTCGGTCACTGTCTCTATCTCGGTCCCTGTGTCTCTCTCGGTCCCTGTGTCTCTCTCTCGGTCCCTGTGTCTCTCTCGGTCCCTGTGACTCGCTCAGTCCCTGTGTCTCTCTCGGTCACTGTCTCTCTCTCGGTCCCTGTGTCTCTCTCGGTCCCTGTGTCTCTCTCCGTCCCGGTGTCTCACTCGGTCCTTGTGTCTCTCTCTCGGTCCTTGTGTCTCTCTCAGTCCCTGTGTCTCTCTCGGTCCCTGTGTCTCACTCTCGGTCCCTCTATGTCTCTCTCGGTCCCTGTGTCTCTCTCTCTGTCCCTGTCTCTCTCTCGGTCCCTCTATGTCTCTCTCAGTCCCTGTGTCTCTCTCTCTGTCCCTGTCTCTCTCTCGGTCCCTCTGTCTCTCTTGGTCCCTGTGTCTCTCTCTCCGTCCCTGTGTCTCTCTCTCACCCGGTGTCTCTCTCGGTCCTGGTGTCTCTCTTGTCCCTGTGTCTCTCTCTCAGTCCCTGTGTCTCTCTCTCGGTGCCTGTGTCTCTCTCTCGGTCCCTGTGACTCTCTCAGTCCCTGTGTCTCTCTCGGACCCTATGTCTCTCTCTCGGTCCCTCTATGTCTCTCTCGGTCCCTGTGTCTCTCTCGGTCCCTGTGACTCGCTCAGTCCCTGTGTCTCTGTCGGTCCCTGTCTCTCTCTCGGTCCCTGTGTCTCTCTCGGTCCCTGTGACTCGCTCAGTCCCTGGGTTTCTCTCGGTCACTGTCTCTCTCTCGGTCCCTGTGTCTCTCTCTCGGTCCCTGTGTCTCTCTCGATCCCTATGTCTCTCTCGGTCCCTTGTGTCTCTCTCTCGGTCCCTGTGACTCTCTCAGTCCCTGTGTCTCTCTCGGTCCCTGTGTCTCTCTCTCGGTCCCTCTATGTCTCTCTCGGTCCCTGTGTCTCTCTCTGTCCCTGTGACTCACTCAGTCCCTGTGTCTCTCACTCGGTCCCTGTGTCTCTCTCGGTCCCTCTATGTCTCTCTCGGTCCCTGTGTCTCTCTCTGTCCCTGTGACTCGCTCAGTCCCTGTGTCTCTCACTCGGTCCCTGTGTCTCTCTCTCGGTCCCTGTGTCTCTCTCTCAGTCCCTGTGACTCTCTCTCGGTCCCTGTGTCTCTCTCTTGGTCCCTGTGACTCTCTCAGTCCCTGTGTCTCTCTCGGTCCCTGTGTCTCTCTCTCGGTCCCTCTATGTCTCTCTCGGTCCCTGTGTCTCTCTCTGTCCCTGTGACTCGCTCAATCTCTGTGTCTCTCACTCGGTCCCTGTGTCTCTCTCTCGGTCCCTGTGTCTCTCTCTCAGTCCCTGTGACTCTCTCTTGGTCCCTGTGTCTCTCTCTCGGTCCCTGTGACTCTCTCAGTCCCTGTGTCTCTCTCGGTCCCTGTGTTTCTCTCTCGGTCCCTCTATGTCTCTCTCGGTCCCTGTGTCTCTCTCTGTCCCTGTGACTCGCTCAGTCCCTGTGTCTCTCACTAGGTCCCTGTGTCTCTCTCAGTCCCTGTCACTCTCTCGGTCCCTGTGTCTCACTCGGTCCCTGTGTCTCTCTCTCTCTCGGACCCTGTCTCTCTCCCTCGGTCCCTGTGTCTCACTCGGTCCCTGTGTCTCTCTCTCGGTCCCTGTGTCTCACTCGGTCCCTGTGACTCTCTCGGTCCCTGTCACTCTCTCGGTCCCTGTGTCTCTCTCTCGGTCCCTGTGTCTCACTCGGTCCCTGTGTCTCTCTCTCGGACCCTGTGTCTCTCTCACGTGCTCACTGTGTCTCTCTCGGTCCCTGTGTCCCTCTCGGTCCCTGTGTCTCCCTCTCACCCCTGTGTCTCCCTCTCACCCCTGTGTCTCAGTCGGTCCCTGTGTCTCTCTCGTTCTCTGTGTCTCTCTCGGTCCCTGTGTCTCTCTCAGTCCCTGTGTCTCTCTCTCGGTCCGTGTGTCTCTCTCTCTCAATCCCTGATTCTCTCTCGGTCCCTGTGTCTCTCTCAGTCCCTGTCTCTCTCTCTCGGTCCCTGTGTCTCTCTCGGTCCCTATGTCTCTCTCTCTCGGTCCCCGTGTCTCTCACGGTCCCTGTGTCTCTCTCGGTCCCTGTGTCTCACTCGGTCCCTGTGTCTCTCTCGGTCCTTGTGTCTCTCTCTCGGTCCCTGAGTCTCTCTCGGTCCTTGTCTCTCTCTCTCAGTCCCACTGTCTCTCTCGGTCCCTCTGTCTCTCTCTCGCTCCCTATCTTTCTCTCTCGGACTATTGTGTCTCTCTCTCGGTCCCTGTGTCTCACTCGGTCCCTCTGTCTCTCACTCGGTCCCTGTCTCTCTCTTGGTCCCTGTGTCTCACTCGGTCCCTGTGACTCTCTCGGTACCTGTGCCTCTCTCTAGGTCCTTGTGTCTCATTCGGTCCCTGTGTCTCTCTCGCTCGCACCTTATCTCTCTCCCTCGGTCCCTGTGTCTCACTCGGTCCCGGTGTCTCTCTCTCGGTCCCTGTGTCTCTCTCTCAGTCCCTGTGTCTCTCTCTCGGTCCCTGTCTCTCTATCTCGGTCCCTGTGTCTCTCTTGGTCCCTGTGTCTCTTTCTCGGTCCCTGTCTCTCTCGGTCCCTGTGTCTCACTCGGTCCCTTTGTATCTCTCTCTCTCGGACCGGGTCTGTCTCTCTCGGTCCCTGGGTCTCAATCGGTCCCTGTGTCTCTCTCTCGGTGCCTGTGTCTTTCTCTCGGTCCCTGTGACTCTCTCAGTCCCTGTGTCTCACTCGGTCCCTGTGTCTCTCTCTCGGTCCCTGTGTCTTTCTCGGTCACTGTCTCTCTCCCTGTCCTGTCTCTCTCTCTCAGTCCCTGTGTCTCTCTCTCTGTCCCTGTCTCTCTCTCGGTCCCTCTGTCTCTCTTGGTCCCTGTGTCTCTCTCTCGGTCCCTGTGTCTCTCTCTCACCCCGGTGTCTCTCTCGGTCCTGGCGTCTCTCTTGGTCCCTGTGTCTCTCTCTCAGTCCCTGTGTCACTCTCTCGGTCCCTGTGTCTCTCTCGGTCCCTGTGTCTCTCTCTCGGTCCCTCTATGTCTCTCTCGGTCCCTGTGTCTCTCTCTGTCCCTGTGACTCGCTCAGTCCCTGTGTCTCTCACTCGGTCCCTGTGTCTCTCTCCCGGTCCCTGTGTCTCTCTCTCAGTCCCTGTGACTCTCTCTCGGTCCCTGTGTCTCTCTCTCGGTCCCTGTGACTCTCTCAGTCCCTGTGTCTCTCTCGCTCGCACCCTATCTCTCTCCATCGGTCCCTGTGTCTCACTCGGTCCCTGTGTCTCTCTCTCGGTCCCTGTCTCTCTCCCTCGGTCCCTGTGTCTCACTCGGTCCCTGTGTCTCTCTCTCGGTCCCTGTCTCTCTCTCTCGGTCCCTTTGTCTCTCTCGGTCCCTGTGTCTATCTCTCGGTCCCTCTGTATATCTCTCGGTCCCTGTGTCTCTCTCTCGGTCCCTGTGTCTCTCTCTCGGTCCCTTTGTCTCTCTCGGTCCCTGTGTCTATCTCTGGGTCCCTGTGTCTCTCTCAGTCCCTGTGTCACTCTCTCGGTCCCTGTGTCTCTCTCTCGGTCCCTGTGTCCCTCTCGGTCCCTGTGTCTCTCTCTCGGTCCCTGTGTCTCTCACTCGTTCCCTGTGTCTCTCACTCGGTCCCTGTGCCCCTCTCGGTCCCTGTGTCTCTCTATCGGTCCCTGTGTCTCTCACTCGGTCCCTGTGTCTCTCACTCGGTCCCTGTGTCTCGCTCTCTTGGAGCCTGTCTCTCTCCCTCGTTCCCTGTGTCTCACTCGGTCCCTGTCTCTCTCTCTCGGTCCCTGTGTCTCTCTCTCTCGGTCACTCTGTTTCTCTCGGTCCCTGTGTCTCTCTCTCGGTCCCTGTGTCCCTCTCACCCCTGTGTCTCTCACTCCGTCCCAGTGTCTCTCACTCGGTCCCTGTGTCTCGCTCTCTTGGACCCTGTCTCTCTCTCGGTCCCTGTGTCTCTCTCTTTGTCCCTGTGTCTTTCTCGGTCCCTGTGTCTCTCTCAGTCCCTGTGACTGTCTCTCGGTCCCTGTGTTTCTCTTGGTCCCTGTGTCTCTCTCTCGGTCCCTGTGTCTCCCGTGGTCCGTATGTCTCACTCGGTCCCTGTGTATCTCTCTTGGTCCCTGAGACTCTCTCAGTCCCTGTGTCTCTCTCTCGGTCCCTGTGTCTCTCTCTCGGTCCCTGTGACTCGCTCAGTCCCTGTGTCGCTCACTCGGTCCCAGTATGTCACTCTCACCCCTGTGTCTCTCTCGGTCCTGGTGTCTCTCATGGTCCCTGTGTCTCTCTGTCTCAGTCCCTGTGTCTCTCTCTCGGTGCCTGTGTCTCTCCCTCGGTCCCTGTCTCTCTCTCGGTCCCTGTGTTTCTCTCTCGGTCCCTGTGACTCTCTCTCAATCCCTCTGTCTCTCTCGGTCCCTGTATCTATCTCTCACCCCGTGTCTCTCTCGGTCCTGGTGTCTCTCTTTGTCCCTGTGTCTCTTGCTCGGTGCCTGTGTCTCTCTCTTGCTCCCTGTGTCTTTCTCGGTCCCTGTGTTTCTCTCAGTCCCTGTGTCTCTCTCGGTCCCTGTGTCTCTCTCTCGGTCCCTGTGTCTCTCTCAGTCCCTGTGTCTCTCTCGGTCCCTGTGTCTCTCTCTCGGTCCCTGTGTCTCTCTCAGTCCCTGTGTCTCTGTCGGTCCCTGTCTCTCTCTCGGTCCCTGTGTCTCACTCGGTCCCTGTGTCTCTCTCGGTCTTTGTGTCTCTCTCTCGGTCCCTGTGTCTCTCTCAGTCCCTGTGTCTCTCTCGGTCACTGTCTCTACCTCGGTCCCTGTGTCTCTCTCGGTCCCTGTGTCTCTCTCTCTCAGTCCCTGTGTCTCTCTCGGTCCCTGTGACTCGCTCAGTCCCTGTGTTTCTCTCGGTCACTGTCTCTCTCTCGGTCCCTGTGTCTCTCTCGGTCCCTATGTCTCTCTCGGTCCTTGTGTCTCTCTCTCGGTCCCTGTGTCTCTCTCAGTCCCTGTGTCTCTCTCGGTCACTGTCTCTCTCTCGGTCCCTGTGTCTCTCTCGGTCCCTGTGTCTCTCTCCGTCCCGGTGTCTCACTCGGTCCCGGTGTCTCTCTCTCGGTCCTTGTGTCTCTCTCAGTCCCTGTGTCTCCATCTCGGTCCCTGTGTCTCTCTCCGTCCCTGTGTCTCACTCGGTCCCTGTGTTTCTCTCTAGGTCCTTGTGTCTCTCTCAGTCCCTGTATCTCACTCGGTCCCTGTCACTCTCTCGGTCCCTGTGTCTCACTCGGTCCCTTAGTATCTCTCTCTCTCGGACCCTGTCTGTCTCTCTCGGTCCCTGTGTCTCACTCGGTCCCTGTGTCTCTCTCTCGGTGCCTGTGTCTCTCTCTCGGTCCCTGTGACTCTCTCAGTCCCTGTGTCTCTTTCTCGGTCCCTGTCTCCCTCTCTCGGTCCCTGTGACTCTCTCGGTCCCTGTGTCTCACTCGGTCCCTGTGTCTCTCTCGCTCGCACCCTATCTCTCTCCCTCGGTCCCTGTGTCTCACTCGGTCCCTGTGTCTCTCTCTCGGTCCCTGTCTCTCTCCCTCGGTCCCTGTGTCTCTCTCGGTCCCTGTGTCTCTCTCGGTCCCTGTGTCTCTCTCGGTCCCTGTCTCTCTCTCTCGGTCCCTTTGTCTCTCTCGGTCCCTGTGTCTATCTATCGGTCCCTCTGTATATCTCTCGGTCCCTGTGTCTCTCTCTCGGTCCCTTTGTCTCTCTCGGTCCCTGTGTCTATCTCACGGTCCCTGTGTCTCTCTCAGTCCCTGTGTCACTCTCTCGGTCCCTGTGTCTCTCTCTCGGTCCCTGTGTCCCTCTCGGTCCCTGTGTCTCTCACTCGGTCCCTGTGTCTCTCACTCGTTCCCTGTGTCTCTCACTCGGTCCCTGTGCCCCTCTCGGTCCCTGTGTCTCTCTATCGGTCCCTGTGTCTCTCACTCGGTCCCTGTGTCTCTCACTCGGTCCCTGTGTCTCGCTCTCTTGGACCCTGACTCTCTCCCTCGTTCCCTGTGTCTCACTCGGTCCCTGTCTCTCTCTCTCGGTCCCTGTGTCTCTCTCTCGGTCTCTGTGTCCCTCTCACCCCTGTGTCTCTCACTCCGTCCCAGTGTCTCTCACTCGGTCCCTGTGTCTCTCTCTCGGTCCCTGTGTCTCTCTCTTTGTCCCTGTGTCTTTCTCGGTCCCTGTGTCTCTCTCAGTCCCTGTGACTGTCTCTCTTGGTCCCTGTGTCTCTCTCTCGGTCCCTGTGTCTCTCTCGGTCCCTGTGTCTCTCTCTCGGTCCCTGTGTCTCTCTCTCGTCCCTGTGTCTCTCTTGGTCCCTGTGTCTCTCTCTCGGTCCCTGTGTCTCCCTTGGTCCGTGTGTCTCACTCGGTCCCTGAGACTCTCTCACCCCTGTGTCTCTCTTGGTCCTGGTGTCTCTCTTGGTCCCTGTGTGTCTCTGTCTCAGTCCCTGTGTGTCTCTCTCGGTGCCTGTGTCTCTCCCTCGGTCCCTGTCTCTCTCTCGGTCCCTGTGACTCTCTCAGTCCCTGTGTCTCTCTCGGTCCCTGTGTTTCTCTCTCGGTCCCTGTGTCTCTCTCGGTCCCTGTGACTCGCTCAGTCCCTCTGTCTCTCTCTCTGTCCCTGTGTCTCTCTCGGTCCCTGTGTCTCACTCGGTCCCTATGTCTCTCTCTCTCAGTCCCTGTCTCTCTCTCGTTCCTGGTGTCTCTCTTTGTCCCTGTGTCTCTTGCTCGGTGCCTGTGTCTCTCTCTTGCTCCCTGTGTCTTTCTCGGTCCCTGTGTCTCTCTCAGTCCCTGTGTCTCTCTCGGTCCCTGTGTCTCTCTCTCGGTCCCTGTGTCTCTCTCGGTCCCTGTGACTCGCTCAGTCCCTGTGTCTCTGTCGGTCCCTGTCTCTCTCTCGGTCCCTGAGTCTCACTCGGTCCCTGTGTCTCTCTCTCGGTCCTTGTGTCTCTCTCTCGGTCCCTGTGTCTCTCTCAGTCCCTGTGTCTCTCTCGGTCACTGTCTCTATCTTGGTCCCTGTATCTCTCTCGGTCCCTGTGTCTCTCTCTCGGTCCCTGTGTCTCTCTCGGTCCCTGTGACTCGCTCAGTCCCTGTGTTTCTCTCGGTCACTGTCTCTCTCTCGGTCCCTGTGTCTCTCTCGGTCCCTATGTCTCTCTCGGTCCTTGTGTCTCTCTCTCGGTCCCTGTGTCTCTCTCAGTCCCTGTGACTCTCTCGGTCACTGTCTCTCTCTCGGTCCCTGTGTCTCTCTCCGTCCTGGTGTCTCACTCGGTCCTTGTGTCTCTCTCTCGGTCCTTGTGTCTCTCTCAGTCCCTGTGTCTCTCTCGGTCACTGTCTCTCTCTCAGTCCCTGTGTCTCTCTCGGTCCCTGTGTCTCTCTCCGTCCCTGTGTCTCTCTCCGTCCCTGTGTCTCACTCGGTCCCTATGTTTCTCTCCAGGTCCTTGTGTCTCTCTCAGTCCCTGTGTCTCTCTCGGTCCCTGTGTCTCACTCGGTCCCTGTGTCTCTCTCTCAGTGCCTGTGTCTCTCTCTCGGTCCCTGTGACTCTCCTAGTCCCTGTGTCTCACTCGGTCCCTGTGTCTCTCTCTCGGTCCCTATCTCTCTATCTCGGTCCCTGTGTCTCTCTCTCGGTGCCTGTGTCTCTCTCTCGGTCCCTGTGACTCTCTCAGTCCCTGTGTCTCACTCGGTCCCTGTGTCTCTCTGTCGGTCCCTATCTCTCTATCTCGGTCCCTGTCTCTCTCTCTCAGTCACTCTGTTTCTCTCGGTCCCTGTGTCTTTCTCGGTCCCTGTCTCTCTCTCTCAGTCCCTGTGTCTCTCTCGGTCCCTGTGTCTCTCTCTCAGTCCCTGTCTCTCTCTCGGTCCCTGTGTCTCTCTCTCTGTCCCTGTCTCTCTCTCGGTCCCTCTGTCTCTCTTGGTCCCTGTGTCTCTCTCTCCGTCCCAGTGTCTCTCTCTCACCCCGGTGTCTCTCTCGGTCCTGGTGTCTCTCTCGGTGCCTGTGTCTCTCTCTCGGTCCCTGTGACTCACTCAGTCCCTGTGTCTCTCTCGGTCCCTGTGTCTCTCTCTCGGTCCCTCTATGTCTCTCTCGGTCCCTGTGACTCGCTCAGTCCCTGTGTCTCTGTCGGTCCCTGTCTCTCTCTCGGTCCCTGTGTCTCACTCGGTCCCTGTGTCTCTCTCGGTCCTTGTGTCTCTCTCTCGGTCCCTGTGTCTCTCTCAGTCCCTGTGTCTCTCTCGGTCACTGTCTCTATCTCGGTCCCTGTGTCTCTCTCGGTCCCTGTGTCTCTCTCTCGGTCCCTGTGTCTCTCTCGGTCCCTGTGACTCGTTCAGTCCCTGGGTTTCTCTCGGTCACTGTCTCTCTCTCGGTCCCTGTGTCTCTCTCGGTCCCTATGTCTCTCTCGGTCCTTGTGTCTCTCTCTCGGTCCCTGTGTCTCTCTCAGTCCCTGTGTCTCTCTCGGTCACTGTCTCTCTCTCGGTCCCTGTGTCTCTCTCGGTCCCTGTGTCTCTCGCCGTCCCGGTGTCTCACTCGGTCCTTGTGTCTCTCTCTCGGTCCTTGTGTCTCTCTCAGTCCCTGTGTCTCTCTCGGTCACTGTCTCTCTCTCGGTCCCTCTGTCTCTCTCCGTCTCTGTGTCTCTCTCCGTCCCTGTGTCTCACTCGGTCCCTGTGTTTCTCTCTAGGTCCTTGTGTCTCTCTCAGTCCCTGTGTCTCACTCGGTCCCTGTGTCTCTCTCTCAGTGCCTGTGTCTCTCTCTCGGTCCCTGTGACTCTCTCAGTCCCTGTGTCTCACTCGGTCCCTGTGTATCTCTCGGTCCCTATCTCTCTATCTCGGTCCCTGTGTCTCTCTCTCGGTGCCTGTGTCTCTCTCTCGGTCCCTGTGACTCTCTCAGTCCCTGTGTCTCACTCGGTCCCTGTGTCTCTCTCTCGGTCCCTATCTCTCTCTCTCGGTCACTCTGTTTCTCTCGGTCCCTGTGTCTTTCTCGGTCCCTGTCTCTCTCTCTCAGTCCCTGTGTCTCTCTCTCTGTCCTTGTCTCTCTCTCGGTCCCTCTGTCTCTCTTGGTCCCTGTGTCTCTCTCTCCGTCCCTGTGTCTCTCTCTCACCCCGGTGTCTCTCTCGGTCCTGGTGTCTCTCTCGGTCCCTGTGTCTCTCTCTCAGTCCCTGTGTCTCTCTCTCGGTGCCTGTGTCTCTCTCTCGGTCCCTGTGACTCTCTCAGTCCCTGTGTCTCTCTCGGTCACTGTGTCTCTCTCTCGGTCCCTCTATGTCTCTCTCGGTCCCTGTGTCTCTCTCTGTCCCTGTGACTCACTAAGTCCCTGTGTCTCTCACTCGGTCCCTGTGTCTCTCTCGGTCCCTCTATGTCTCTCTCGGTCCCTGTGTCTCTCTCTGTCCCTGTGACTCGCTCAGTCCCTGTGTCTCTCACTCGGTCCCTGTGTCTCTCTCTCGGTCCCTGTGTCTCTCTCTGAGACCCTGTGACTCTCTCTCGGTCCCTGTGACTCTCTCTTGGTCCCTGTGAATCTCTCAGTCCCTGTGTCTCTCTCGGTCCCTGTGTCTCTCTCTCGGTCCCTCTATGTCTCTCTCGGTCCCTGTGTCTCTCTCTGTCCCTGTGACTCGCTCATTCCCTGTGTCTCTCACTCGGTCCCTGTGTCTCTCTCTCGGTCCCTGTGTCTCTCTCTCAGTCCCTGTGAATCTCTCTCGGTCCCTGTGTCTCTCTCTCGGTCCCTGTGACTCTCTCAGTCCCTGTGTCTCTCTCGGTCCCTGTGTCTCTCTCTCGGTCCCTCTATGTCTCTCTCGGTCCCTGTGTCTCTCTCTGTCCCTGTGACTCGCTCAGTCCCTGTGTCTCTCACTAGGTCCCTGTGTCTCTCTCAGTCCCTGTCACTCTCTCGGTCCCTGTGTCTCACTCGGTCCCTGTGTCTCTCTCTCTCTCGGACCCTGTCTCTCTCCCTCGGTCCCTGTGTCTCACTCGGTCCCTGTGTCTCTCTCTCGGTCCCTGTGTCTCACTCGGTCCCTGTGACTCTCTCGGTCCCTGTCACTCTCTCGGTCCCTGTGTCTCTCTCTCGGTCCCTGTGTCTCACTCGGTCCCTGTGTCTCTCTCTCGGACCCTGTGTCTCTCTCTCGGTCCCTGTCTCTCTCTCTCGGTCCCTGTGTCCCTCTCGGTCCCTGTGTCTCGCTCTCACCCCTGTGTCTCCCTCTCACCCCTGTGTCTTAGTCGGTCCCTGTGTCTCTCTCGTTCTCTGTGTCTCTCTCGGTCCCTGTGTCTCTCTCAGTCCCTGTGTCTCTCTGTCTCAGTCCCTGTGTCTCTCCCTCGGTCCCTGTCTCTCTCTCGGTCCCTGTGTTTCTCTCTCGGTCCCTGTGTCTCTCTCTCAATCCCTCTGTCTCTCTCGGTCCCTGTATCTATCTCTCACCCCGTGTCTCTCTCGGTCCTGGTGTCTCTCTTTGTCCCTGTGTCTCTTGCTCGGTGCCTGTGTCTCTCTCTTGCTCCCTGTGTCTTTCTCGGTCCCTGTGTCTCTCTCAGTCCCTGTGTCTCTCTCGGTCCCTGTGTCTCTCTCTCGGTCCCTGTGTCTCTCTCAGTCCCTGTGTCTCACTCGGTCCCTGTGTCTCTCTCGGTCCTTGTGTCTCTCTCTCGGTCCCTGTGTCTCTCTCAGTCCCTGTGTCTCTCTCGGTCACTGTCTCTACCTCGGTCCCTGTGTCTCTCTCGGTCCCTGTGTCTCTCTCTCTCAGTCCCTGTGTCTCTCTCGGTCCCTGTGACTCGCTCAGTCCCTGTGTTTCTCTCGGTCACTGTCTCTCTCTCGGTCCCTGTGTCTCTCTCGGTCCCTATGTCTCTCTCGGTCCTTGTGTCTCTCTCTCGGTCCCTGTGTCTCTCTCAGTCCCTGTGTCTCTCTCGGTCACTGTCTCTCTCTCGGTCCCTGTGTCTCTCTCGGTCCCTGTGTCTCTCTCCGTCCCGGTGTCTCACTCGGTCCTTGTGTCTCTCTCTCGGTCCTTGTGTCTCTCTCAGTCCCTGTGTCTCTCTCTCGGTCCCTGTGTCTCTCTCCGTCCCTGTGTCTCGCTCGGTCCCTGTGTTTCTCTCTAGGTCCTTGTGTCTCTCTCAGTCCCTGTGTCTCACTCGGTCCCTGTCACTCTCTCGGTCCCTGTGTCTCACTCGGTCCCTTTGTATCTCTCTCTCTCGGACCCTGTCTGTCTCTCTCGGTCCCTGTGTCTCACTCGGTCCCTGTGTCTCTCTCTCGGTGCCTGTGTCTCTCTCTCGGTCCCTGTGACTCTCTCAGTCCCTGTGTCTCTTTCTCGGTCCCTGTCTCCCTCTCTCGGTCCCTGTGACTCTCTCGGTCCCTGTGTCTCACTCGGTCCCTGTGTCTCTCTCGCTCGCACCCTATCTCTCTCCCTCGGTCCCTGTGTCTCACTCGGTCCCTGTGTCTCTCTCTCGGTCCATGTCTCTCTCCCTCGGTCCCTGTGTCTATCTCGGTCCCTGTGTCTCTCTCGGTCCCTGTGTCTCACTCGGTCCCTGTGTCTCTCTCGGTCCCTGTGTCTCTCTCGGTCCCTGTCTCTCTCTCTCGGTCCCTTTGTCTCTCTCGGTCCCTGTGTCTATCTCTCGGTCCCTCTGTATATCTCTCGGTCCCTGTGTCTCTCTCTCGGTCCCTTTGACTCTCTCGGTCCCTGTGTCTATCTCACGGTCCCTGTGTCTCTCTCAGTCCCTGTGTCTCTCTCGGTCCCTGTGTCTCTCTCTCGGTCCCTCTATGTCTCTCTCGGTCCCTGTGTCTCTCTCTGTCCCTGTGACTCGCTCAGTCCCTGTGTCTCTCACTCGGTCCCTGTGTCTCTCTCTCGGTCCCTGTGTCTCTCTCTCAGACCCTGTGACTCTCTCTCGGTCCCTGTGACTCTCTCTTGGTCCCTGTGAATCTCTCAGTCCCTGTGTCTCTCTCGGTCCCTGTGTCTCTCTCTCGGTCCCTCTATGTCTCTCTCGGTCCCTGTGTCTCTCTCTGTCCCTGTGACTCGCTCATTCCCTGTGTCTCTCACTCGGTCCCTGTGTCTCTCTCTCGGTCCCTGTGTCTCTCTCTCAGTCCCTGTGACTCTCTCTCGGTCCCTGTGTCTCTCTCTCGGTCCCTGTGACTCTCTCAGTCCCTGTGTCTCTCTCGGTCCCTGTGTCTCTCTCTCGGTCCCTCTATGTCTCTCTCGGTCCCTGTGTCTCTCTCTGTCCCTGTGACTCGCTCAGTCCCTGTGTCTCTCACTAGGTCCCTGTGTCTCTCTCAGTCCCTGTCACTCTCTCGGTCCCTGTGTCTCACTCGGTCCCTGTGTCTCTCTCTCTCTCGGACCCTGTCTCTCTCCCTCGGTCCCTGTGTCTCACTCGGTCCCTGTGTCTCTCTCTCGGTCCCTGTGTCTCACTCGGTCCCTGTGACTCTCTCGGTCCCTGTCACTCTCTCGGTCCCTGTGTCTCTCTCTCGGTCCCTGTGTCTCACTCGGTCCCTGTGTCTCTCTCTCGGACCCTGTGTCTCTCTCTCGGTCCCTGTCTCTCTCTCTCGGTCCCTGTGTCCCTCTCGGTCCCTGTGTCTCGCTCTCACCCCTGTGTCTCCCTCTCACCCCTGTGTCTTAGTCGGTCCCTGTGTCTCTCTCGTTCTCTGTGTCTCTCTCGGTCCCTGTGTCTCTCTCAGTCCCTGTGTCTCTCTGTCTCAGTCCCTGTGTCTCTCCCTCGGTCCCTGTCTCTCTCTCGGTCCCTGTGTTTCTCTCTCGGTCCCTGTGTCTCTCTCTCAATCCCTCTGTCTCTCTCGGTCCCTGTATCTATCTCTCACCCCGTGTCTCTCTCGGTCCTGGTGTCTCTCTTTGTCCCTGTGTCTCTTGCTCGGTGCCTGTGTCTCTCTCTTGCTCCCTGTGTCTTTCTCGGTCCCTGTGTCTCTCTCAGTCCCTGTGTCTCTCTCGGTCCCTGTGTCTCTCTCTCGGTCCCTGTGTCTCTCTCAGTCCCTGTGTCTCACTCGGTCCCTGTGTCTCTCTCGGTCCTTGTGTCTCTCTCTCGGTCCCTGTGTCTCTCTCAGTCCCTGTGTCTCTCTCGGTCACTGTCTCTACCTCGGTCCCTGTGTCTCTCTCGGTCCCTGTGTCTCTCTCTCTCAGTGCCTGTGTCTCTCTCGGTCCCTGTGACTCGCTCAGTCCCTGTGTTTCTCTCGGTCACTGTCTCTCTCTCGGTCCCTGTGTCTCTCTCGGTCCCTATGTCTCTCTCGGTCCTTGTGTCTCTCTCTCGGTCCCTGTGTCTCTCTCAGTCCCTGTGTCTCTCTCGGTCACTGTCTCTCTCTCGGTCCCTGTGTCTCTCTCGGTCCCTGTGTCTCTCTCCGTCCCGGTGTCTCACTCGGTCCTTGTGTCTCTCTCTCGGTCCTTGTGTCTCTCTCAGTCCCTGTGTCTCTCTCTCGGTCCCTGTGTCTCTCTCCGTCCCTGTGTCTCGCTCGGTCCCTGTGTTTCTCTCTAGGTCCTTGTGTCTCTCTCAGTCCCTGTGTCTCACTCGGTCCCTGTCACTCTCTCGGTCCCTGTGTCTCACTCGGTCCCTTTGTATCTCTCTCTCTCGGACCCTGTCTGTCTCTCTCGGTCCCTGTGTCTCACTCGGTCCCTGTGTCTCTCTCTCGGTGCCTGTGTCTCTCTCTCGGTCCCTGTGACTCTCTCAGTCCCTGTGTCTCTTTCTCGGTCCCTGTCTCCCTCTCTCGGTCCCTGTGACTCTCTCGGTCCCTGTGTCTCACTCGGTCCCTGTGTCTCTCTCGCTCGCACCCTATCTCTCTCCCTCGGTCCCTGTGTCTCACTCGGTCCCTGTGTCTCTCTCTCGGTCCATGTCTCTCTCCCTCGGTCCCTGTGTCTATCTCGGTCCCTGTGTCTCTCTCGGTCCCTGTGTCTCACTCGGTCCCTGTGTCTCTCTCGGTCCCTGTGTCTCTCTCGGTCCCTGTCTCTCTCTCTCGGTCCCTTTGTCTCTCTCGGTCCCTGTGTCTATCTCTCGGTCCCTCTGTATATCTCTCGGTCCCTGTGTCTCTCTCTCGGTCCCTTTGACTCTCTCGGTCCCTGTGTCTATCTCACGGTCCCTGTGTCTCTCTCAGTCCCTGTGTCTCTCTCGGTCCCTGTGTCTCTCTCTCGGTCCCTCTATGTCTCTCTCGGTCCCTGTGTCTCTCTCTGTCCCTGTGACTCACTCAGTCCCTGTGTCTCTCACTCGGTCCCTGTGTCTCTCTCGGTCCCTCTATGTCTCTCTCGGTCCCTGTGTCTCTCTCTGTCCCTGTGACTCGCTCAGTCCCTGTGTCTCTCACTCGGTCCCTGTGTCTCTCTCTCGGTCCCTGTGTCTCTCTCTCAGTCCCTGTGACTCTCTCTCGGTCCCTGTGTCTCTCTCTTGGTCCCTGTGACTCTCTCAGTCCCTGTGTCTCTCTCGGTCCCTGTGTCTCACTCGGTCCCTCTGTCTCTCACTCGGTCCCTGTCTCTCTCTTGGTCCCTGTGTCTCACTCGGTCCCTGTGACTCTCTCGGTCCCTGTCACTCTCTCGGTCCCTGTGTCTCTCTCTCGGTCCCTGTGTCTCACTCGGTCCCTGTGTCTCTCTCTCGGACCCTGTGTCTCTCTCTCGGTCCCTGTCTCTCTCTCTCGGTCCCTGTGTCCCTCTCGGTCCCTGTGTCTCCCTCTCACCCCTGTGTCTCCCTCTCACCCCTGTGTCTCAGTCGGTCCCTGTGTCTCTCTCGTTCTCTGTGTCTCTCTCGGTCCCTGTGTCTCTCTCAGTCCCTGTGTCTCTCTCTCGGTCCGTGTGTCTCTCTCTCTCAATCCCTGATTCTCTCTCGGTCCCTGTGTCTCTCTCAGTCCCTGTCTCTCTCTCTCGGTCCCTGTGTCTCTCTCGGTCCCTATGTCTCTCTCTCTCGGTCCCCGTGTCTCTCACGGTCCCTGTGTCTCTCTCGGTCCCTGTGTCTCACTCGGTCCCTGTGTCTCTCTCGGTCCTTGTGTCTCTCTCTCGGTCCCTGAGTCTCTCTCGGTCCTTGTCTCTCTCTCTCAGTCCCACTGTCTCTCTCGGTCCCTCTGTCTCTCTCTCGCTCCCTATCTTTCACTCTCGGACTATTGTGTCTCTCTCTCGGTCCCTGTGTCTCACTCGGTCCCTCTGTCTATCACTCGTTCCCTGTCTCTCTCTTGGTCCCTGTGTCTCACTCGGTCCCTGTGACTCTCTCGGTACCTGTGTCTCTCTCTAGGTCCTTGTGTCTCACTCGGTCCCTGTGTCTCTCTCGCTCGCACCTTATCTCTCTCCCTCGGTCCCTGTGTCTCACTCGGTCCCGGTGACTCTCTCTCGGTCCCTGTGTCTCTCTCTCAGTCCCTGTGTCTCTCTCTCAGTCCCTGTGTCTCTCTCTCGGTCCCTGTCTCTCTATCTCGGTCCCTGTGTCTCTCTTGGTCCCTGTGTCTCTTTCTCGGTCCCTGTCTCTCTCGGTCCCTGTGTCTCACTCGGTCCCTTTGTATCTCTCTCGGTCCCTGTGTCTCTCTCCGTCCCTGTGTCTCGCTCGGTCCCTGTGTTTCTCTCTAGGTCCTTGTGTCTCTCTCAGTCCCTGTGTCTCACTCGGTCCCTGTCACTCTCTCGGTCCCTGTGTCTCACTCGGTCCCTTTGTATCTCTCTCTCTCGGACCCTGTCTGTCTCTCTCGGTCCCTGTGTCTCACTCGGTCCCTGTGTCTCTCTCTCGGTGCCTGTGTCTCTCTCTCGGTCCCTGTGACTCTCTCAGTCCCTGTGTCTCTTTCTCGGTCCCTGTCTCCCTCTCTCGGTCCCTGTGACTCTCTCGGTCCCTGTGTCTCACTCGGTCCCTGTGTCTCTCTCGCTCGCACCCTATCTCTCTCCCTCGGTCCCTGTGTCTCACTCGGTCCCTGTGTCTCTCTCTCGGTCCCTGTCTCTCTCCCTCGGTCCCTGTGTCTATCTCGGTCCCTGTGTCTCTCTCGGTCCCTGTGTCTCACTCGGTCCCTGTGTCTCTCTCGGTCCCTGTGTCTCTCTCGGTCCCTGTCTCTCTCTCTCGGTCCCTTTGTCTCTCTCGGTCCCTGTGTCTATCTCTCGGTCCCTCTGTATATCTCTCGGTCCCTGTGTCTCTCTCTCGGTCCCTTTGACTCTCTCGGTCCCTGTGTCTATCTCACGGTCCCTGTGTCTCTCTCAGTCCCTGTGTCTCTCTCGGTCCCTGTGTCTCTCTCTCGGTCCCTCTATGTCTCTCTCGGTCCCTGTGTCTCTCTCTGTCCCTGTGACTCACTCAGTCCCTGTGTCTCTCACTCGGTCCCTGTGTCTCTCTCGGTCCCTCTATGTCTCTCTCGGTCCCTGTGTCTCTCTCTGTCCCTGTGACTCGCTCAGTCCCTGTGTCTCTCACTCGGTCCCTGTGTCTCTCTCTCGGTCCCTGTGTCTCTCTCTCAGTCCCTGTGACTCTCTCTCGGTCCCTGTGTCTCTCTCTTGGTCCCTGTGACTCTCTCAGTCCCTGTGTCTCTCTCGGTCCCTGTGTCTCACTCGGTCCCTCTGTCTCTCACTCGGTCCCTGTCTCTCTCTTGGTCCCTGTGTCTCACTCGGTCCCTGTGACTCTCTCGGTCCCTGTCACTCTCTCGGTCCCTGTTTCTCTCTCTCGGTCCCTGTGTCTCACTCGGTCCCTGTGTCTCTCTCTCGGACCCTGTGTCTCTCTCTCGGTCCCTGTCTCTCTCTCTCGGTCCCTGTGTCCCTCTCGGTCCCTGTGTCTCCCTCTCACCCCTGTGTCTCCCTCTCACCCCTGTGTCTCAGTCGGTCCCTGTGTCTCTCTCGTTCTCTGTGTCTCTCTCGGTCCCTGTGTCTCTCTCAGTCCCTGTGTCTCTCTCTCGGTCCGTGTGTCTCTCTCTCTCAATCCCTGATTCTCTCTCGGTCCCTGTGTCTCTCTCAGTCCCTGTCTCTCTCTCTCGGTCCCTGTGTCTCTCTCGGTCCCTATGTCTCTCTCTCTCGGTCCCCGTGTCTCTCACGGTCCCTGTGTCTCTCTCGGTCCCTGTGTCTCACTCGGTCCCTGTGTCTCTCTCGGTCCTTGTGTCTCTCTCTCGGTCCCTGAGTCTCTCTCGGTCCTTGTCTCTCTCTCTCAGTCCCACTGTCTCTCTCGGTCCCTCTGTCTCTCTCTCGCTCCCTATCTTTCACTCTCGGACTATTGTGTCTCTCTCTCGGTCCCTGTGTCTCACTCGGTCCCTCTGTCTCTCACTCGTTCCCTGTCTCTCTCTTGGTCCCTGTGTCTCACTCGGTCCCTGTGACTCTCTCGGTACCTGTGTCTCTCTCTAGGTCCTTGTGTCTCACTCGGTCCCTGTGTCTCTCTCGCTCGCACCTTATCTCTCTCCCTCGGTCCCTGTGTCTCACTCGGTCCCGGTGACTCTCTCTCGGTCCCTGTGTCTCTCTCTCAGTCCCTGTGTCTCTCTCTCGGTCCCTGTCTCTCTATCTCGGTCCCTGTGTCTCTCTTGGTCCCTGTGTCTCTTTCTCGGTCCCTGTCTCTCTCGGTCCCTGTGTCTCACTCGGTCCCTTTGTATCTCTCTCGGTGCCTGTGTCTCTCTCTCGGTCCCTGTGACTCTCTCAGTCCCTGTGTCTCACTCGGTCCCTGTGTCTCTCTCTCGGTCCCTGTGTCTTTCTCGGTCACTGTCTCTCTCCCTGTCCTGTCTCTCTCTCTCAGTCCCTGTGTCTCTCTCTCTGTCCCTGTGTCTCTCTCTCGGTCCCTGTGTCCCTCTCGGTCCCTGTGACTCTCTCTCGGTCCCTGTGTCTCTCACTCGTTCCCTGTGTCTCTCACTCGGTCCCTGTGCCCCTCTCGGTCCCTGTGTCTCTCTATCGGTCCCTGTGTCTCTCACTCGGTCCCTGTGTCTCTCACTCGGTCTCTGTGTCTCGCTCTCTTGGACCCTGTCTCTCTCCCTCGTTCCCTGTGTCTCACTCGGTCCCTGTCTCTCTCTCTCGGTCCCTGTGTCTCTCTCTCGGTCCCTGTGTCCCTCTCACCCCTGTGTCTCTCACTCCGTCCCAGTGTCTCTCACTCGGTCCCTGTGACTCGCTCTCTTGGACCCTGTCTCTCTCTCGGTCCCTGTGTCTCTCTCTTTGTCCCTGTGTCTTTCTCGGTCCCTGTGTCTCTCTCAGTCCCTGTGACTGTCTCTCGGTTCCTGTGTCTCTCTTGGTCCCTGTGTCACTCTCTCGGTCCCTGTGTCTCCCGTGGTCCGTGTGTCTCACTCGGTCCCTGTGTATCTCTCTTGGTCCCTGAGACTCTCTCAGTCCCTGTGTCTCTCTCTCGGTCCCTGTGTCTCTCTCTCGGTCCCTGTGACTCGCTCAGTCCCTGTGTTTCTCTCTCGGTCCCTGTGTCTCTCTCTCAATCCCTCTGTCTCTCTCGGTCCCTGTATCTATCTCTCACCCCGTGTCTCTCTCGGTCCTGGTGTCTCTCTTTGTCCCTGTGTCTCTTGCTCGGTTACTGTGTCTCTCTCTTGCTCCCTGTGTCTTTCTCGGTCCCTGTGTCTCTCTCAGTCCCTGTGTCTCTCTCGGTCCCTGTGTCTCTCTCTCGGTCCCTGTGTCTCTCTCAGTCCCTGTGTCTCTCTCGGTCCCTGTGTCTCTCTCTCGGTCCCTGTGTCTCTCTCAGTCCCTGTGTCTCTGTCGGTCCCTGTCTCTCTCTCGGTCCCTGTGTCTCACTCGGTCCCTGTGTCTCTCTCGGTCCTTGTGTCTCTCTCTCGGTCCCTGTGTCTCTCTCAGTCCCTGTGTCTCTCTCGGTCACTGTCTCTACCTCGGTCCCTGTGTCTCTCTCGGTCCCTGTGTCTCTCTCTCTCAGTCCCTGTGTCTCTCTCGGTCCCTGTGACTCGCTCAGTCCCTGTGTTTCTCTCGGTCACTGTCTCTCTCTCGGTCCCTGTGTCTCTCTCGGTCCCTATGTCTCTCTCGGTCCTTGTGTCTCTCTCTCGGTCCCTGTGTCTCTCTCAGTCCCTGTGTCTCTCTCGGTCACTGTCTCTCTCTCGGTCCCTGTGTCTCTCTCGGTCCCGGTGTCACACTCGGTCCTTGTGTCTCTCTCTCGGTCCTTGTGTCTCTCTCAGTCCCTGTGTCTCTCTCTCGGTCCCTGTGTCTCTCTCCGTCCCTGAGTCTCACTCGGTCCCTGTGTTTCTCTCTAGGTCCTTGTGTCTCTCTCAGTCCCTGTGTCTCACTCGGTCCCTGTCACTCTCTCGGTCCCTGTGTCTCACTCGGTCCCTTTGTATCTCTCTCTCTCGGACCCTGTCTGTCTCTCTCGGTCCCTGTGTCTCACTCGGTCCCTGTGTCTCTCTCTCGGTGCCTGTGTCTCACTCGGTCCCTGTGACTCTCTCTCGGTCCCTGTCTCTCTGCCTCGGTCCCTGTCTCTCTCTCGGTCCCTGTGTCTCTCTCGGTCCCTGTGTCTCACTCGGTCCCTGTGTCTCTCTCGGTCCCTGTGTCTCTCTCGGTCCCTGTCTCTCTCTCTCGGTCCCTTTGTCTCTCTCGGTCCCTGTGTCTATCTCTCGGTCCCTCTGTATATCTCTCGGTCCCTGTGTCTCTCTCTCGGTCCCTTTGTCTCTCTCGGTCCCTGTGTCTATCTCACGGTCCCTGTGTCTCTCTCAGTCCCTGTGTCACTCTCTCGGTCCCTGTGTCTCTCTCTCGGTCCCTGTGTCCCTCTCGGTCCCTGTGTCTCTCTCTCGGCCCCTGTGTCTCTCACTCGTTCCCTGTGTCTCTCACTCGGTCCCTGTGCCCCTCTCGGTCCCTGTGTCTCTCTATCGGTCCCTGTGTCTCTCACTCGGTCCCTGTGTCTCTCACTCGGTCCCTGTGTCTCGCTCTCTTGAACCCTGACTCTCTCCCTCGTTCCCTGTGTCTCACTCGGTCCCTGTCTCTCGCTCTCGGTCCCTGTGTCTCTCTCTCGGTCACTCTGTTTCTCTCGGTCCCTGTGTCTCTCTCTCGGTCCCTGTGTCCCTCTCACCCCTGTGTCTCTCACTCCGTCCCAGTGTCTCTCACTCGGTCCCTGTGTCTCTCTCTCGGTCCCTGTGTCTCTCTCTTTGTCCCTGTGTCTTTCTCGGTCCCTGTGTCTCTCTCAGTCCCTGTGACTGTCTCTCTTGGTCCCTGTGTCTCTCTCTCGGTCCCTGTGTCTCTCTCGGTCCCTGTGTCTCTCTCTCGGTCCCTGTGTCTCTCTCTCGGTCCCTGTGTCTCCCTTGGTCCGTGTGTCTCACTCGGTCCCTGAGACTCTCTCACCCCTGTGTCTCTCTCGGTCCTGGTGTCTCTGTTGGTCCCTGTGTCTCTCTGTCTCAGTCCGTGTGTGTCTCTCTCGGTGCCTGTGTCTCTCCCTCGGTCCCTGTCTCTCTCTCGGTCCCTGTGACTCTCTCAGTCCCTGTGTCTCTCTCGGTCCCTGTGTTTCTCTCTCGGTCCCTGTGTCTCTCTCGGTCACTGTGACTCGCTCAGTCCCTGCGTCTCTCTCTCTGTCCCTGTGTCTCTCTCGGTCCCTGTGTCTCACTCGGTCCCTATGACTCTCTCTCTCAGTCCCTGTCTCTCTCTCGGTCCCTGTGTCTCTCTCGGTCCCTATGTCTCTCTCTCTCAGTCCCTGTCTCTCTCTCGGTCCCTGTGTCTCTCTCTCACCCCGTGTCTCTCTCGGTCCTGGTCTCTCTCTTTGTCCCTGTGTCTCTTGCTCGGTGCCTGTGTCTCTCTCTTGCTCCCTGTGTCTTTCTCGGTCCCTGTGTCTCTCTCAGTCCCTGTGTCTCTCCCGGTCCCTGTGTCTCTCTCTCGGTCCCTGTGTCTCTCTCGGTCCCTGTGACTCGCTCAGTCCCAGTGTCTCTGTCGGTCCCTGTCTCTCTCTCGGTCCCTGTGTCTCACTCTGTCCCTGTGTCTCTCTCGGTCCTTGTGTCTCTCTCTCGGTCCCTGTGTCTCTCTCAGTCCCTGTGTCTCTCTCGGTCACTGTCTCTATCTCGGTCCCTGTGTCTCTCTCGGTCCCTGTGTCTCTCTCTCGGTCCCTGTGTCTCTCTCGGTCCCTGTGACTCGCTCAGTCCCTGTGTTTCTCTCGGTCACTGTCTCTCTCTCGGTCCCTGTGTCTCTCTCGGTCCCTATGTCTCTCTCGGTCATTGTGTCTCTCTCTCGGTCCCTGTGTCTCTCTCAGTCCCTGTGTCTCTCTCGGTCACTGTCTCTCTCTCGGTCCCTGTGTCTCTCTCGGTCCCTGTGTCTCTCTCCGTCCCGGTGTCTCACTCGGTCCTTGTGTCTCTCTCTCGGTCCTTGTGTCTCTCTCAGTCCCTGTGTCTCTCTCAGTCACTGTCTCTCTCTCGGTCCCTGTGTCTCTCTCGGTCCCTGTGTCTCTCTCCGTCCCTGTGTCTCACTCGGTCCCTGTGTTTCTCTCTAGGTCCTTGTGTCTCTCTCAGTCCCTGTGTCTCTCTCGGTCCCTGTGTCTCACTCGGTCCCTGTGTCTCTCTCTCAGTGCCTGTGTCTCTCTCTCGGTCCCTGTGACTCTCTCAGTCCCTGTGTCTCACTCGGTCCCTGTGTCTCTCTCTCGGTCCCTATCTCTCTATCTCGGTCCCTGTGTCTCTCTCTCGGTGCCTGTGTCTCTCTCTCGGTCCCTGTGACTCTCTCAGTCCCTGTGTCTCACTCGGTCCCTGTGTCTCTCTCTCGGTCCCTATCTCTCTATCTCGGTCCCTGTCTCTCTCTCTCAGTCACTCTGTTTCTCTCGGTCCCTGTGTCTTTCTCGGTCCCTGTCTTTCTCTCTCAGTCCCTGTGTCTCTCTCTCTGTCCCTGTCTCTCTCTCGGTCCCTCTGTCTCTCTTGGTCCCTGTGTCCCTCTCTCCGTCCCTCTGTCTCTCTCTCACCCCGGTGTCTCTCTCGGTCCTGGTGTCTCTCTTGGTCCCTGTGACTCTCTCTCAGTCCCTGTGTCTCTCTTGGTCCCTGTGTCTCTCTCTCAGTCCCTGTGTCTCTCTCTCGGTGCCTGTGTCTCTCTCTCGGTCCCTGTGACTCTCTCAGTGCCTGTGTCTCTCTCGGTCCCTGTGTCTCTCTCTCGGTCCCTCTATGTCTCTCTCGGTCCCTGTGTCTCTCTCTGTCCCTGTGACTCGCTCAGTCCCTGTGTCTCTCACTCGGTCCCTGTGTCTCTCTCTCGGTCCCTGTGTCTCTCTCTCAGTCCCTGTGACTCTCTCTCAGTCCCTGTGTCTCTCTCTCGGTCCCTGTGACTCTCTCAGTCCCTGTGTCTCTCTCGGTCCCTGTGTCTTTCTCTCGGTCCCTCTATGTCTCTCTCGGTCCCTGTGTCTCTCTCTGTCCCTGTGACTCGCTCAGTCCCTGTGTCTCTCACTCGGTCCCTGTGTCTCTCTCAGTCCCTGTCACTCTCTCGGTCCCTGTGTCTCACTCGGTCCCTGTGTCTCTCTCTCGGTCCCTGTGTCACTCTCGGTCCCTGTGTCTCTCTCGTTCCCTGTGTCTCTCTCGGTCCCTGTGTCTCTCTCTCGGTCCCTGTGTCTCTCACGGTCCCTGTGTCTCTCTCGGTCCCTGTGTCTCTCACGGTCCCTGTGTCTCTCTCGGTCCCTGTGTCTCACTCGGTCCCTGTGTCTCTCTCGGTCCTTGTGTCTCTCTCTCGGTCCCTGTGTCTCTCTCGGTCCCTATGTCTCTCTCTCGGTCCCTGTGTCGCTCTCGGTCCCTATGTCTCTCTCTCGGTCCCTGTGTCTCTCACGGTCCCTGTGTCTCTCTCGGTCCCTGTGTCTCACTCGGTCCCTGTGTCTCTCTCGGTCCTTGTGTCTCTCTCTCGGTCCCTGAGTCTCTCTCGGTCCTTGTCTCTCTCTCTCAGTCCCACTGTCTCTCTCGGTTCCTCTGTCTCTCTCTCGCTCCCTATCTTTCTCTCTCGGACTATTGTGTCTCTCTCGGTCCCTGTGTCTCTCACTCGGTCCCTGTCTCTCTCTTGGTCCCTGTGTCTCACTCGGTCCCTGTGACTCTCTCGGTACCTGTGTCTCTCTCTAGGTCCTTGTGTCTCACTCGGTCCCTGTCTCTCTCTCGTTCCCTGTGTCTCACTCGGTCCTGGTGTCTCTCTCTCGGTCCCTGTCTCTCTCTCTCGGTCCCTGTGTCTCTCTCGGTCCCTGTGTCTCTCTCTCAGTCCCTGTGTCTCTCTCTCGGTCCCTGTCTCTCTATCTCTGTCCCTGTGTCTCTCTTGGTCCCTGTGTCTCTTTCTCGGTCCCTGTCTCCCTCTCTCGGTCCCTGTGACTCTCTCGGTACCTGTGTCTCTCTCTAGGTCCTTGTGTCTCACTCGGTCCCTGTCTCTCTCTCGTTCCCTGTGTCTCACTCGGTCCTGGTGTCTCTCTCTCGGTCCCTGTCTCTCTCTCTCGGTCCCTGTGTCTCTCTCGGTCCCTGTGTCTCTCTCTCAGTCCCTGTGTCTCTCTCTCGGTCCCTGTCTCTCTATCTCTGTCCCTGTGTCTCTCTTGGTCCCTGTGTCTCTTTCTCGGTCCCTGTCTCTCTCTCTCAGTCCCTGTGTCTCACTCGGTCCCTGTGTCTCTCTCTCGGTCCCTGTCACTCTCTCGGTCCCTGTGTCTCACTCGGTCCCTGTGTCTCTCTCTCTCTCGGACCCTGTCTCTCTCCCTCGGTCCCTGTGTCTCACTCGGTCCCTGTGTCTCTCTCGGTCCTTGTGTCTCTCTCTCGGTCCCTGAGTCTCTCTCGGTCCTTGTCTCTCTCTCTCAGTCCCACTGTCTCTCTCGGTCCCTCTGTCTCTCTCTCGCTCCCTATCTTTCTCTCTCGGACTATTGTGTCTCTCTCTCGGTCCCTGTGTCTCACTCGGTCCCTCTGTCTCTCACTCGGTCCCTGTCTCTCTCTTGGTCCCTGTGTCTCACTCGGTCCCTGTGACTGTCTCGGTACCTGTGTCTCTCTCTAGGTCCTTGTGTCTCATTCGGTCCCTGTGTCTCTCTCGCTCACACCTTATCTCTCTCCCTCGGTCCCTGTGTCTCACTCGGTCCCGGTGTCTCTCTCTCGGTCCCTGTGTCTCTCTCTCAGTCCCTGTGTCTCTCTCTCGGTCCCTGTCTCTCTATCTCGGTCCCTGTGTCTCTCTTGGTCCCTGTGTCTCTTTCTCGGTCCCTGTCTCTCTCGGTCCCTGTGTCTCACTCGGTCCCTTTGTATCTCTCTCTCTCGGACCGGGTCTGTCTCTCTCGGTCCCTGGGTCTCAATCGGTCCCTGTGTCTCTCTCTCGGTGCCTGTGTCTTTCTCTCGGTCCCTGTGACTCTCTCAGTCCCTGTGTCTCACTCGGTCCCTGTGTCTCTCTCTCGGTCCCTGTGTCTTTCTCGGTCACTGTCTCTCTCCCTGTCCTGTCTCTCTCTCTCAGTCCCTGTGTCTCTCTCTCTGTCCCTGTCTCTCTCTCGGTCCCTCTGTCTCTCTTGGTCCCTGTGTCTCTCTCTCGGTCCCTGTGTCTCTCTCTCACCCCGGTGTCTCTCTCGGTCCTGGCGTCTCTCTTGGTCCCTGTGTCTCTCTCTCAGTCCCTGTGTCACTCTCTCGGTCCCTGTGTCTCTCTCGGTCCCTGTGTCTCTCTCTCGGTCCCTCTATGTCTCTCTCGGTCCCTGTGTCTCTCTCTGTCCCTGTGACTCGCTCAGTCCCTGTGTCTCTCACTCGGTCCCTGTGTCTCTCTCCCGGTCCCTGTGTCTCTCTCTCAGTCCCTGTGACTCTCTCTCGGTCCCTGTGTCTCTCTCTCGGTCCCTGTGACTCTCTCAGTCCCTGTGTCTCTCTCGCTCGCACCCTATCTCTCTCCCTCGGTCCCTGTGTCTCACTCGGTCCCTGTGTCTCTCTCTCGGTCCCTGTCTCTCTCCCTCGGTCCCTGTGTCTCACTCGGTCCCTGTGTCTCTCTCTCGGTCCCTGTCTCTCTCTCTCGGTCCCTTTGTCTCTCTCGGTCCCTGTGTCTATCTCTCGGTCCCTCTGTATATCTCTCGGTCCCTGTGTCTCTCTCTCGGTCCCTGTGTCTCTCTCTCGGTCCCTTTGTCTCTCTCGGTCCCTGTGTCTATCTCTGGGTCCCTGTGTCTCTCTCAGTCCCTGTGTCACTCTCTCGGTCCCTGTGTCTCTCTCTCGGTCCCTGTGTCCCTCTCGGTCCCTGTGTCTCTCTCTCGGTCCCTGTGTCTCTCACTCGTTCCCTGTGTCTCTCACTCGGTCCCTGTGCCCCTCTCGGTCCCTGTGTCTCTCTATCGGTCCCTGTGTCTCTCACTCGGTCCCTGTGTCTCTCACTCGGTCCCTGTGTCTCGCTCTCTTGGAGCCTGTCTCTCTCCCTCGTTCCCTGTGTCTCACTCGGTCCCTGTCTCTCTCTCTCGGTCCCTGTGTCTCTCTCTCGGTCACTCTGTTTCTCTCGGTCCCTGTGTCTCTCTGTCGGTCCCTGTGTCCCTCTCACCCCTGTGTCTCTCACTCCGTCCCAGTGTCTCTCACTCGGTCCCTGTGTCTCGCTCTCTTGGACCCTGTCTCTCTCTCGGTCCCTGTGTCTCTCTCTTTGTCCCTGTGTCTTTCTCGGTCCCTGTGTCTCTCTCAGTCCCTGTGACTGTCTCTCGGTCCCTGTGTTTCTCTTGGTCCCTGTGTCTCTCTCTCGGTCCCTGTGTCTCCCGTGGTCCGTGTGTCTCACTCGGTCCCTGTGTATCTCTCTTGGTCCCTGAGACTCTCTCAGTCCCTGTGTCTCTCTCTCGGTCCCTGTGTCTCTCTCTCGGTCCCTGTGACTCGCTCAGTCCCTGTGTCGCTCACTCGGTCCCAGTATGTCACTCTCACCCCTGTGTCTCTCTCGGTCCTGGTGTCTCTCTTGGTCCCTGTGTCTCTCTGTCTCAGTCCCTGTGTCTCTCTCTCGGTGCCTGTGTCTCTCCCTCGGTCCCTGTCTCTCTCTCGGTCCCTGTGTTTCTCTCTCGGTCCCTGTGACTCTCTCTCAATCCCTCTGTCTCTCTCGGTCCCTGTATCTATCTCTCACCCCGTGTCTCTCTCGGTCCTGGTGTCTCTCTTTGTCCCTGTGTCTCTTGCTCGGTGCCTGTGTCTCTCTCTTGCTCCCTGTGTCTTTCTCGGTCCCTGTGTCTCTCTCAGTCCCTGTGTCTCTCTCGGTCCCTGTGTCTCTCTCTCGGTCCCTGTGTCTCTCTCAGTCCCTGTGTCTCTCTCGGTCCCTGTGTCTCTCTCTCGGTCCCTGTGTCTCTCTCAGTCCCTGTGTCTCTGTCGGTCCCTGTCTCTCTCTCGGTCCCTGTGTCTCACTCGGTCCCTGTGTCTCTCTCGGTCCTTGTGTCTCTCTCTCGGTCCCTGTGTCTCTCTCAGTCCCTGTGTCTCTCTCGGTCACTGTCTCTACCTCGGTCCCTGTGTCTCTCTCGGTCCCTGTGTCTCTCTCTCTCAGTCCCTGTGTCTCTCTCGGTCCCTGTGACTCGCTCAGTCCCTGTGTTTCTCTCGGTCACTGTCTCTCTCTCGGTCCCTGTGTCTCTCTCGGTCCCTATGTCTCTCTCGGTCCTTGTGTCTCTCTCTCGGTCCCTGTGTCTCTCTCAGTCCCTGTGTCTCTCTCGGTCACTGTCTCTCTCTCGGTCCCTGTGTCTCTCTCGGTCCCTGTGTCTCTCTCCGTCCCGGTGTCTCACTCGGTCCTTGTGTCTCTCTCTCGGTCCTTGTGTCTCTCTCAGTCCCTGTGTCTCCATCTCGGTCCCTGTGTCTCTCTCCGTCCCTGTGTCTCACTCGGTCCCTGTGTTTCTCTCTAGGTCCTTGTGTCTCTCTCAGTCCCTGTATCTCACTCGGTCCCTGTCACTCTCTCGGTCCCTGTGTCTCACTCGGTCCCTTAGTATCTCTCTCTCTCGGACCCTGTCTGTCTCTCTCGGTCCCTGTGTCTCACTCGGTCCCTGTGTCTCTCTCTCGGTGCCTGTGTCTCTCTCTCGGTCCCTGTGACTCTCTCAGTCCCTGTGTCTCTTTCTCGGTCCCTGTCTCCCTCTCTCGGTCCCTGTGACTCTCTCGGTCCCTGTGTCTCACTCGGTCCCTGTGTCTCTCTCGCTCGCACCCTATCTCTCTCCCTCGGTCCCTGTGTCTCACTCGGTCCCTGTGTCTCTCTCTCGGTCCCTGTCTCTCTCCCTCGGTCCCTGTGTCTCTCTCGGTCCCTGTGTCTCTCTCGGTCCCTGTGTCTCTCTCGGTCCCTGTCTCTCTCTCTCGGTCCCTTTGTCTCTCTCGGTCCCTGTGTCTATCTATCGGTCCCTCTGTATATCTCTCGGTCCCTGTGTCTCTCTCTCGGTCCCTTTGTCTCTCTCGGTCCCTGTGTCTATCTCACGGTCCCTGTGTCTCTCTCAGTCCCTGTGTCACTCTCTCGGTCCCTGTGTCTCTCTCTCGGTCCCTGTGTCCCTCTCGGTCCCTGTGTCTCTCACTCGGTCCCTGTGTCTCTCACTCGTTCCCTGTGTCTCTCACTCGGTCCCTGTGCCCCTCTCGGTCCCTGTGTCTCTCTATCGGTCCCTGTGTCTCTCACTCGGTCCCTGTGTCTCTCACTCGGTCCCTGTGTCTCGCTCTCTTGGACCCTGACTCTCTCCCTCGTTCCCTGTGTCTCACTCGGTCCCTGTCTCTCTCTCTCGGTCCCTGTGTCTCTCTCTCGGTCACTCTGTTTCTCTCGGTCCCTGTGTCTCTCTCTCGGTCCCTGTGTCCCTCTCACCCCTGTGTCTCTCACTCCGTCCCAGTGTCTCTCACTCGGTCCCTGTGTCTCTCTCTCGGTCCCTGTGTCTCTCTCTTTGTCCCTGTGTCTTTCTCGGTCCCTGTGTCTCTCTCAGTCCCTGTGACTGTCTCTCTTGGTCCCTGTGTCTCTCTCTCGGTCCCTCTGTCTCTCTCGGTCCCTGTGTCTCTCTCTCGGTCCCTGTGTCTCTCTCTCGTCCCTGTGTCTGTCTTGGTCCCTGTGTCTCTCTCTCGGTCCCTGTGTCTCCCTTGGTCCGTGTGTCTCACTCGGTCCCTGAGACTCTCTCACCCCTGTGTCTCTCTTGGTCCTGGTGTCTCTCTTGGTCCCTGTGTCTCTCTGTCTCAGTCCCTGTGTGTCTCTCTCGGTGCCTGTGTCTCTCCCTCGGTCCCTGTCTCTCTCTCGGTCCCTGTGACTCTCTCAGTCCCTGTGTCTCTCTCGGTCCCTGTGTTTCTCTCTCGGTCCCTGTGTCTCTCTCGGTCCCTGTGACTCGCTCAGTCCCTCTGTCTCTCTCTCTGTCCCTGTGTCTCTCTCGGTCCCTGTGTCTCACTCGGTCCCTATGTCTCTCTCTCTCAGTCCCTGTCTCTCTCTCGTTCCTGGTGTCTCTCTTTGTCCCTGTGTCTCTTGCTCGGTGCCTGTGTCTCTCTCTTGCTCCCTGTGTCTTTCTCGGTCCCTGTGTCTCTCTCAGTCCCTGTGTCTCTCTCGGTCCCTGTGTCTCTCTCTCGGACCCTGTGTCTCTCTCGGTCCCTGTGACTCGCTCAGTCCCTGTGTCTCTGTCGGTCCCTGTCTCTCTCTCGGTCCCTGAGTCTCACTCGGTCCCTGTGTCTCTCTCTCGGTCCTTGTGTCTCTCTCTCGGTCCCTGTGTCTCTCTCAGTCCCTGTGTCTCTCTCGGTCACTGTCTCTATCTTGGTCCCTGTATCTCTCTCGGTCCCTGTGTCTCTCTCTCGGTCCCTGTGTCTCTCTCGGTCCCTGTGACTCGCTCAGTCCCTGTGTTTCTCTCGGTCACTGTCTCTCTCTCGGTCCCTGTGTCTCTCTCGGTCCCTATGTCTCTCTCGGTCCTTGTGTCTCTCTCTCGGTCCCTGTGTCTCTCTCAGTCCCTGTGACTCTCTCGGTCACTGTCTCTCTCTCGGTCCCTGTGTCTCTCTCCGTCCTGGTGTCTCACTCGGTCCTTGTGTCTCTCTCTCGGTCCTTGTGTCTCTCTCAGTCCCTGTGTCTCTCTCGGTCACTGTCTCTCTCTCAGTCCCTGTGTCTCTCTCGGTCCCTGTGTCTCTCTCCGTCCCTGTGTCTCACTCGGTCCCTATGTTTCTCTCTAGGTCCTTGTGTCTCTCTCAGTCCCTGTGTCTCTCTCGGTCCCTGTGTCTCACTCGGTCCCTGTGTCTCTCTCTCAGTGCCTGTGTCTCTCTCTCGGTCCCTGTGACTCTCCTAGTCCCTGTGTCTCACTCGGTCCCTGTGTCTCTCTCTCGGTCCCTATCTCTCTATCTCGGTCCCTGTGTCTCTCTCTCGGTGCCTGTGTCTCTCTCTCGGTCCCTGTGACTCTCTCAGTCCCTGTGTCTCACTCGGTCCCTGTGTCTCTCTGTCGGCCCCTATCTCTCTATCTCGGTCCCTGTCTCTCTCTCTCAGTCACTCTGTTTCTCTCGGTCCCTGTGTCTTTCTCGGTCCCTGTCTCTCTCTCTCAGTCCCTGTGTCTCTCTCTCTGTCCCTGTCTCTCTCTCGGTCCCTCTGTCTCTCTTGGTCCCTGTGTCTCTCTCTCCGTCCCAGTGTCTCTCTCTCACCCCGGTGTCTCTCTCGGTCCTGGTGTCTCTCTTGGTCCCTGTGTCTCTCTCTCAGTCCCTGTGTCTCTCTCTCGGTGCCTGTGTCTCTCTCTCGGTCCCTGTGACTCACTCAGTCCCTGTGTCTCTCTCGGTCCCTGTGTCTCTCTCTCGGTCCCTCTATGTCTCTCTCGGTCCCTGTGTCTCTCTCGGTCCCTGTGACTCTCTCTCGGTCCCTGTGTCTCACTCGGTCCCTGTGTCTCTCTCGGTCCTTGTGTCTCTCTCTCGGTCCCTGTGTCTCTCTCAGTCCCTGTGTCTCTCTCTGTCACTGTCTCTATCTCGGTCCCTGTGTCTCTCTCGGTCCCTGTGTCTCTCTCTCGGTCCCTGTGTCTCTCTCGGTCCCTGTGACTCGTTCAGTCCCTGGGTTTCTCTCGGTCACTGTCTCTCTCTCGGTCCCTGTGTCTCTCTCGGTCCCTATGTCTCTCTCGGTGCTTGTGTCTCTCTCTCGGTCCCTGTGTCTCTCTCAGTCCCTGTGTCTCTCTCGGTCACTGTCTCTCTCTCGGTCCCTGTGTCTCTCTCGGTCCCTGTGTCTCTCGCCGTCCCGGTGTCTCACTCGGTCCTTGTGTCTCTCTCTCGGTCCTTGTGTCTCTCTCAGTCCCTGTGTCTCTCTCGGTCACTGTCTCTCTCTCGGTCCCTCTGTCTCTCTCCGTCTCTGTGTCTCTCTCGGTCCCTGTGTCTCACTCGGTCCCTGTGTCTCTCTCTCAGTGCCTGTGTCTCTCTCTCGGTCCCTGTGACTCTCTCAGTCCCTGTGTCTCACTCGGTCCCTGTGTCTCTCTCGGTCCCTATCTCTCTATCTCGGTCCCTGTGTCTCTCTCTCGGTGCCTGTGTCTCTCTCTCGGTCCCTGTGACTCTCTCAGTCCCTGTGTCTCACTCGGTCCCTGTGTCTCTCTCTCGGTCCCTATCTCTCTCTCTCGGTCACTCTGTTTCTCTCGGTCCCTGTGTCTTTCTCGGTCCCTGTCTCTCTCTCTCAGTCCCTGTGTCTCTCTCTCTGTCCTTGTCTCTCTCTCGGTCCCTGTGTCTCTCTTGGTCCCTGTGTCTCTCTCTCCGTCCCTGTGTCTCTCTCTCACCCCGGTGTCTCTCTCGGTCCTGGTGTCTCTCTCGGTCCCTGTGTCTCTCTCTCAGTCCCTGTGTCTCTCTCTCGGTGCCTGTGTCTCTCTCTCGGTCCCTGTGACTCTCTCAGTCCCTGTGTCTCTCTCGGTCACTGTGTCTCTCTCTCGGTCCCTCTATGTCTCTCTCGGTCCCTGTGTCTCTCTCTGTCCCTGTGACTCATTAAGTCCCTGTGTCTCTCACTCGGTCCCTGTGTCTCTCTCGGTCCCTCTATGTCTCTCTCGGTCCCTGTGTCTCTCTCTGTCCCTGTGACTCGCTCAGTCCCTGTGTCTCTCACTCGGTCCCTGTGTCTCTCTCTCGGTCCCTGTGTCTCTCTCTCAGACCCTGTGACTCTCTCTCGGTCCCTGTGACTCTCTCTTGGTCCCTGTGAATCTCTCAGTCCCTGTGTCTCTCTCGGTCCCTGTGTCTCTCTCTCGGTCCCTCTATGTCTCTCTCGGTCCCTGTGTCTCTCTCTGTCCCTGTGACTCGCTCATTCCCTGTGTCTCTCACTCGGTCCCTGTGTCTCTCTCTCGGTCCCTGTGTCTCTCTCTCAGTCCCTGTGACTCTCTCTCGGTCCCTGTGTCTCTCTCTCGGTCCCTGTGACTCTCTCAGTCCCTGTGTCTCTCTCGGTCCCTGTGTCTCTCTCTCGGTCCCTCTATGTCTCTCTCGGTCCCTGTGTCTCTCTCTGTCCCTGTGACTCGCTCAGTCCCTGTGTCTCTCACTAGGTCCCTGTGTCTCTCTCAGTCCCTGTCACTCTCTCGGTCCCTGTGTCTCACTCGGTCCCTGTGTCTCTCTCTCTCTCGGACCCTGTCTCTCTCCCTCGGTCCCTGTGTCTCACTCGGTCCCTGTGTCTCTCTCTCGGTCCCTGTGTCTCACTCGGTCCCTGTGACTCTCTCGGTCCCTGTCACTCTCTCGGTCCCTGTGTCTCTCTCTCGGTCCCTGTGTCTCACTCGGTCCCTGTGTCTCTCTCTCGGACCCTGTGTCTCTCTCTCGGTCCCTGTCTCTCTCTCTCGGTCCCTGTGTCCCTCTCGGTCCCTGTGTCTCGCTCTCACCCCTGTGTCTCCCTCTCACCCCTGTGTCTTAGTCGGTCCCTGTGTCTCTCTCGTTCTCTGTGTCTCTCTCGGTCCCTGTGTCTCTCTCAGTCCCTGTGTCTCTCTGTCTCAGTACCTGTGTCTCTCCCTCGGTCCCTGTCTCTCTCTCGGTCCCTGTGTTTCTCTCTCGGTCCCTGTGTCTCTCTCTCAATCCCTCTGTCTCTCTCGGTCCCTGTATCTATCTCTCACCCCGTGTCTCTCTCGGTCCTGGTGTCTCTCTTTGTCCCTGTGTCTCTTGCTCGGTGCCTGTGTCTCTCTCTTGCTCCCTGTGTCTTTCTCGGTCCCTGTGTCTCTCTCACTCCCTGTGTCTCTCTCGGTCCCTGTGTCTCTCTCTCGGTCCCTGTGTCTCTCTCAGTCCCTGTGTCTCTCTCGGTCCCTGTGACTCTCTCTCGGTCCCTGTGTCTCTCTCAGTCCCTGTGTCTCTGTCGGTCCCTGTCTCTCTCTCGGTCCCTGTGTCTCACTCGGTCCCTGTGTCTCTCTCGGTCCTTGTGTCTCTCTCTCGGTCCCTGTGTCTCTCTCAGTCCCTGTGTCTCTCTCGGTCACTGTCTCTACCTCGGTCCCTGTGTCTCTCTCGGTCCCTGTGTCTCTCTCTCTCAGTCCCTGTGTCTCTCTCGGTCCCTGTGACTCGCTCAGTCCCTGTGTCTCACTCGGTCCCTGTCACTCTCTCGGTCCCTGTGTCTCACTCGGTCCCTTTGTATCTCTCTCTCTCGGACCCTGTCTGTCTCTCTCGGTCCCTGTGTCTCACTCGGTCCCTGTGTCTCTCTCTCGGTGCCTGTGTCTCTCTCTCGGTCCCTGTGACTCTCTCAGTCCCTGTGTCTCTTTCTCGGTCCCTGTCTCCCTCTCTCGGTCCCTGTGACTCTCTCGGTCCCTGTGTCTCACTCGGTCCCTGTGTCTCTCTCGCTCGCACCCTATCTCTCTCCCTCGGTCCCTGTGTCTCACTCGGTCCCTGTGTCTCTCTCTCGGTCCCTGTCTCTCTCCCTCGGTCCCTGTGTCTATCTCGGTCCCTGTGTCTCTCTCGGTCCCTGTGTCTCACTCGGTCCCTGTGTCTCTCTCGGTCCCTGTGTCTCTCTCGGTCCCTGTCTCTCTCTCTCGGTCCCTTTGTCTCTCTCGGTCCCTGTGTCTATCTCTCGGTCCCTCTGTATATCTCTCGGTCCCTGTGTCTCTCTCTCGGTCCCTTTGACTCTCTCGGTCCCTGTGTCTATCTCACGGTCCCTGTGTCTCTCTCAGTCCCTGTGTCTCTCTCGGTCCCTGTGTCTCTCTCTCGGTCCCTCTATGTCTCTCTCGGTCCCTGTGTCTCTCTCTGTCCCTGTGACTCACTCAGTCCCTGTGTCTCTCACTCGGTCCCTGTGTCTCTCTCGGTCCCTCTATGTCTCTCTCGGTCCCTGTGTCTCTCTCTGTCCCTGTGACTCGCTCAGTCCCTGTGTCTCTCACTCGGTCCCTGTGTCTCTCTCTCGGTCCCTGTGTCTCTCTCTCAGTCCCTGTGACTCTCTCTCGGTCCCTGTGTCTCTCTCTTGGTCCCTGTGACTCTCTCAGTCCCTGTGTCTCTCTCGGTCCCTGTGTCTCACTCGGTCCCTCTGTCTCTCACTCGGTCCCTGTCTCTCTCTTGGTCCCTGTGTCTCACTCGGTCCCTGTGACTCTCTCGGTCCCTGTCACTCTCTCGGTCCCTGTGTCTCTCTCTCGGTCCCTGTGTCTCACTCGGTCCCTGTGTCTCTCTCTCGGACCCTGTGTCTCTCTCTCGGTCCCTGTCTCTCTCTCTCGGTCCCTGTGTCCCTCTCGGTCCCTGTGTCTCCCTCTCACCCCTGTGTCTCCCTCTCACCCCTGTGTCTCAGTCGGTCCCTGTGTCTCTCTCGTTCTCTGTGTCTCTCTCGGTCCCTGTGTCTCTCTCAGTCCCTGTGTCTCTCTCTCGGTCCGTGTGTCTCTCTCTCTCAATCCCTGATTCTCTCTCGGTCCCTGTGTCTCTCTCAGTCCCTGTCTCTCTCTCTCGGTCCCTGTGTCTCTCTCGGTCCCTATGTCTCTCTCTCTCGGTCCCCGTGTCTCTCACGGTCCCTGTGTCTCTCTCGGTCCCTGTGTCTCACTCGGTCCCTGTGTCTCTCTCGGTCCTTGTGTCTCTCTCTCGGTCCCTGAGTCTCTCTCGGTCCTTGTCTCTCTCTCTCAGTCCCACTGTCTCTCTCGGTCCCTCTGTCTCTCTCTCGCTCCCTATCTTTCACTCTCGGACTATTGTGTCTCTCTCTCGGTCCCTGTGTCTCACTCGGTCCCTCTGTCTCTCACTCGTTCCCTGTCTCTCTCTTGGTCCCTGTGTCTCACTCGGTCCCTGTGACTCTCTCGGTACCTGTGTCTCTCTCTAGGTCCTTGTGTCTCACTCGGTCCCTGTGTCTCTCTCGCTCGCACCTTATCTCTCTCCCTCGGTCCCTGTGTCTCACTCGGTCCCGGTGACTCTCTCTCGGTCCCTGTGTCTCTCTCTCAGTCCCTGTGTCTCTCTCTTGGTCCCTGTCTCTCTATCTCGGTCCCTGTGTCTCTCTTGGTCCCTGTGTCTCTTTCTCGGTCCCTGTCTCTCTCGGTCCCTGTGTCTCACTCGGTCCCTTTGTATCTCTCTCGGTGCCTGTGTCTCTCTCTCGGTCCCTGTGACTCTCTCAGTCCCTGTGTCTCACTCGGTCCCTGTGTCTCTCTCTCGGTCCCTGTGTCTTTCTCGGTCACTGTCTCTCTCCCTGTCCTGTCTCTCTCTCTCAGTCCCTGTGTCTCTCTCTCTGTCCCTGTGTCTCTCTCTCGGTCCCTGTGTCCCTCTCGGTCCCTGTGTCTCTCTCTCGGTCCCAGTGTCTCTCACTCGTTCCCTGTGTCTCTCACTCGGTCCCTGTGCCCCTCTCGGTCCCTGTGTCTCTCTATCGGTCCCTGTGTCTCTCACTCGGTCCCTGTGTCTCTCACTCGGTCTCTGTGTCTCGCTCTCTTGGACCCTGTCTCTCTCCCTCGTTCCCTGTGTCTCACTCGGTCCCTGTCTCTCTCTCTCGGTCCCTGTGTCTCTCTCTCGGTCCCTGTGTCCCTCTCACCCCTGTGTCTCTCACTCCGTCCCAGTGTCTCTCACTCGGTCCCTGTGACTCGCTCTCTTGGACCCTGTCTCTCTCTCGGTCCCTGTGTCTCTCTCTTTGTCCCTGTGTCTTTCTCGGTCCCTGTGTCTCTCTCAGTCCCTGTGACTGTCTCTCGGTCCCTGTGTCTCTCTTGGTCCCTGTGTCACTCTCTCGGTCCCTGTGTCTCCCGTGGTCCGTGTGTCTCACTCGGTCCCTGTGTATCTCTCTTGGTTCCTGAGACTCTCTCAGTCCCTGTGTCTCTCTCTCGGTCCCTGTGTCTCTCTCTCGGTCCCTGTGACTCGCTCAGTCCCTGTGTTTCTCTCTCGGTCCCTGTGTCTCTCTCTCAATCCCTCTGTCTCTCTCGGTCCCTGTATCTATCTCTCACCCCGTGTCTCTCTCGGTCCTGGTGTCTCTCTTTGTCCCTGTGTCTCTTGCTCGGTGCCTGTGTCTCTCTCTTGCTCCCTGTGTCTTTCTCGGTCCCTGTGTCTCTCTCAGTCCCTGTGTCTCTCTCGGTCCCTGTGTCTCTCTCTCGGTCCCTGTGTCTCTCTCAGTCCCTGTGTCTCTCTCGGTCCCTGTGTCTCTCTCTCGGTCCCTGTGTCTCTCTCAGTCCCTGTGTCTCTGTCGGTCCCTGTCTCTCTCTCGGTCCCTGTGTCTCACTCGGTCCCTGTGTCTCTCTCGGTCCTTGTGTCTCTCTCTCGGTCCCTGTGTCTCTCTCAGTCCCTGTGTCTCTCTCGGTCACTGTCTCTACCTCGGTCCCTGTGTCTCTCTCGGTCCCTGTGTCTCTCTCTCTCAGTCCCTGTGTCTCTCTCGGTCCCTGTGACTCGCTCAGTCCCTGTGTTTCTCTCGGTCACTGTCTCTCTCTCGGTCCCTGTGTCTCTCTCGGTCCCTATGTCTCTCTCGGTCCTTGTGTCTCTCTCTCGGTCCCTGTGTCTCTCTCAGTCCCTGTGTCTCTCTCGGTCACTGTCTCTCTCTCGGTCCCTGTGTCTCTCTCGGTCCCGGTGTCACACTCGGTCCTTGTGTCTCTCTCTCGGTCCTTGTGTCTCTCTCAGTCCCTGTGTCTCTCTCTCGGTCCCTGTGTCTCTCTCCGTCCCTGAGTCTCACTCGGTCCCTGTGTTTCTCTCTAGGTCCTTGTGTCTCTCTCAGTCCCTGTGTCTCACTCGGTCCCTGTCACTCTCTCGGTCCCTGTGTCTCACTCGGTCCCTTTGTATCTCTCTCTCTCGGACCCTGTCTGTCTCTCTCGGTCCCTGTGTCTCACTCGGTCCCTGTGTCTCTCTCTCGGTGCCTGTGTCTCACTCGGTCCCTGTGACTCTCTCTCGGTCCCTGTCTCTCTGCCTCGGTCCCTGTCTCTCTCTCGGTCCCTGTGTCTCTCTCGGTCCCTGTGTCTCACTCGGTCCCTGTGTCTCTCTCGGTCCCTGTGTCTCTCTCGGTCCCTGTCTCTCTCTCTCGGTCCCTTTGTCTCTCTCGGTCCCTGTGTCTATCTCTCGGTCCCTCTGTATATCTCTCGGTCCCTGTGTCTCTCTCTCGGTCCCTTTGTCTCTCTCGGTCCCTGTGTCTATCTCACGGTCCCTGTGTCTCTCTCAGTCCCTGTGTCACTCTCTCGGTCCCTGTGTCTCTCTCTCGGTCCCTGTGTCCCTCTCGGTCCCTGTGTCTCTCTCTCGGCCCCTGTGTCTCTCACTCGTTCCCTGTGTCTCTCACTCGGTCCCTGTGCCCCTCTCGGTCCCTGTGTCTCTCTATCGGTCCCTGTGTCTCTCACTCGGTCCCTGTGTCTCTCACTCGGTCCCTGTGTCTCGCTCTCTTGAACCCTGACTCTCTCCCTCGTTCCCTGTGTCTCACTCGGTCCCTGTCTCTCGCTCTCGGTCCCTGTGTCTCTCTCTCGGTCACTCTGTTTCTCTCGGTCCCTGTGTCTCTCTCTCGGTCCCTGTGTCCCTCTCACCCCTGTGTCTCTCACTCCGTCCCAGTGTCTCTCACTCGGTCCCTGTGTCTCTCTCTCGGTCCCTGTGTCTCTCTCTTTGTCCCTGTGTCTTTCTCGGTCCCTGTGTCTCTCTCAGTCCCTGTGACTGTCTCTCTTGGTCCCTGTGTCTCTCTCTCGGTCCCTGTGTCTCTCTCGGTCCCTGTGTCTCTCTCTCGGTCCCTGTGTCTCTCTCTCGGTCCCTGTGTCTCCCTTGGTCCGTGTGTCTCACTCGGTCCCTGAGACTCTCTCACCCCTGTGTCTCTCTCGGTCCTGGTGTCTCTGTTGGTCCCTGTGTCTCTCTGTCTCAGTCCGTGTGTGTCTCTCTCGGTGCCTGTGTCTCTCCCTCGGTCCCTGTCTCTCTCTCGGTCCCTGTGACTCTCTCAGTCCCTGTGTCTCTCTCGGTCCCTGTGTTTCTCTCTCGGTCCCTGTGTCTCTCTCGGTCACTGTGACTCGCTCAGTCCCTGCGTCTCTCTCTCTGTCCCTGTGTCTCTCTCGGTCCCTGTGTCTCACTCGGTCCCTATGACTCTCTCTCTCAGTCCCTGTCTCTCTCTCGGTCCCTGTGTCTCTCTCGGTCCCTATGTCTCTCTCTCTCAGTCCCTGTCTCTCTCTCGGTCCCTGTGTCTCTCTCTCACCCCGTGTCTCTCTCGGTCCTGGTCTCTCTCTTTGTCCCTGTGTCTCTTGCTCGGTGCCTGTGTCTCTCTCTTGCTCCCTGTGTCTTTCTCGGTCCCTGTGTCTCTCTCAGTCCCTGTGTCTCTCCCGGTCCCTGTGTCTCTCTCTCGGTCCCTGTGTCTCTCTCGGTCCCTGTGACTCGCTCAGTCCCAGTGTCTCTGTCGGTCCCTGTCTCTCTCTCGGTCCCTGTGTCTCACTCTGTCCCTGTGTCTCTCTCGGTCCTTGTGTCTCTCTCTCGGTCCCTGTGTCTCTCTCAGTCCCTGTGTCTCTCTCGGTCACTGTCTCTATCTCGGTCCCTGTGTCTCTCTCGGTCCCTGTGTCTCTCTCTCGGTCCCTGTGTCTCTCTCGGTCCCTGTGACTCGCTCAGTCCCTGTGTTTCTCTCGGTCACTGTCTCTCTCTCGGTCCCTGTGTCTCTCTCGGTCCCTATGTCTCTCTCGGTCATTGTGTCTCTCTCTCGGTCCCTGTGTCTCTCTCAGTCCCTGTGTCTCTCTCGGTCACTGTCTCTCTCTCGGTCCCTGTGTCTCTCTCGGTCCCTGTGTCTCTCTCCGTCCCGGTGTCTCACTCGGTCCTTGTGTCTCTCTCTCGGTCCTTGTGTCTCTCTCAGTCCCTGTGTCTCTCTCGGTCACTGTCTCTCTCTCGGTCCCTGTGTCTCTCTCGGTCCCTGTGTCTCTCTCCGTCCCTGTGTCTCACTCGGTCCCTGTGTTTCTCTCTAGGTCCTTGTGTCTCTCTCAGTCCCTGTGTCTCTCTCGGTCCCTGTGTCTCACTCGGTCCCTGTGTCTCTCTCTCAGTGCCTGTGTCTCTCTCTCGGTCCCTGTGACTCTCTCAGTCCCTGTGTCTCACTCGGTCCCTGTGTCTCTCTCTCGGTCCCTATCTCTCTATCTCGGTCCCTGTGTCTCTCTCTCGGTGCCTGTGTCTCTCTCTCGGTCCCTGTGACTCTCTCAGTCCCTGTGTCTCACTCGGTCCCTGTGTCTCTCTCTCGGTCCCTATCTCTCTATCTCGGTCCCTGTCTCTCTCTCTCAGTCACTCTGTTTCTCTCGGTCCCTGTGTCTTTCTCGGTCCCTGTCTTTCTCTCTCAGTCCCTGTGTCTCTCTCTCTGTCCCTGTCTCTCTCTCGGTCCCTCTGTCTCTCTTGGTCCCTGTGTCCCTCTCTCCGTCCCTCTGTCTCTCTCTCACCCCGGTGTCTCTCTCGGTCCTGGTGTCTCTCTTGGTCCCTGTGACTCTCTCTCAGTCCCTGTGTCTCTCTTGGTCCCTGTGTCTCTCTCTCAGTCCCTGTGTCTCTCTCTCGGTGCCTGTGTCTCTCTCTCGGTCCCTGTGACTCTCTCAGTGCCTGTGTCTCTCTCGGTCCCTGTGTCTCTCTCTCGGTCCCTCTATGTCTCTCTCGGTCCCTGTGTCTCTCTCTGTCCCTGTGACTCGCTCAGTCCCTGTGTCTCTCACTCGGTCCCTGTGTCTCTCTCTCGGTCCCTGTGTCTCTCTCTCAGTCCCTGTGACTCTCTCTCAGTCCCTGTGTCTCTCTCTCGGTCCCTGTGACTCTCTCAGTCCCTGTGTCTCTCTCGGTCCCTGTGTCTCTCTCTCGGTCCCTCTATGTCTCTCTCGGTCCCTGTGTCTCTCTCTGTCCCTGTGACTCGCTCAGTCCCTGTGTCTCTCACTCGGTCCCTGTGTCTCTCTCAGTCCCTGTCACTCTCTCGGTCCCTGTGTCTCACTCGGTCCCTGTGTCTCTCTCTCGGTCCCTGTGTCTCTCTCGGTCCCTGTGTCTCTCTCGTTCCCTGTGTCTCTCTCGGTCCCTGTGTCTCTCTCTCGGTCCCTGTGTCTCTCACGGTCCCTGTGTCTCTCTCGGTCCCTGTGTCTCTCACGGTCCCTGTGTCTCTCTCGGTCCCTGTGTCTCACTCGGTCCCTGTGTCTCTCTCGGTCCTTGTGTCTCTCTCTCGGTCCCTGTGTCTCTCTCGGTCCCTATGTCTCTCTCTCGGTCCCTGTGTCGCTCTCGGTCCCTATGTCTCTCTCTCGGTCCCTGTGTCTCTCACGGTCCCTGTGTCTCTCTCGGTCCCTGTGTCTCACTCGGTCCCTGTGTCTCTCTCGGTCCTTGTGTCTCTCTCTCGGTCCCTGAGTCTCTCTCGGTCCTTGTCTCTCTCTCTCAGTCCCACTGTCTCTCTCGGTCCCTCTGTCTCTCTCTCGCTCCCTATCTTTCTCTCTCGGACTATTGTGTCTCTCTCTCGGTCCCTGTGTCTCTCACTCGGTCCCTGTCTCTCTCTTGGTCCCTGTGTCTCACTCGGTCCCTGTGACTCTCTCGGTACCTGTGTCTCTCTCTAGGTCCTTGTGTCTCACTCGGTCCCTGTCTCTCTCTCGTTCCCTGTGTCTCACTCGGTCCTGGTGTCTCTCTCTCGGTCCCTGTCTCTCTCTCTCGGTCCCTGTGTCTCTCTCGGTCCCTGTGTCTCTCTCTCAGTCCCTGTGTCTCTCTCTCGGTCCCTGTCTCTCTATCTCTGTCCCTGTGTCTCTCTTGGTCCCTGTGTCTCTTTCTCGGTCCCTGTCTCCCTCTCTCGGTCCCTGTGACTCTCTCGGTACCTGTGTCTCTCTCTAGGTCCTTGTGTCTCACTCGGTCCCTGTCTCTCTCTCGTTCCCTGTGTCTCACTCGGTCCTGGTGTCTCTCTCTCGGTCCCTGTCTCTCTCTCTCGGTCCCTGTGTCTCTCTCGGTCCCTGTGTCTCTCTCTCAGTCCCTGTGTCTCTCTCTCGGTCCCTGTCTCTCTATCTCTGTCCCTGTGTCTCTCTTGGTCCCTGTGTCTCTTTCTCGGTCCCTGTCTCTCTCTCTCAGTCCCTGTGTCTCACTCGGTCCCTGTGTCTCTCTCTCGGTCCCTGTCTCTCTCCCACGGTCCCTGTGTCTCACTCGGTCCCTGTGTCTCACTCGGTCCCTGTGTTTCTCTCTAGGTCCTTGTGTCTCTCTCAGTCCCTGTGTCTCACTCGGTCCCTGTGTCTCTCTCTCGGTCCCTATCTCTCTATCTCGGTCCCTGTCTCTCTCTCTCAGTCACTCTGTTTCTCTCGGTCCCTGTGTCTTTCTCGGTCACTGTCTCTCTCCCTGTCCTGTCTCTCTCTCTCACCCCGGTGTCTCTCTCGGTCCTGGTGTCTCTCTTGGTCCCTGTGTCTCTCTCTCAGTCCCTGTGTTTCTCTCTCGGTCCCTGTGACTCTCTCAGTCCCTGTGTCTCACTCGGTCCCTGTGTCTCTCTCTCTCGGTCCCTCTATGTCTCTCTCGGTCCCTGTGTCTCTCTCTGTCCCTGTGACTCGCTCAGTCCCTGTGTCTCTCACTCGGTCCCTGTGTCTCTCTCTCGGTCCCTGTGTCTCTCTCTCAGTCCCTGTGACTCTCTCTCGGTCCCTGTGTCTCTCTCTCTCGGTCCCTGTGACTCTCTCAGTCCCTGTGTCTCTCTCGGTCCCTGTGTCTCTCTCTCGGTCCCTCTATGTCTCTCTCGGTCCCTGTGTCTCTCTCTGTCCCTGTGACTCGCTCAGTCCCTGTGTCTCTCACTCGGTCCCTGTGTCTCTCTCTCGGTCCCTGTGTCTCTCTCTCAGTCCCTGTGACTCTCTCTCGGTCCCTGTGTCTCTCTCTCGGTCCCTGTGACTCTCTCAGTCCCTGTGTCTCTCTCGGTCCCTGTGTCTCTCTCTCGGTCCCTCTATGTCTCTCTCGGTCCCTGTGTCTCTCTCGGTCACTGTGACTCGCTCAGTCCCTGCGTCTCTCTCTCTGTCCCTGTGTCTCTCTCGGTCCCTGTGTCTCACTCGGTCCCTATGACTCTCTCTCTCAGTCCCTGTCTCTCTCTCGGTCCCTGTGTCTCTCTCGGTCCCTATGTCTCTCTCTCTCAGTCCCTGTCTCTCTCTCGGTCCCTGTGTCTCTCTCTCACCCCGTGTCTCTCTCGGTCCTGGTCTCTCTCTTTGTCCCTGTGTCTCTTGCTCGGTGCCTGTGTCTCTCTCTTGCTCCCTGTGTCTTTCTCGGTCCCTGTGTCTCTCTCAGTCCCTGTGTCTCTCCCGGTCCCTGTGTCTCTCTCTCGGTCCCTGTGTCTCTCTCGGTCCCTGTGACTCGCTCAGTCCCAGTGTCTCTGTCGGTCCCTGTCTCTCTCTCGGTCCCTGTGTCTCACTCTGTCCCTGTGTCTCTCTCGGTCCTTGTGTCTCTCTCTCGGTCCCTGTGTCTCTCTCAGTCCCTGTGTCTCTCTCGGTCACTGTCTCTATCTCGGTCCCTGTGTCTCTCTCGGTCCCTGTGTCTCTCTCTCGGTCCCTGTGTCTCTCTCGGTCCCTGTGACTCGCTCAGTCCCTGTGTTTCTCTCGGTCACTGTCTCTCTCTCGGTCCCTGTGTCTCTCTCGGTCCCTATGTCTCTCTCGGTCATTGTGTCTCTCTCTCGGTCCCTGTGTCTCTCTCAGTCCCTGTGTCTCTCTCGGTCACTGTCTCTCTCTCGGTCCCTGTGTCTCTCTCGGTCCCTGTGTCTCTCTCCGTCCCGGTGTCTCACTCGGTCCTTGTGTCTCTCTCTCGGTCCTTGTGTCTCTCTCAGTCCCTGTGTCTCTCTCGGTCACTGTCTCTCTCTCGGTCCCTGTGTCTCTCTCGGTCCCTGTGTCTCTCTCCGTCCCTGTGTCTCACTCGGTCCCTGTGTTTCTCTCTAGGTCCTTGTGTCTCTCTCAGTCCCTGTGTCTCTCTCGGTCCCTGTGTCTCACTCGGTCCCTGTGTCTCTCTCTCAGTGCCTGTATCTCTCTCTCGGTCCCTGTGACTCTCTCAGTCCCTGTGTCTCACTCGGTCCCTGTGTCTCTCTCTCGGTCCCTATCTCTCTATCTCGGTCCCTGTGTCTCTCTCTCGGTGCCTGTGTCTCTCTCTCGGTCCCTGTGACTCTCTCAGTCCCTGTGTCTCACTCGGTCCCTGTGTCTCTCTCTCGGTCCCTATCTCTCTATCTCGGTCCCTGTCTCTCTCTCTCAGTCACTCTGTTTCTCTCGGTCCCTGTGTCTTTCTCGGTCCCTGTCTTTCTCTCTCAGTCCCTGTGTCTCTCTCTCTGTCCCTGTCTCTCTCTCGGTCCCTCTGTCTCTCTTGGTCCCTGTGTCCCTCTCTCCGTCCCTCTGTCTCTCTCTCACCCCGGTGTCTCTCTCGGTCCTGGTGTCTCTCTTGGTCCCTGTGACTCTCTCTCAGTCCCTGTGTCTCTCTTGGTCCCTGTGTCTCTCTCTCAGTCCCTGTGTCTCTCTCTCGGTGCCTGTGTCTCTCTCTCGGTCCCTGTGACTCTCTCAGTGCCTGTGTCTCTCTCGGTCCCTGTGTCTCTCTCTCGGTCCCTCTATGTCTCTCTCGGTCCCTGTGTCTCTCTCTGTCCCTGTGACTCGCTCAGTCCCTGTGTCTCTCACTCGGTCCCTGTGTCTCTCTCTCGGTCCCTGTGTCTCTCTCTCAGTCCCTGTGACTCTCTCTCAGTCCCTGTGTCTCTCTCTCGGTCCCTGTGACTCTCTCAGTCCCTGTGTCTCTCTCGGTCCCTGTGTCTCTCTCTCGGTCCCTCTATGTCTCTCTCGGTCCCTGTGTCTCTCTCTGTCCCTGTGACTCGCTCAGTCCCTGTGTCTCTCACTCGGTCCCTGTGTCTCTCTCAGTCCCTGTCACTCTCTCGGTCCCTGTGTCTCACTCGGTCCCTGTGTCTCTCTCTCGGTCCCTGTGTCTCTCTCGGTCCCTGTGTCTCTCTCGTTCCCTGTGTCTCTCTCGGTCCCTGTGTCTCTCTCTCGGTCCCTGTGTCTCTCACGGTCCCTGTGTCTCTCTCGGTCCCTGTGTCTCTCACGGTCCCTGTGTCTCTCTCGGTCCCTGTGTCTCACTCGGTCCCTGTGTCTCTCTCGGTCCTTGTGTCTCTCTCTCGGTCCCTGTGTCTCTCTCGGTCCCTATGTCTCTCTCTCGGTCCCTGTGTCGCTCTCGGTCCCTATGTCTCTCTCTCGGTCCCTGTGTCTCTCACGGTCCCTGTGTCTCTCTCGGTCCCTGTGTCTCACTCGGTCCCTGTGTCTCTCTCGGTCCTTGTGTCTCTCTCTCGGTCCCTGAGTCTCTCTCGGTCCTTGTCTCTCTCTCTCAGTCCCACTGTCTCTCTCGGTCCCTCTGTCTCTCTCTCGCTCCCTATCTTTCTCTCTCGGACTATTGTGTCTCTCTCTCGGTCCCTGTGTCTCTCACTCGGTCCCTGTCTCTCTCTTGGTCCCTGTGTCTCACTCGGTCCCTGTGACTCTCTCGGTACCTGTGTCTCTCTCTAGGTCCTTGTGTCTCACTCGGTCCCTGTCTCTCTCTCGTTCCCTGTGTCTCACTCGGTCCTGGTGTCTCTCTCTCGGTCCCTGTCTCTCTCTCTCGGTCCCTGTGTCTCTCTCGGTCCCTGTGTCTCTCTCTCAGTCCCTGTGTCTCTCTCTCGGTCCCTGTCTCTCTATCTCTGTCCCTGTGTCTCTCTTGGTCCCTGTGTCTCTTTCTCGGTCCCTGTCTCCCTCTCTCGGTCCCTGTGACTCTCTCGGTACCTGTGTCTCTCTCTAGGTCCTTGTGTCTCACTCGGTCCCTGTCTCTCTCTCGTTCCCTGTGTCTCACTCGGTCCTGGTGTCTCTCTCTCGGTCCCTGTCTCTCTCTCTCGGTCCCTGTGTCTCTCTCGGTCCCTGTGTCTCTCTCTCAGTCCCTGTGTCTCTCTCTCGGTCCCTGTCTCTCTATCTCTGTCCCTGTGTCTCTCTTGGTCCCTGTGTCTCTTTCTCGGTCCCTGTCTCTCTCTCTCAGTCCCTGTGTCTCACTCGGTCCCTGTGTCTCTCTCTCGGTCCCTGTCTCTCTCCCACGGTCCCTGTGTCTCACTCGGTCCCTGTGTCTCACTCGGTCCCTGTGTTTCTCTCTAGGTCCTTGTGTCTCTCTCAGTCCCTGTGTCTCACTCGGTCCCTGTGTCTCTCTCTCGGTCCCTATCTCTCTATCTCGGTCCCTGTCTCTCTCTCTCAGTCACTCTGTTTCTCTCGGTCCCTGTGTCTTTCTCGGTCACTGTCTCTCTCCCTGTCCTGTCTCTCTCTCTCACCCCGGTGTCTCTCTCGGTCCTGGTGTCTCTCTTGGTCCCTGTGTCTCTCTCTCAGTCCCTGTGTTTCTCTCTCGGTCCCTGTGACTCTCTCAGTCCCTGTGTCTCACTCGGTCCCTGTGTCTCTCTCTCTCGGTCCCTCTATGTCTCTCTCAGTCCCTGTGTCTCTCTCTGTCCCTGTGACTCGCTCAGTCCCTGTGTCTCTCACTCGGTCCCTGTGTCTCTCTCTCGGTCCCTGTGTCTCTCTCTCAGTCCCTGTGACTCTCTCTCGGTCCCTGTGTCTCTCTCTCTCGGTCCCTGTGACTCTCTCAGTCCCTGTGTCTCTCTCGGTCCCTGTGTCTCTCTCTCGGTCCCTCTATGTCTCTCTCGGTCCCTGTGTCTCTCTCTGTCCCTGTGACTCGCTCAGTCCCTGTGTCTCTCACTCGGTCCCTGTGTCTCTCTCTCGGTCCCTGTGTCTCTCTCTCAGTCCCTGTGACTCTCTCTCGGTCCCTGTGTCTCTCTCTCGGTCCCTGTGACTCTCTCAGTCCCTGTGTCTCTCTCGGTCCCTGTGTCTCTCTCTCGGTCCCTCTATGTCTCTCTCGGTCCCTGTGTCTCTCTCGGTCCCTGTGTCTCACTCGGTCCCTGTGTCTCTCTCTCGGACCCTGTGTCTCTCTCTCGGTCCCTGTCTCTCTCTCTCGGTCCCTGTGTCTCACTCGGTCCCTGTGTCTCTCTCTCGGACCCTGTGTCTCTCTCTCGGTCCCTGTGTCCCTCTCGGTCCCTGTGTCTCCCTCTCACCCCTGTGTCTCCCTCTCACCCCTGTGTCTCAGTCGGTCCCTGTGTCTCTCTCGTTCCCTGTCTCTCTCTCAGTCCCTGTGTCTCTCTCTCGGTCCGTGTGTCTCTCTCTCTCAATCCCTGATTCTCTCTCGGTCCCTGTGTCTCTCTCAGTCCCTGTCTCTCTCTCTCGGTCCCTGTGTCTCTCTCGGTCCCTATGTCTCTCTCTCGGTCACTGTGTCTCTCACGGTCCCTGTGTCTCTCTCGGTCCCTGTGTCTCACTCGGTCCCTGTGTCTCTCTCGGTCCTTGTGTCTCTCTCTCGGTCCCTCAGTCTCTCTCGGTCCTTGTCTCTCTCTCTCAGTCCCACTGTCTCTCTCGGTCCCTCTGTCTCTCTCTCGCTCCCTATCTTTCTCTCTCGGACTATTGTGTCTCTCTCTCGGTCCCTGTGTCTCACTCGGTCCCTCTGTCTCTCACTCGGTCCCTGTCTCTCTCTTGGTCCCTGTGTCTCACTCGGTCCCTGTGTCTCTCTCGCTCGCACCTTATCTCTCTCCCTCGGTCCCTGTGTCTCACTCGGTCCCGGTGTCTCTCTCTCGGTCCCTGTCTCTCTCTCTCGGTCCCTGTGTCTCTCTCGGTCCCTGTGTCTCTCTCTCAGTCCCTGTGTCTCTCTCTCGGTCCCTGTCTCTCTATCTCGGTCCCTGTGTCTCTCTTGGTCCCTGTGTCTCTTACTCGGTCCCTGTGTCTCTCTCTCGGTCCCTGTCTCCCTCTCTCGGTCCCTGTGACTATCTCGGTACCTGTGTCTCATTCGGTCCCTGTGTCTCTCTCGCTCGCACCTTATCTCTCTCCCTCGGTCCCTGTGTCTCACTCGGTCCCTGTGTCTCTCTCGCTCGCACCTTATCTCTCTCCCTCGGTCCCTGTGTCTCACTCGGTCCCGGTGTCTCTCTCTCGGTCCCTGTGTCTCTCTCTCGGTCCCTATCTCTCTATCTCGGTCCCTGTCTCTTTCTCTCAGTCCCTGTGTCTCTCTCTCTGTCCCTGTCTCTCTCTCGGTCCCTCTGTCTCTCTTGGTCCCTGTGTCTCTCTCTCAGTCCCTGTGTCACTCTCTCGGTCCCTGTGTCTCTCTCGGTCCCTGTGTCTCTCTCTCAGTCCCTGTGTCTCTCTCTCGGTCCCTGTCTCTCTATCTCGGTCCCTGTGTCTCTCTTGGTCCCTGTGTCTCTTACTCGGTCCCTGTGTCTCTCTCTGTCCCTGTGACTCACTCAGTCCCTGTGTCTCTCACTCGGTCCCTGTGTCTCTCTCTCGGTCCCTGTGTCTCTCTCTCAGTCCCTGTGACTCTCTCTCGGTCCCTGTGTCTCTCTCTCGGTCCCTGTGCCTCTCTCAGTCCCTGTGTCTCTCTCGCTCGCACCCTATCTCTCTCCCTCGGTCCCTGTGTCTCACTCGGTCCCTGTGTCTCTCTCTCGGTCCCTGTCTCTCTCCCTCGGTCCCTGTGTCTCACTCGGTCCCTGTGTCTCTCTCTCGGTCCCTGTCTCTCTCTCTCGGTCCCTTTGTCTCTCTCGGTCCCTGTGTCTATCTCTCGGTCCCTCTGTATATCTCTCGGTCCCTGTGTCTCTCTCTCGGTCCCTGTGTCTCTCTCTCGGTCCCTTTGTCTCTCTCGGTCCCTGTGTCTATCTCTGGGTCCCTGTGTCTCTCTCAGTCCCTGTGTCACTCTCTCGGTCCCTGTGTCTCTCTCTCGGTCCCTGTGTCCCTCTCGGTCCCTGTGTCTCTCTCTCGTTCCCTGTGTCTCTCACTCGTTCCCTGTGTCTCTCACTCGGTCCCTGTGCCCCTCTCGGTCCCTGTGTCTCTCTATCGGTCCCTGTGTCTCTCACTCGGTCCCTGTGTCTCTCACTCGGTCCCTGTCTCTCGCTCTCTTGGACCCTGTCTCTCTCCCTCGTTCCCTGTGTCTCACTCGGTCCCTGTCTCTCTCTCTCGGTCCCTGTGTCTCTCTCTCGGTCACTCTGTTTCTCTCGGTCCCTGTGTCTCTCTCTCGGTCCCTGTGTCCCTCTCACCCCTGTGTCTCTCACTCCGTCCCAGTGTCTCTCACTCGGTCCCTGTGTCTCGCTCTCTTGGACCCTGTCTCTCTCTCGGTCCCTGTGTCTCTCTCTTTGTCCCTGTGTCTTTCTCGGTCCCTGTGTCTCTCTCAGTCCCTGTGACTGTCTCTCGGTCCCTGTGTCTCTCTTGGTCCCTGTGTCTCTCTCTCGGTCCTTGTGTCTCCCGTGGTCCGTGTGTCTCACTCGGTCCCTGTGTATCTCTCTTGGTCCCTGAGACTCTCTCAGTCCCTGTGTCTCTCTCTCGGTCCCTGTGTCTCTCTCGGTCCCTGTGTCTCTCTCTCGGTCCCTGTGACTCGCTCAGTCCCTGTGTCGCTCACTCGGTTCCTGTATCTCACTCTCACCCCTGTGTCTCTCTCGGTCCTGGTGTCTCTCTTGGTCCCTGTGTCTCTCTGTCTCAGTCCCTGTGTCTCTCTCTCGGTGCCTGTGTGTCTCTCTCGGTCCCTGTGACTCTCTCAGTCCCTGTGACTCGCTCAGTCCCTGTGTCTCTCTCTCTGTCCCTGTGTCTCTCTCGGTCCCTGTGTCTCACTCGGTCCCTGTGTCTCTCTCAGTCCCTGTGACTCGCTCAGTCCCTATGTCTCTCTCTCTCAGTCCCTGTCTCTCTCTCGCTCACTGTGTCTCTCTCTCAATCCCTGTGTCTCTCTTGGTCCCTCTGTCTCTCTCGGTCCCTGTATCTATCTCTCACCCCGTGTCTCTCTCGGTCCTGGTGTCTCTCTTTGTCCCTGTGTCTCTTGCTCGGTGCCTGTGTCTCTCTCTTGCTCCCTGTGTCTTTCTCGGTCCCTGTGTCTCTCTCAGTCCCTGTGTCTCTCTCGGTCCCTGTGTCTCTCTCTCGGTCCCTGTGTCTCACTCGGTCCCTGTGTCTCTCTCGGTCCTTGTGTCTCTCTCTCGGTCCCTGTGTCTCTCTCAGTCCCTGTGTCTCTCTCGATCACTGTCTCTATCTCGGTCCCTGTGTCTCTCTCGGTCCCTGTGTCTCTCTCTCAGTCCCTGTGTCTCTCTCGGTCCCTGTGACTCGCTCAGTCCCTGTGTTTCTCTCGGTCACTGTCTCTCTCTCGGTCCCTGTGTCTCTCTCGGTCCCTATGTCTCTCTCGGTCCTTGTGTCTCTCTCTCGGTCACTGTGTCTCTCTCAGTCCCTGTGTCTCTCTCGGTCACTGTCTCTCTCTCGGTCCCTGTGTCTCTCTCGGTCCCTGTGTCTCTCTCCGTCCCGGTGTCTCACTCGGTCCTTGTGTCTCTCTCTCGGTCCTTGTGTCTCTCTCAGTCCCTGTGTCTCTCTTGGTCACTGTCTCTTTCTCGGTCCCTGTGTCTCTCTCCGTCCCTGTGTCTCACTCGGTCCCTGTGTTTCTCTCTAGGTCCTTGTGTCTCTCTCAGTCCCTGTGTCTCACTCGGTCCCTGTCACTGTCTCGGTCCCTGTGTCTCACTCGGTCCCTTTGTATCTCTCTCTCTCGGACCCTGTCTGTCTCTCTCGGTCCCTGTGTCTCACTCGGTCCCTGTGTCTCTCTCTCGGTGCCTGTGTCTCTCCCTCGGTCCCTGTGACTCTCTCAGTCCCTGTGTCTCTCTCGGTCCCTGTGTCTCTCTCTCGGTCCCTCTATGTCTCTCTCGGTCCCTGTGTCTCTCTCTGTCCCTGTGACTCGCTCAGTCCCTGTGTCTCTCACTCGGTCCCTGTGTCTCTCTCTCGGTCCCTGTGTCTCTCTCTCGGTCCCTGTGTCCCTCTCGATCCCTGTGTCTCCCTCTCACCCCTGTGTCTCTCACGGTCCCTGTGTCTCTCTCAGTCCCTGTCTCTCTCTCTCAGTCCCTGTGTCTCTCTCGTTCCCTGTGTCTCTCTCAGTCCCTGTCTCTCTCTCTCAGTCCCTGTGTCTCTCTCGTTCCCTGTGTCTCTCTCTCGGTCCCTGTGTCTCTCTCTCGGTCCCTGTGTCTCTCTCGGTCCCTCTGTCTCTCTCTCGCTCCCTATCTTTCTCTCTCAGACTATTGTGTCTCTCTCTCGGTCCCTGTGTCTCTCTCGGTCCCTCTGTCTCTCTCTCGCTCCCTATCTTTCTCTCTCGGACTATTGTGTCTCTCACTCGGTCCCTGTCTCTCTCTTGGTCCCTGTGTCTCATTCGGTCCCTGTGACTCTCTCGGTACCTGTTTCTCTCTCTAGGTCCCTGTGTCTCTCTCGGTCACTGTGTCTCCCTCGGTCCCTGTGTCTCTCTCTCGGTCCCTGTCTCTCTCTCTCGGTCCCTGTGTATCACTCGGTCCCTGTGTCTCTCTCTCGGTCCCTGTCTCTCTATCTCGGTCCCTGTGTCTCTCTCGGTCCCTGTGTCTCTTTCTCGGTCCCTGTCTCCCTCTCTCGGTCCCTGTGACTCTATCGGTACCTGTGTCTCTCTCTAGGTCCTTGTGTCTCACTCGGTCCCTGTCTCTCTCTCGGTGCCTGTGTCTCACTCGGTCCCTGTGTCTCTCTCGCTCGCACCCTATCTCTCTCCCTCGGTCCCTGTGTCTCAATCGGTCCCTGTGTCTCTCTCCCTCGGTCCCTGTGTCTCACTCGGTCCCTGTGTCTCTCTCTCGGTCCCTGTGTCTCTCACTCCGTCCAAGTGTCTCTCACTCGGTCCCTGTGTCTCGCTCTCTTGGACCCTGTCTCTGTCTCGGTCACTCTGTTTCTCTCGGTCCCTGTGTCTCTCTCTCGGTCCCTGTGTCCCTCTCGGTCCCTGTGTCTCTCTCTCGGTCCCTGTGTCTCTCTCTCGGTCCCTGTGTCTCTCTCTTTGTCCCTGTGTCTCTCTCTCGGTCGCTGTGTCTCTCTCTTGCTCCCTGTGTCGCTCACTCGGTCCCTGTATCTCTCTCTCACCCCTGTGTCTCTCTCGGTCCTGGTGTCTCTCTCTCGGTCCCTGTCTCTCTCTCGGTCCCTGTCTCTCTCTCAGTCCCTGTTTCTCTCTCGGTCCCTGTGTCTCTCTCGGTCCCTGTATGTTTCTTTCGGTCCCTGTGTCTCTCTCGGTCCCTGTGACTCGCTCAGTCCCTGTGTCGCTCACTCGGTCCCTGTGTCTCTCTCTCGGTCCCTGTGTCTCTCTCTCGGTCCCTCTGTCTCACTCGGTCACTGTGTCTCTCTCTCGGTCCCTGTGTCTCTCTCTTGCTCCCTGTGTCTGTCTTGGTCCCTGTGTCTCTCTCTCGGTCCCTGTGTCTCCCTCGGTCCATGTGTCTCACTCGGTCCCTGTGTCTCTCTCGGTCCTTGTGTCTCTCTCTCGGTCCCTGTGTCTCTCTCAGTCCCTGTGTCTCTCTCTCGGTCCCTGTGTTTCTCTCGGTCCCTGTGTCTCTCTCGGTCCCTGTGTCTCTCTCAGTCCCTGTGTCTCTCTGGTCCTTGTGTCTCTCTCTCGGTCCCTGTGTCTCTCTCGGTCCCTGTGTCTCTCTCAGTCCCTGTGTCTCTCTGGTCCTTGTGTCTCTCGCTCGGTCCCTGTGTCTCTCTCGGTCCCTGTGTCTCTCTCTCGGTCCCTGTGTCTCTCTCAGTCACTGTCTCTCTCTCAGTCCCTGTGTCTCTCTCAGTCCCTGTGTTTCTCTCCGTCCCTGTGTCTCACTCGGTCCCTGTGTCTCTCTCGGTCCCTGTGTCTCACTCGGTCCCTGTGTCTCTCTCCGTCCCTGTGTCTCACTCGGTCCCTGTGTTTCTCTCTACGTCCTTGTGTCTCTCTCAGTCCCTGTGTCTCTCTCTGGGTCCCTGTGTCTCACTCGGTCCCTGTCACTCTCTCGGTCCATGTGTCTCACTCGGTCCCTGTGTCTCTCTCGGTCCCTGTGTCTCTTTCTCGGTCCCTGTCTCTCTCGGTCCCGGTGTCTCTCTCTTGCCCCCTGTGTCTTTCTCGGTCACTGTGTCTCTCCCTGTCCTGTCTCTCTCTCTCGGTCCCTGTATCTCTCTCTCACCCCGGTGTCTCTCTCGGTCCTGGTGTCTCTCTCGGTCCCTGTGTCTCTCTCTCGGTCCCTCTATGTCTCTCTCAGTCCCTGTGTCTCTCTCTGTCCCTGTGACTCGCTCAGTCCCTGTGTCTCTCACTCGGTCCCTGTGTCTCTCTCTCGGTCCTGTGTCTCTCTCTCAGTCCCTGTGACTCTCTCTCGGTCCCTGTGTCTCTCTCTCGGTCCCTGTGACTCTCTCAGTCCCTGTGTCTCTCTCGGTCCCTGTGTCTCTCTCTCGGTCCCTCTATGTCTCTCTCGGTCCCTGTGTCTCTCTCTGTCCCTGTGACTCGCTCAGTCCCTGTGTCTCTCACTCGGTCCCTGTGTCTCTCTCAGTCCCTGTCACTCTCTCGGTTCCTGTGTCTCACTCGGTCCCTGTGTCTCTCTCTCGGTCCCTGTGTCTCTCTCGTTCCCTGTGTCTCTCTCGGTCCCTGTGTCTCTCTCGGTCCCTGTGTCTCTCTCTCGGTCCCTGTGTCTCTCACGGTCCCTGTGTCTCTCTCGGTCCCTGTGTCTCTCACGGTCCCTGTGTCTCTCTCGGTCCCTGTGTCTCACTCGGTCCCTGTGTCTCTCTCGGTCCTTGTGTCTCTCTCTCGGTCCCTGTGTCTCTCTCGGTCCCTATGTCTCTCTCTCGGTCCCTGTGTCTCTCTCGGTCCCTATGTCTCTCTCGGTCCCTGTGTCTCACTCGGTCCCTGTGTCTCTCTCGGTCCCTGTGTCTCTCACGGTCCCTGTGTCTCTCTCGGTCCCTGTGTCTCTCACGGTCCCTGTGTCTATCTCGGTCCCTGTGTCTCACTCGGTCCCTGTGTCTCTCTCGGTCCTTGTGTCTCTCTCTCGGTCCCTGTGTCTCTCTTGGTCCCTATGTCTCTCTCTCGGTCCCTGTGTCTCTCTCGGTCCCTATGTCTCTCTCTCGGTCCCTGTGTCTCTCACGGTCCCTGTGTCTCTCTCGGTCCCTGTGTCTCACTCGGTCCCTGTGTCTCTCTCGGTCCTTGTGTCTCTCTCTCGGTCCCTGAGTCTCTCTCGGTCCTTGTCTCTCTCTCTCAGTCCCACTGTCTCTCTCGGTCCCTCTGTCTCTCTCTCGCTCCCTATCTTTCTCTCTCGGACTATTGTGTCTCTCTCTCGGTCCCTGTGTCTCTCACTCGGTCCCTGTCTCTCTCTTGGTCCCTGTGTCTCTCTCAGTCCCTGTGTCACTCTCTCGGTCCCTGTGTCTCTCTCTCGGTCCTGTGTCCCTCTCGGTCCCTGTGTCTCTCTCTCGGTCCCTGTGTCTCTCACTCGTTCCCTGTGTCTCTCACTCGGTCCCTGTGCCCCTCTCGGTCCCTGTGTCTCTCTATCGGTCCCTGTGTCTCTCACTCGGTCCCTGTGTCTCTCACTCGGTCCCTGTCTCTCGCTCTCTTGGACCCTGTCTCTCTCCCTCGTTCCCTGTGTCTCACTCGGTCCCTGTCTCTCTCTCTCGGTCCCTGTGTCTCTCTCTCGGTCACTCTGTTTCTCTCGGTCCCTGTGTCTCTCTCTCGGTCCCTGTGTCCCTCTCACCCCTGTGTCTCTCACTCCGTCCCAGTGTCTCTCACTCGGTCCCTGTGTCTCGCTCTCTTGGACCCTGTCTCTCTCTCGGTCCCTGTGTCTCTCTCTTTGTCCTTGTGTCTTTCTCGGTCCCTGTGTCTCTCTCAGTCCCTGTGACTGTCTCTCGGTCCCTGTGTCTCTCTTGGTCCCTGTGTCTCTCTCTCGGTCCCTGTGTCTCCCGTGGTCCGTGTGTCTCACTCGGTCCCTGTGTATCTCTCTTGGTCCCTGAGACTCTCTCAGTCCCTGTGTCTCTCTCTCGGTCCCTGTGTCTCTCTCGGTCCCTGTGTCTCTCTCTCGGTCCCTGTGACTCGCTCAGTCCCTGTGTCGCTCACTCGGTTCCTGTATCTCACTCTCACCCCTGTGTCTCTCTCGGTGCCTGTGTGTCTCTCTCGGTCCCTGTGACTCTCTCAGTCCCTGTGTCTCTCTCGGTCCCTGTGTTTCTCTCTCGGTCCCTGTGTCTCACTCGGTCCCTATGTCTCTCTCTCTCAGTCCCTGTCTCTCTCTCGCTCACTGTGTCTCTCTCTCAATCCCTGTGTCTCTCTTGGTCCCTCTGTCTCTCTCGGTCCCTGTATCTATCTCTCACCCCGTGTCTCTCTCGGTCCTGGTGTCTCTCTTTGTCCCTGTGTCTCTTGCTCGGTGCCTGTGTCTCTCTCTTGCTCCCTGTGTCTTTCTCGGTCCCTGTGTCTCTCTCAGTCCCTGTGTCTCTCTCGGTCCCTGTGTCTCTCTCTCGGTCCCTGTGTCTCACTCGGTCCCTGTGTCTCTCTCGGTCCTTGTGTCTCTCTCTCGGTCCCTGTGTCTCTCTCAGTCCCTGTGTCTCTCTCGATCACTGTCTCTATCTCGGTCCCTGTGTCTCTCTCGGTCCCTGTGTCTCTCTCTCAGTCCCTGTGTCTCTCTCGGTCCCTGTGACTCGCTCAGTCCCTGTGTTTCTCTCGGTCACTGTCTCTCTCTCGGTCCCTGTGTCTCTCTCGGTCCCTATGTCTCTCTCGGTCCCTTGTGTCTCTCTCTCGGTCACTGTGTCTCTCTCAGTCCCTGTGTCTCTCTCGGTCACTGTCTCTCTCTCGGTCCCTGTGTCTCTCTCGGTCCCTGTGTCTGTCTCCGTCCCGGTGTCTCACTCGGTCCTTGTGTCTCTCTCTCGGTCCTTGTGTCTCTCTCAGTCCCTGTGTCTCTCTTGGTCACTGTCTCTTTCTCGGTCCCTGTGTCTCTCTCCGTCCCTGTGTCTCACTCGGTCCCTGTGTTTCTCTCTAGGTCCTTGTGTCTCTCTCAGTCCCTGTGTCTCACTCGGTCCCTGTCACTGTCTCGGTCCCTGTGTCTCACTCGGTCCCTTTGTATCTCTCTCTCTCGGACCCTGTCTGTCTCTCTCGGTCCCTGTGTCTCACTCGGTCCCTGTGTCTCTCTCTCGGTGCCTGTGTCTCTCTCTCGGTCCCTGTGACTCTCTCAGTCCCTGTGTCTCTCTCGGTCCCCTGTGTCTCTCTCTCGGTCCCTCTATGTCTCTCTCGGTCCCTGTGTCTCTCTCTGTCCCTGTGACTCGCTCAGTCCCTGTGTCTCTCACTTCGGTCCCTGTGTCTCTCTCTCGGTCCTGTGTCTCTCTCTCGGTCCCTGTGTCCCTCTCGATCCCTGTGTCTCCTCTCACCCCTGTGTCTCTCACGGTCCCTGTGTCTCTCTCAGTCCCTGTCTCTCTCTCTCAGTCCCTGTGTCTCTCTCGTTCCCTGTGTCTCTCTCAGTCCCTGTCTCTCTCTCTCAGTCCCTGTGTCTCTCTCGTTCCCTGTGTCTCTCTCTCGGTCCCTGTGTCTCTCTCTCGGTCCCTGTGTCTCTCTCGGTCCCTCTGTCTCTCTCTCGCTCCCTATCTTTCTCTCTCGGACTATTGTGTCTCTCTCTCGGTCCCTGTGTCTCTCTCGGTCCCTCTGTCGCTCTCTCGCTCCCTATCTTTCTCTCTCGGACTATTGTGTCTCTCACTCGGTCCCTGTCTCTCTCTTGGTCCCTGTGTCTCATTCGGTCCCTGTGACTCTCTCGATACCTGTTTCTCTCTCTAGGTCCCTGTGTCTCTCTCGGTCACTGTGTCTCCCTCGGTCCCTGTGTCTCTCTCTCGGTCCCTGTCTCTCTCTCTCGGTCCCTGTGTATCACTCGGTCCCTGTGTCTCTCTCTCGGTCCCTGTCTCTCTATCTCGGTCCCTGTGTCTCTCTCGGTCCCTGTGTCTCTTTCTCGGTCCCTGTCTCCCTCTCTCGGTCCCTGTGACTCTCTCGGTACCTGTGTCTCTCTCTAGGTCCTTGTGTCTCACTCGGTCCCTGTCTCTCTCTCGGTGCCTGTGTCTCACTCGGTCCCTGTGTCTCTCTCGCTCGCACCCTATCTCTCTCCCTCGGTCCCTGTGTCTCAATCGGTCCCTGTGTCTCTCTCCCTCGGTCCCTGTGTCTCACTCGGTCCCTGTGTCTCTCTCTCGGTCCCTGTGTCTCTCACTCCGTCCAAGTGTCTCTCACTCGGTCCCTGTGTCTCGCTCTCTTGGACCCTGTCTCTGTCTCGGTCACTCTGTTTCTCTCGGTCCCTGTGTCTCTCTCTCGGTCCCTGTGTCCCTCTCGGTCCCTGTGTCTCTCTCTCTCGGTCCCTGTGTCTCTCTCTCGGTCCCTGTGTCTCTCTCTTTGTCCCTGTGTCTCTCTCTCGGTCGCTGTGTCTCTCTCTTGCTCCCTGTGTCGCTCACTCGGTCCCTGTATCTCTCTCTCACCCCTGTGTCTCTCTCGGTCCTGGTGTCTCTCTCTCGGTCCCTGTCTCTCTCTCGGTCCCTGTCTCTCTCTCAGTCCCTGTTTCTCTCTCGGTCCCTGTGTCTCTCTCGGTCCCTGTATGTTTCTTTCGGTCCCTGTGTCTCTCTCGGTCCCTGTGACTCGCTCAGTCCCTGTGTCGCTCACTCGGTCCCTGTGTCTCTCTCTCGGTCCCTGTGTCTCTCTCTCGGTCCCTCTGTCTCACTCGGTCACTGTGTCTCTCTCTCGGTCCCTGTGTCTCTCTCTTGCTCCCTGTGTCTGTCTTGGTCCCTGTGTCTCTCTCTCGGTCCCTGTGTCTCCCTCGGTCCATGTGTCTCACTCGGTCCCTGTGTCTCTCTCGGTCCTTGTGTCTCTCTCTCGGTCCCTGTGTCTCTCTCAGTCCCTGTGTCTCTCTCTCGGTCCCTGTGTTTCTCTCGGTCCCTGTGTCTCTCTCGGTCCCTGTGTCTCTCTCAGTCCCTGTGTCTCTCTGGTCCTTGTGTCTCTCTCTCGGTCCCTGTGTCTCTCTCGGTCCCTGTGTCTCTCTCTCGGTCCCTGTGTCTCTCTCAGTCACTGTCTCTCTCTCAGTCCCTGTGTCTCTCTCGGTCCCTGTGTTTCTCTCCGTCCCTGTGTCTCACTCGGTCCCTGTGTCTCTCTCGGTCCCTGTGTCTCACTCGGTCCCTGTGTCTCTCTCAGTCCCTGTGTCTCTCTCGGTCCCTGTGTCTCTCTCCGTCCCTGTGTCTCACTCGGTCCCTGTGTTTCTCTCTACGTCCTTGTGTCTCTCTCAGTCCCTGTGTCTCTCTCTGGGTCCCTGTGTCTCACTCGGTCCCTGTCACTCTCTCGGTCCATGTGTCTCACTCGGTCCCTGTGTCTCTCTCGGTCCCTGTGTCTCACTCGGTCCCTGTGTCTCTTTCTCGGTCCCTGTCTCTCTCGGTCCCGGTGTCTCTCTCTTGCCCCCTGTGTCTTTCTCGGTCACTGTGTCTCTCCCTGTCCTGTCTCTCTCTCTCGGTCCCTGTATCTCTCTCTCACCCCGGTGTCTCTCTCGGTCCTGGTGTCTCTCTCGGTCCTGTGTCTCTCTCTCGGTCCCTCTATGTCTCTCTCAGTCCCTGTGTCTCTCTCTGTCCCTGTGACTCGCTCAGTCCCTGTGTCTCTCACTCGGTCCCTGTGTCTCTCTCTCGGTCCCTGTGTCTCTCTCTCAGTCCCTGTGACTCTCTCTCGGTCCCTGTGTCTCTCTCTCGGTCCCTGTGACTCTCTCAGTCCCTGTGTCTCTCTCGGTCCCTGTGTCTCTCTCTCGGTCCCTCTATGTCTCTCTCGGTCCCTGTTCACGTGCTCACTGTGTGACTCGCTCAGTCCCTGTGTCTCTCACTCGGTCCCTGTGTCTCTCTCAGTCCCTGTCACTCTCTCGGTTCCTGTGTCTCACTCGGTCCCTGTGTCTCTCTCTCGGTCCCTGTGTCTCTCTCGGTCCCTGTGTCTCTCTCGTTCCCTGTGTCTCTCTCGGTCCCTGTGTCTCTCTCTCGGTCCCTGTGTCTCTCACGGTCCCTGTGTCTCTCTCGGTCCCTGTGTCTCTCACGGTCCCTGTGTCTCTCTCGGTCCCTGTGTCTCACTCGGTCCCTGTGTCTCTCTCGGTCCTTGTGTCTCTCTCTCGTTCCCTGTGTCTCTCTCGGTCCCTATGTCTCTCTCTCGGTCCCTGTGTCTCTCTCGGTCCCTATGTCTCTCTCGGTCCCTGTGTCTCACTCGGTCCCTGTGTCTCTCTCGGTCCCTGTGTCTCTCACGGTCCCTGTGTCTCTCTCGGTCCCTGTGTCTCTCACGGTCCCTGTGTCTCTCACGGTCCCTGTGTCTCTCTCGGTCCCTGTGTCTCACTCGGTCCCTGTGTCTCTCTCGGTCCTTGTGTCTCTCTCTCGGTCCCTGTGTCTCTCTTGGTCCCTATGTCTCTCTCTCGGTCCCTGTGTCCTCTCTCGGTCCCTATGTCTCTCTCTCGGTCCCTGTGTCTCTCACGGTCCCTGTGTCTCTCTCGGTCCCTGTTTCTCTCTCTAGGTCCCTGTGTCTCTCTCGGTCACTGTGTCTCCCTCGGTCCCTGTGTCTCTCTCTCGGTCCCTGTCTCTCTCTCTCGGTCCCTGTGTATCACTCGGTCCCTGTGTCTCTATCTCGGTCCCTGTCTCTCTATCTCGGTCCCGTGTCTCTCTCGGTCCCTGTGTCTCTTTCTCGGTCCCTGTCTCCCTCTCTCGGTCCCTGTGACTCTCTCGGTACCTGTGTCTCTCTCTAGGTCCTTGTGTCTCACTCGGTCCCTGTCTCTCTCTCGGTGCCTGTGTCTCACTCGGTCCCTGTGTCTCTCTCGCTCGCACCCTATCTCTCTCCCTCGGTCCCTGTGTCTCAATCGGTCCCTGTGTCTCTCTCCCTCGGTCCCTGTGTCTCACTCGGTCCCTGTGTCTCTCTCGCTCGCACCCTATCTCTCTCCCTCGGTCCCTGTGTCTCAATCTGTCCCTGTGTCTCTCTCCCTCGGTCCCTGTGTCTCACTCGGTCCCTGTGTCTCTCACTCGGTCCCTGTGTCTCGCTCTCTTGGACCCTGTCTCTCTCCCTCGTTCCCTGTGTCTCACTCGGTCCCTGTCTCTCTCTCTCGGTCCCTGTCTCTGTCTCGGTCACTCTGTTTCTCTCGGTCCCTGTGTCTCTCTCTCGGTCCCTGTGTCCCTCTCGGTCCCTGTGTCTCTCTCTCGGTCCTGTGTCTCTCTCTCGGTCCCTGTGTCTCTCTCTTTGTCCCTGTGTCTCTCTCTCGGTCGCTGTGTCTCTCTCTTGCTCCCTGTGTCGCTCACTCGGTCCCTGTATCTCTCTCTCACCCCTGTGTCTCTCTCGGTCCTGGTGTCTCTCTCTCGGTCCCTGTCTCTCTCTCGGTCCCTGTCTCTCTCTCAGTCCCTGTTTCTCTCTCGGTCCCTGTGTCCTCTCTCGGTCCCTGTATGTTTCTTTCGGTCCCTGTGTCTCTCTCTCGGTCCCTGTGACTCGCTCAGTCCCTGTGTCGCTCACTCGGTCCCTGTGTCTCTCTCTCGGTCCCTGTGTCTCTCTCTCTCGGTCCCTCTGTCTCACTCGGTCACTGTGTCTCTCTCTCGGTCCCTGTGTCTCTCTCTTGCTCCCTGTGTCTCTCTTGGTCCCTGTGTCTCTCTCGGTCCCTGTGTCTCCCTCGGTCCATGTGTCTCACTCGGTCCCTGTGTCTCTCTCGGTCCTTGTGTCTCTCTCTCGGTCCCTGTGTCTCTCTCAGTCCCTGTGTCTCCCTCTCGGTCCCTGTGTTTCTCTCGGTCCCTGTGTCTCTCTCGGTCCCTGTGTCTCTCTCAGTCCCTGTGTCTCTCTGGTCCTTGTGTCTCTCTCTCGGTCCTGTGTCTCTCTCGGTCCCTGTGTCTCTCTCAGTCCCTGTGTCTCTCTGGTCCTTGTGTGTCTCGCTCGGTCCCTGTGTCTCTCTCGGTCCCTGTGTCTCTCTCTCGGTCCCTGTGACTCTCTCAGTCACTGTCTCTCTCTCAGTCCCTGTGTCTCTCTCGGTCCCTGTGTTTCTCTCCGTCCCTGTGTCTCACTCGGTCCCTGTGTCTCTCTCGGTCCCTGTGTCTCACTCGGTCCCTGTGTCTCTCTCAGTCCCTGTGTCTCTCTCGGTCCCTGTGTCTCTCTCCGTCCCTGTGTCTCACTCGGTCCCTGTGTTTCTCTCTACGTCCTTGTGTCTCTCTCAGTCCCTGTGTCTCTCTCTGGGTCCCTGTGTCTCACTCGGTCCCTGTCACTCTCTCGGTCCATGTGTCTCACTCGGTCCCTGTGTCTCTCTCGGTCCCTGTGTCTCACTCGGTCCCTGTGTCTCTTTCTCGGTCCCTGTCTCTCTCGGTCCCGGTGTCTCTCTCTTGCCCCCTGTGTCTTTCTCGGTCACTGTGTCTCTCCCTGTCCTGTCTCTCTCTCTCGGTCCCTGTATCTCTCTCTCTCCCCGGTGTCTCTCTCGGTCCTGGTGTCTCTCTCGGTCCCTGTGTCTCTCTCTCGGTCCCTCTATGTCTCTCTCAGTCCCTGTGTCTCTCTCTGTCCCTGTGACTCGCTCAGTCCCTGTGTCTCTCACTCGGTCCCTGTGTCTCTCTCTCGGTCCCTGTGTCTCTCTCTCAGTCCCTGTGACTCTCTCTCGGTCCCTGTGTCTCTCTCTCGGTCCCTGTGACTCTCTCAGTCCCTGTGTCTCTCTCGGTCCCTGTGTCTCTCTCTCGGTCCCTCTATGTCTCTCTCGGTCCCTGTGTCTCTCTCTGTCCCTGTGACTCGCTCAGTCCCTGTGTCTCTCACTCGGTCCCTGTGTCTCTCTCAGTCCCTGTCACTCTCTCGGTCCCTGTGTCTCACTCGGTCCCTGTGTCTCTCTCTCGGTCCCTGTGTCTCTCTCGGTCCCTGTGTCTCTCTCGTTCCCTGTGTCTCTCTCGGTCCCTGTGTCTCTCTCTCGGTCCCTGTGTCTCTCTCGGTCCCTGTGTCTCTCACGGTCCCTGTGTCTCTCTCGGTCCCTGTGTCTCACTCGGTCCCTGTGTCTCTCTCGGTCCTTGTGTCTCTCTCTCGGTCCTGTGTCTCTCTCGGTCCCTATGTCTCTCTCTCGGTCCCTGTGTCTCTCTCGGTCCCTATGTCTCTCTCTCGGTCCCTGTGTCTCTCACGGTCCCTGTATCTCTCTCGGTCCCTGTGTCTCACTCGGTCCCTGTGTCTCTCTCGGTCCTTGTGTCTCTCTCTCGGTCCCTGAGTCTCTCTCGGTCCTTGTCTCTCTCTCTCAGTCCCACTGTCTCTCTCGGTCCCTCTGTCTCTCTCTCGCTCCCTATCTTTCTCTCTCGGACTATTGTGTCTCTCTCTCGGTCCCTGTGTCTCTCACTCGGTCCCTGTCTCTCTCTTGGTCCCTGTGTCTCACTCGGTCCCTGTGACTCTCTCGGTACCTGTGTCTCTCTCTAGGTCCTTGTGTCTCACTCGGTCCCTGTCTCTCTCTCGTTCCCTGTGTCTCACTCGGTCCCGGTGTCTCTTTCTCGGTCCCTGTCTCCCTCTCTCGGTCCCTGTGACTCTCTCGGTACCTGTGTCTCTCTCTAGGTCCTTGTGTCTCACTCGGTCCCTGTCTCTCTCTCAGTCCCTGTGTCTCACTCGGTCCCTGTGTCTCTCTCTCGGTCCCTGTCTCTCTCCCTCGGTCCCTGTGTCTCACTCGGTCCCTGTGTCTCACTCGGTCCCTGTGTTTCTCTCTAGGTCCTTGTGTCTCTCTCAGTCCCTGTGTCTCACTCGGTCCCTGTGTCTCTCTCTCGGTCCCTATCTCTCTATCTCGGTCCCTGTCTCTCTCTCTCAGTCACTCTGTTTCTCTCGGTCCCTGTGTCTTTCTCGGTCACTGTCTCTCTCCCTGTCCTGTCTCTCTCTCTCACCCCGGTGTCTCTCTCGGTCCTGGTGTCTCTCTTGGTCCCTGTGTCTCTCTCTCAGTCCCTGAGTTTCTCTCTCGGTGCCTGTGACTCCCTCTCGGTCCCTGTGACTCTCTCAGTCCCTGTGTCTCACTCGGTCCCTGTGTCTCTCTCTCGGTCCCTCTATGTCTCTCTCGGTCCCTGTGTCTCTCTCTGTCCCTGTGACTCGCTCAGTCCCTGTGTCTCTCACTCGGTCCCTGTGTCTCTCTCTCGGTCCCTGTGTCTCTCTCTCAGTCCCTGTGACTCTCTCTCGGTCCCTGTGTCTCTCTCTCTCGGTCCCTGTGACTCTCTCAGTCCCTGTGTCTCTCTCGGTCCCTGTGTCTCTCTCTCGGTCCCTCTATGTCTCTCTCGGTCCCTGTGTCTCTCTCTGTCCCTGTGACTCGCTCAGTCCCTGTGTCTCTCACTCGGTCCCTGTGTCTCTCTCTCGGTCCCTGTGTCTCTCTCTCAGTCCCTGTGACTCTCTCTCGGTCCCTGTGTCTCTCTCTCGGTCCCTGTGACTCTCTCAGTCCCTGTGTCTCTCTCGGTCCCTGTGTCTCACTCGGTCCCTGTGTATCTCTCTCGGACCCTGTGTCTCTCTCTCGGTCCCTGTCTCTCTCTCTCGGTCCCTGTGTCTCACTCGGTCCCTATGTCTCTCTCTCGGACCCTGTGTCTCTCTCTCGGTCCCTGTGTCCCTCTCGGTCCCTGTGTCTCCCTCTCACCCCTGTGTCTCCCTCTCACCCCTGTGTCTCAGTCGGTCCCTGTGTCTCTCTCGTTCCCTGTCTCTCTCTCAGTCCCTGTGTCTCTCTCTCGGTCCGTGTGTCTCTCTCTCTCAATCCCTGATTCTCTCTCGGTCCCTGTGTCTCTCTCAGTCCCTGTCTCTCTCTCTCTCTGTCCCTGTGTCTCTCTCGGTCCCTATGTCTCTCTCTCGGTCCCTGTGTCTCTCTCTCGGTCCCTGTGTCTCTCTCGTTCCCTGTGTCTCTCTCAGTCCCTGTCTCTCTCTCTCAGTCCCTGTGTCTCTCTCGTTCCCTGTGTCTCTCTCTCGGTCCCTGTGTCTCTCTCTCGGTCCCTGTGTCTCTCTCGGTCCCTCTGTCTCTCTCTCGCTCCCTATCTTTCTCTCTCGGACTATTATGTCTCTCTCTCGGTCCCTGTGTCTCTCTCACGTGCTCACTGTGTCTCTCGCTCCCTATCTTTCTCTCTCGGACTATTGTGTCTCTCACTCGGTCCCTGTCTCTCTCTTGGTCCCTGTGTCTCACTCGGTCCCTGTGACTCTCTCGGTACCTGTTTCTCTCTCTAGGTCCCTGTGTCTCTCTCGGTCACTGTGTCTCCCTCGGTCCCTGTGTCTCTCTCTCGGTCCCTGTCTCTCTCTCTCGGTCCCTGTGTATCACTCGGTCCCTGTGTCTCTATCTCGGTCCCTGTCTCTCTATCTCGGTCCCTGTGTCTCTCTCGGTCCCTGTGTCTCTTTCTCGGTCCCTGTCTCCCTCTCTCGGTCCCTGTGACTCTCTCGGTACCTGTGTCTCTCTCTAGGTCCTTGTGTCTCACTAGGTCCCTGTCTCTCTCTCGGTGCCTGTGTCTCACTCGGTCCCTGTGTCTCTCTCGCTCGCACCCTATCTCTCTCCCTCGGTCCCTGTGTCTCAATCGGTCCCTGTGTCTCTCTCCCTCGGTCCCTGTGTCTCACTCGGTCCCTGTGTCTCTCTCTCGGTCCCTGTGTCTCTCACTCCGTCCAAGTGTCTCTCACTCGGTCCCTGTGTCTCGCTCTCTTGGACCCTGTCTCTCTCCCTCGGTCCCTGTGTCTCAATCGGTCCCTGTGTCTCTCTCCCTCGTTCCCTGTGTCTCACTCGGTCCCTGTCTCTCTCTCTCGGTCCCTGTCTCTGTCTCGGTCACTCTGTTTCTCTCGGTCCCTGTGTCTCTCTCTCGGTCCCTGTGTCCCTCTCGGTCCCTGTGTCTCTCTCTGGGTCCCTGTGTCTCTCTCTCGGTCCCTGTGTCTCTCTCTTGCTCCCTGTGTCGCTCACTCGGTCCCTGTATCTCTCTCTCACCCCTGTGTCTCTCTCGGTCCTGGTGTCTCTCTCTCGGTCCCTGTCTCTCTCTCGGTCCCTGTCTCTCTCTCAGTCCCTGTTTCTCTCTCGGTCCCTGTGTCTCTCTCGGTCCCTGTATGTTTCTTTCGGTCCCTGTGTCTCTCTCGGTCCCTGTGACTCGCTCAGTCCCTGTGTCGCTCACTCGGTCCCTGTGTCTCTCTCTCGGTCCCTGTGTCTCTCTCTCGGTCCCTCTGTCTCACTCGGTCACTGTGTCTCTCTCTCGGTCCCTGTGTCTCTCTCTTGCTCCCTGTGTCTCTCTTGCTCCCTGTGTCTCTCTTGGTCCCTGTGTCTCTCTCTCGGTCCATGTGTCTCACTCGGTCCCTGTGTCTCTCTCGGTCCTTGTGTCTCTCTCTCGGTCCCTGTGTCTCTCTCAGTCCCTGTGTCTCTCTCTCGGTCCCTGTGTTTCTCTCGGTCCCTGTGTCTCTCTCGGTCCCTGTGTCTCTCTCAGTCCCTGTGTCTCTCTGGTCCTTGTGTCTCACTCTCGGTCCCTGTGTCTCTCTCGGTCCCTGTGTCTCTCTCAGTCCCTGTGTCTCTCTGGTCCTTGTGTCTCTCGCTCGGTCCCTGTGTCTCTCTCGGTCCCTGTGTCTCTCTCTCGGTCCCTGTGTCTCTCTCAGTCACTGTCTCTCTCTCCGTCCCTGTGTCTCTCTCGGTCCCTGTGTTTCTCTCCGTCCCTGTGTCTCACTCGGTCCCTGTGTCTCTCTCGGTCCCTGTGTCTCACTCGGTCCCTGTGTCTCTCTCAGTCCCTGTGTCTCTCTCGGTCCCTGTGTCTCTCTCCGTCCCTGTGTCTCACTCGGTCCCTGTGTTTCTCTCTACGTCCTTGTGTCTCTCTCAGTCCCTGTGTCTCTCTCTGGGTCCCTGTGTCTCACTCGGTCCCTGTCACTCTCTCGGTCCATGTGTCTCACTCGGTCCCTGTGTCTCTCTCGGTCCCTGTGTCTCACTCGGTCCCTGTGTCTCTTTCTCGGTCCCTGTCTCTCTCGGTCCCGGTGTCTCTCTCTTGCCCCCTGTGTCTTTCTCGGTCACTGTGTCTCTCCCTGTCCTGTCTCTCTCTCTCGGTCCCTGTATCTCTCTCTCACCCCGGTGTCTCTCTCGGTCCTGGTGTCTCTCTCGGTCCCTGTGTCTCTCTCTCGGTCCCTCTATGTCTCTCTCAGTCCCTGTGTCTCTCTCTGTCCCTGTGACTCGCTCAGTCCCTGTGTCTCTCACTCGGTCCCTGTGTCTCTCTCTCGGTCCCTGTGTCTCTCTCTCAGTCCCTGTGACTCTCTCTCGGTCCCTGTGTCTCTCTCTCGGTCCCTGTGACTCTCTCAGTCCCTGTGTCTCTCTCGGTCCCTGTGTCTCTCTCTCGGTCCCTCTATGTCTCTCTCGGTCCCTGTGTCTCTCTCTGTCCCTGTGACTCGCTCAGTCCCTGTGTCTCTCACTCCGTCCCTGTGTCTCTCTCAGTCCCTGTCACTTTCTCGGTTCCTGTGTCTCACTCGGTCCCTGTGTCTCTCTCTCGGTCCCTGTGTCTCTCTCGGTCCCTGTGTCTCTCTCGTTCCCTGTGTCTCTCTCGGTCCCTGTGTCTCTCTCTCGGTCCCTGTGTCTCTCACGGTCCCTGTGTCTCTCTCGGTCCCTGTGTCTCTCACGGTCCCTGTGTCTCTCTCGGTCCCTGTGTCTCACTCGGTCCCTGTGTCTCTCTCGGTCCTTGTGTCTCTCTCTCGGTCCCTGTGTCTCTCTCGGTCCCTATGTCTCTCTCTCGGTCCCTGTGTCTCTCTCGGTCCCTATGTCTCTCTCGGTCCCTGTGTCTCACTCGGTCCCTGTGTCTCTCTCGGTCCCTGTGTCTCTCACGGTCCCTGTGTCTCTCTCGGTCCCTGTATCTCTCACGGTCCCTGTGTCTCTCTCGGTCCCTGTGTCTCACTCGGTCCCTGTGTCTCACTCGGTCCTTGTGTCTCTCTCTCGGTCCCTGTGTCTCTCTTGGTCCCTATGTCTCTCTCTCGGTCCCTGTGTCTCTCTCGGTCCCTATGTCTCTCTCTCGGTCCCTGTGTCTCTCACGGTCCCTGTGTCTCTCTCGGTCCCTGTGTCTCACTCGGTCCCTGTGTCTCTCTCGGTCCTTGTGTCTCTCTCTCGGTCCCTGAGTCTCTCTCGGTCCTTGTCTCTCTCTCTCAGTCCCACTGTCTCTCTCGGTCCCTCTGTCTCTCTCTCGCTCCCTATCTTTCTCTCTCGGACTATTGTGTCTCTCTCTCGGTCCCTGTGTCTCTCACTCGGTCCCTGTCTCTCTCTTGGTCCCTGTGTCTCACTCGGTCCCTGTGACTCTCTCGGTACCTGTGTCTCTCTCTAGGTCCTTGTGTCTCACTCGGTCCCTGTCTCTCTCTCGTTCCCTGTGTCTCACTCGGTCCCGGTGTCTCTCTCTCGGTCCCTGTCTCTCTCTCTCGGTCCCTGTGTCTCTCTCGGTCCCTGTGTCTCTCTCTCAGTCCCTGTGTCTCTCTCTCGGTCCCTGTCTCTCTATCTCTGTCCCTGTGTCTCTCTTGGTCCCTGTGTCTCTTTCTCGGTCCCTGTCTCCCTCTCTCGGTCCCTGTGACTCTCTCGGTACGTGTGTCTCTCTCTAGGTCCTTGTGTCTCACTCGGTCCCTGTCTCTCTCTCAGTCCCTGTGTCTCACTCGGTCCCTGTGTCTCTCTCTCGGTCCCTGTCTCTCTCCCTCGGTCCCTGTGTCTCACTCGGTCCCTGTGTCTCACTCGGTCCCTGTGTTTCTCTCTAGGTCCTTGTGTCTCTCTCAGTCCCTGTGTCTCACTCGGTCCCTGTGTCTCTCTCTCGGTCCCTTTCTCTCTATCTCGGTCCCTGTCTCTCTCTCTCAGTCACTCTGTTTCTCTCGGTCCCTGTGTCTTTCTCGGTCACTGTCTCTCTCCCTGTCCTGTCTCTCTCTCTCACCCCGGTGTCTCTCTCGGTCCTGGTGTCTCTCTTGGTCCCTGTGTCTCTCTCTCAGTCCCTGTGTTTCTCTCTCGGTGCCTGGGTCTCTCTCTCGGTCCCTGTGACTCTCTCAGTCCCTGTGTCTCTCTCAGTCCCTGTGTCTCTCTCTCGGTCCCTCTATGTCTCTCTCGGTCCCTGTGTCTCTCTCTGTCCCTGTGACTCGCTCAGTCCCTGTGTCTCTCACTCGGTCCCTGTGTCTCTCTCTCGGTCCCTGTGTCTCTCTCTCAGTCCCTGTGACTCTCTCTCGGTCGCTGTGTCTCTCTCTCTCGGTCCCTGTGACTCTCTCAGTCCCTGTGTCTCTCTCGGTCCCTGTGTCTCTCTCTCGGTCCCTCTATGTCTCTCTCGGTCCCTGTGTCTCTCTCTGTCCCTGTGACTCGCTCAGTCCCTGTGTCTCTCACTCGGTCCCTGTGTCTCTCTCTCGGTCCCTGTGTCTCTCTCTCAGTCCCTGTGACTCTCTCTCGGTCCCTGTGTCTCTCTCTCGGTCCCTGTGACTCTCTCAGTCGCTGTGTCTCTCTCGGTCCCTGTGTCTCTCTCTCGGTCCCTCTATGTCTCTCTCGGTCCCTGTGTGTCTCTCGGTCCCTGTGTCTCACTCGGTCCCTGTGTCTCTCTCTCGGACCCTGTGTCTCTCTCTCGGTCCCTGTCTCTCTCTCTCGGTCCCTGTGTCTCACTCGGTCCCTGTGTCTCTCTCTCGGACCCTGTGTCTCTCTCTCTGTCCCTGTGTCCCTCTCGGTCCCTGTGTCTCCCTCTCACCCCTGTGTCTCCCTCTCACCCCTGTGTCTCAGTCGGTCCCTGTGTCTCTCTCGTTCCCTGTCTCTCTCTCAGTCCCTGTGTCTCTCTCTCGGTCCGTGTGTCTCTCTCTCTCAATCCCTGATTCTCTCTCGGTCCCTGTGTCTCTCTCAGTCCCTGTCTCTCTCTCTCGGTCTCTGTGTCTCTCTCGGTCCCTATGTCTCTCTCTCGGTCCCTGTGTCTCTCACGGTCCCTGTGTCTCTCTCGGTCCCTGTGTCTCACTCGGTCCCTGTGTCTCTCTCGGTCCTTGTGTCTCTCTCTCGGTCCCTCAGTCTCTCTCGGTCCTTGTCTCTCTCTCTCAGTCCCACTGTCTCTCTCGGTCCCTCTGTCTCTCTCTCGCTCCCTATCTTTCTCTCTCGGACTATTGTGTCTCTCTCTCGGTCCCTGTGTCTCACTCGGTCCCTCTGTCTCTCTCTCGGTCCCTGTCTCTCTCTCGGTCCCTTTGTCTCTCTCGGTCCCTGTGTCTATCTCTCGGTCCCTCTGTATATCTCTCGGTCCCTGTGTCTCTCTCTCGGTCCCTGTGTCTCTCTCTCGGTCCCTTTGTCTCTCTCGGTCCCTGTGTCTATCTCTGGGTCCCTGTGTCTCTCTCAGTCCCTGTGTCACTCTCTCGGTCCCTGTGTCTCTCTCTCGGTCCCTGTGTCCCTCTCGGTCCCTGTGTCTCTCTCTCTTTCCCTGTGTCTCTCACTCGTTCCCTGTGTCTCTCACTCGGTCCCTGTGCCCCTCTCGGTCCCTGTGTCTCTCTATCGGTCCCTGTGTCTCTCACTCGGTCCCTGTGTCTCTCACTCGGTCCCTGTCTCTCGCTCTCTTGGACCCTGTCTCTCTCCCTCGTTCCCTGTGTCTCACTCGGTCCCTGTCTCTCTCTCTCGGTCCCTGTGTCTCTCTCTCGGTCACTCTGTTTCTCTCGGTCCCTGTGTCTCTCTCTCGGTCCCTGTGTCCCTCTCACCCCTGTGTCTCTCACTCCGTCCCAGTGTCTCTCACTCGGTCCCTGTGTCTCGCTCTCTTGGACCCTGTCTCTCTCTCGGTCCCTGTGTCTCTCTCTTTGTCCCTGTGTCTTTCTCGGTCCCCGTGTCTCTCTCAGTCCCTGTGACTGTCTCTCGGTCCCTGTGTCTCTCTTGGTCCCTGTGTCTCTCTCTCGGTCCCTGTGTCTCCCGTGGTCCGTGTGTCTCACTCGGTCCCTGTGTATCTCTCTTGGTCCCTGAGACTCTCTCAGTCCCTGTGTCTCTCTCTCGGTCCCTGTGTCTCTCTCGGTCCCTGTGTCTCTCTCTCGGTCCCTGTGACTCGCTCAGTCCCTGTGTCGCTCACTCGGTTCCTGTATCTCACTCTCACCCCTGTGTCTCTCTCGGTCCTGGTGTCTCTCTTGGTCCCTGTGTCTCTCTGTCTCAGTCCCTGTGTCTCTCTCTCGGTGCCTGTGTCTCTCTCTCGGTCCCTGTGACTCTCTCAGTCCCTGTGTCTCTCTCGGTCCCTGTGTTTCTCTCTCGGTCCCTGTGTCTCTCTCGGTCCCTGTGACTCGCTCAGTCCCTGTGTCTCTCTCTCTGTCCCTGTGTCTCTCTCGGTCCCTGTGTCTCACTCGGTCCCTATGTCTCTCTCTCTCAGTCCCTGTCTCTCTCTCGGTCACTGTGTCTCTCTCTCAATCCCTGTGTCTCTCTTGGTCCCTCTGTCTCTCTCGGTCCTGGTGTCTCTCTTTGTCCCTGTGTCTCTTGCTCGGTGCCTGTGTCTCTCTCTTGCTCCCTGTGTCTTTCTCGGTCCCTGTGTCTCTCTCAGTCCCTGTGTCTCTCTCGGTCCCTGTGTCTCTCTCTCGGTCCCTGTGTCTCACTCGGTCCCTGTGGCTCTCTCGGTCCTTGTGTCTCTCTCTCGGACCCTGTGTCTCTCTCAGTCCCTGTGTCTCTCTCGGTCACTGTCTCTATCTCGGTCCCTGTGTCTCTCTCGGTCCCTGTGTCTCTCTCTCAGTCCCTGTGTCTCTCTCGGTCCCTGTGACTCGCTCAGTCCCTGTGTTTCTCTCGGTCAATGTCTCTCTCTCGGTCCCTGTGTCTCTCTCGGTCCCTATGTCTCTCTCGGTCCTTGTGTCTCTCTCTCGGTCACTGTGTCTCTCTCAGTCCCTGTGTCTCTCTCGGTCACTGTCTCTCTCTCGGTCCCTGTGTCTCTCTCGGTCCCTGTGTCTCTCTCCGTCCCGGTGTCTCACTCGGTCCTTGTGTCTCTCTCTCGGTCCTTGTGTCTCTCTCAGTCCCTGTGTCTCTCTCGGTCACTGTCTCTCTCTCGGTCCCTGTGTCTCTCTCCGTCCCTCTGTCTCACTCGGTCCCTGTGTTTCTCTCTAGGTCCTTGTGTCTCTCTCAGTCCCTGTGTCTCACTCGGTCCCTGTCACTGTCTCGGTCCCTGTGTCTCACTCGGTCCCTTTGTATCTCTCTCTCTCGGACCCTGTCTGTCTCTCTCGGTCCCTGTGTCTCACTCGGTCCCTGTGTCTCTCTCTCGGTGCCTGTGTCTCTCTCTCGGTCCCTGTGACACTCTCAGTCCCTGTGTCTCTCTCGGTCCCTGTGTCTCTCTCTCGGTCCCTCTATGTCTCTCTCGGTCCCTGTGTCTCTCTCTGTCCCTGTGACTCGCTCAGTCCCTGTGTCTCTCACTCGGTCCCTGTGTCTCTCTCTCGGTCCCTGTGTCTCTCTCTCGGTCCCTGTGTCCCTCTCGATCCCTGTGTCTCCCTCTCACCCCTGTGTCTCTCTCGGTCCCTGTGTCTCTCTCAGTCCCTGTCTCTCTCTCTCAGTCCCTTTGTCTCTCTCGTTCCCTGTGTCTCTCTCAGTCCCTGTCTCTCTCTCTCAGTCCCTGTGTCTCTCTCGTTCCCTGTGTCTCTCTCTCGGTCCCTGTGTCTCTCTCTCGGTCCCTGTGTCTCTCTCTCGGTCCCTGTGTCTCTCTCGGTCCCTCTGTCTCTCTCTCGCTCCCTATCTTTCTCTCTCGGACTATTGTGTCTCTCTCTCGGTCCCTGTGTCTCTCTCGGTCCCTCTGTCTCTCTCTCGCTCCCTATCTTTCTCTCTCGGACTATTGTGTCTCTCACTCGGTCCCTGTCTCTCTCTTGGTCCCTGTGTCTCACTCGGTCCCTGTGACTCTCTTGGTACCTGTTTCTCTCTCTAGGTCCCTGTGTCTCTCTCGGTCACTGTGTCTCCCTCGGTCCCTGTGTCTCTCTCTCGGTCCCTGTCTCTCTCTCTCGGTCCCTGTGTATCACTCGGTCCCTGTGTCTCTATCTCGGTCCCTGTCTCTCTATCTCGGTCCCTGTGTCTCTCTCGGTCCCTGTGTCTCTTTCTCGGTCCCTGTCTCCCTCTCTCGGTCCCTGTGACTCTCTCGGTACCTGTGTCTCTCTCTAGGTCCTTGTGTCTCACTCGGTCCCTGTCTCTCTCTCGGTGCCTGTGTCTCACTCGGTCCCTGTGTCTCTCTCGCTCGCACCCTATCTCTCTCCCTCGGTCCCTGTGTCTCAATCGGTCCCTGTGTCTCTCTCCCTCGGTCCCTGTGTCTCAATCTGTCCCTGTGTCTCTCTCCCTCGGTCCCTGTGTCTCACTCGGTCCCTGTGTCTCTCACTCGGTCCCTGTGTCTGGCTCTCTTGGACCCTGTCTCTCTCCCTCGTTCCCTGTGTCTCACTCGGTCCCTGTCTCTCTCTCTCGGTCCCTGTCTCTGTCTCGGTCACTCTGTTTCTCTCGGTCCCTGTGTCTCTCTCTCGGTCCCTGTGTCCCTCTCGGTCCCTGTGTCTCTCTCTCGGTCCCTGTGTCTCTCTCTCGGTCCCTGTGTCTCTCTCTTTGTCCCTGTGTCTCTCTCTCGGTCGCTGTGTCTCTCTCTTGCTCCCTGTGTCGCTCACTCGGTCCCTGTATCTCTCTCTCACCCCTGTGTCTCTCTCGGTCCTGGTGTCTCTCTCTCGGTCCCTGTCTCTCTCTCAGTCCCTGTCTCTCTCTCAGTCCCTGTTTCTCTCTCGGTCCCTGTGTCTCTCTCGGTCCCTGTATGTTTCTTTCGGTCCCTGTGTCTCTCTCTCGGTCCCTGTGACTCGCTCAGTCCCTGAGTCGCTCACTCGGTCCTTGTGTCTCTCTCTCGGTCCCTGTGTCTCTCTCTCGGTCCCTCTGTCTCACTCGGTCACTGTGTCTCTCTCTCGGTCCCTGTGTCTCTCTCTTGCTCCCTGTGTCTCTCTTGGTCCCTGTGTCTCTCTCGGTCCCTGTGTCTCCCTCGGTCCATGTGTCTCACTCGGTCCCTGTGTCTCTCTCGGTCCTTGTGTCTCTCTCTCGGTCCCTGTGTCTCTCTCAGTCCCTGTGTCTCCCTCTCGGTCCCTGTGTTTCTCTCGGTCCCTGTGTCTCTCTTGGTCCCTGTGTCTCTCTCAGTCCCTGTGTCTCTCTGGTCCTTGTGTCTCTCTCTCGGTCCCTGTGTCTCTCTCGGTCCCTGTGTCTCTCTCAGTTCCTGTGTCTCTCTGGTCCTTGTGTGTCTCGCTCGGTCCCTGTGTCTCTCACGGTCCCTGTGTCTCTCTCTCGGTCCCTGTGTCTCTCTCAGTCACTGTCTCTCTCTCAGTCCCTGTGTCTCTCTCGGTCCCTGTGTTTCTCTCCGTCCCTGTGTCTCACTCGGTCCCTGTGTCTCTCTCGGTCCCTGTGTCTCACTCGGTCCCTGTGTCTCTCTCAGTCCCTGTGTCTCTCTCGGTCCCTGTGTCTCTCTCCGTCCCTGTGTCTCACTCGGTCCCTGTGTTTCTCTCTACGTCCTTGTGTCTCTCTCAGTCCCTGTGTCTCTCTCTGGGTCCCTGTGTCTCACTCGGTCCCTGTCACTCTCTCGGTCCATGTGTCTCACTCGGTCCCTGTGTCTCTCTCGGTCCCTGTGTCTCACTCGGTCCCTGTGTCTCTTTCTCGGTCCCTGTCTCTCTCGGTCCCGGTGTCTCTCTCTTGCCCCCTGTGTCTTTCTCGGTCACTGTGTCTCTCCCTGTCCTGTCTCTCTCTCTCGGTCCCTGTATCTCTCTCTCACCCCGGTGTCTCTCTCGGTCCTGGTGTCTCTCTCGGTCCCTGTGTCTCTCTCTCGGTCCCTCTATGTCTCTCTCAGTCCCTGTGTCTCTCTCTGTCCCTGTGACTCGCTCAGTCCCTGTGTCTCTCACTCGGTCCCTGTGTCTCTCTCTTGGTCCCTGTGTTTAGAACAGAGTTGAGGAGGAACTTCTTCACTCAAAGGGTGGTGAATCTCTGGAATTCTCTGCCCGTTGAAGTGGTGGAGGCTGCCTCGCTAAATATTTTTAAGAAACGGGTTGATGGGTTTTTGATAAGAGAAGGGATTAAGGGTTATGGGGAGAGGGCGGGAAGGTGGAGCTGAGTCACGACAGATCAGCCATGATCTTATTGAATGGCGGGGCAGGCTCGAAGGGCCAGATGGCCTACTCCTGCTCCTATTTCTTATGTTCTTATGTTCTTATGTCTCTCTCTCAGTCCCTGTGACTCTCTCTCGGTCCCTGTGTCTCTCTCTCGGTCCCTGTGACTCTCTCAGTCCCTGTGTCTCTCTCGGTCCCTGTGTCTCTCTCTCGGTCCCTCTATGTCTCTCTCGGTCCCTGTGTCTCTCTCTGTCCCTGTGACTCGCTCAGTCCCTGTGTCTCTCACTCGGTCCCTGTGTCTCTCTCAGTCCCTGTCACTCTCTCGGTCCCTGTGTCTCACTCGGTCCCTGTGTCTCTCTCTCGGTCCCTGTGTCTCTCTCGGTCCCTGTGTCTCTCTCGTTCCCTGTGTCTCTCTCGGTCCCTGTGTCTCTCTCTCGGTCCCTGTGTCTCTCACGGTCCCTGTGTCTCTCTCGGTCCCTGTGTCTCTCACGGTCCCTGTGTCTCTCTCGGTCCCTGTGTCTCACTCGGTCCCTGTGTCTCTCTCGGTCCTTGTGTCTCTCTCTCGGTCCCTGTGTCTCTCTCGGTCCCTATGTCTCTCTCTCGGTCCCTGTGTCTCTCTCGGTCCCTATGTCTCTCTCTCGGTCCCTGTGTCTCTCACGGTCCCTGTGTATCTCTCGGTCCCTGTGTCTCACTCGGTCCCTGTGTCTCTCTCGGTCCTTGTGTCTCTCTCTCGGTCCCTGAGTCTCTCTCGGTCCTTGTCTCTCTCTCTCAGTCCCACTGTCTCTCTCGGTCCCTCTGTCTCTCTCTCGCTCCCTATCTTTCTCTCTCGGACTATTGTGTCTCTCTCTCGGTCCCTGTGTCTCTCACTCGGTCCCTGTCTCTCTCTTGGTCCCTGTGTCTCACTCGGTCCCTGTGACTCTCTCGGTACCTGTGTCTCTCTCTAGGTCCTTGTGTCTCACTCGGTCCCTGTCTCTCTCTCGTTCCCTGTGTCTCACTCGGTCCCGGTGTCTCTCTCTCGGTCCCTGTCTCTCTCTCTCGGTCCCTGTGTCTCTCTCGGTCCCTGTGTCTCTCTCTCAGTCCCTGTGTCTCTCTCTCGGTCCCTGTCTCTCTATCTCTGTCCCTGTGTCTCTCTTGGTCCCTGTGTCTCTTTCTCGGTCCCTGTCTCCCTCTCTCGGTCCCTGTGACTCTCTCGGTACCTGTGTCTCTCTCTAGGTCCTTGTGTCTCACTCGGTCCCTGTCTCTCTCTCAGTCCCTGTGTCTCACTCTGTCCCTGTGTCTCTCTCTCGGTCCCTGTCTCTCTCCCTCGGTCCCTGTGTCTCACTCGGTCCCTGTGTCTCACTCGGTCCCTGTGTTTCTCTCTAGGTCCTTGTGTCTCTCTCAGTCCCTGTGTCTCACTCGGTCCCTGTGTCTCTCTCTCGGTCCCTATCTCTCTATCTCGGTCCCTGTCTCTCTCTCTCAGTCACTCTGTTTCTCTCGGTCCCTGTGTCTTTCTCGGACACTGTCTCTCTCCCTGTCCTGTCTCACTCTCTCACCCCGGTGTCTCTCTCGGTCCTGGTGTCTCTCTTGGTCCCTGTGTCTCTCTCTCAGTCCCTGTGTTTCTCTCTCGGTGCCTGTGTCTCTCTCTCGGTCCCTGTGACTCTCTCAGTCCCTGTGTCTCACTCGGTCCCTGTGTCTCTCTCTCGGTCCCTCTATGTCTCTCTCGGTCCCTGTGTCTCTCTCTGTCCCTGTGACTCGCTCAGTCCCTGTGTCTCTCACTTGGTCCCTGTGTCTCTCTCTCGGTCCCTGTGTCTCTCTCTCAGTCCCTGTGACTCTCTCTCGGTCCCTGTGTCTCTCTCTCTCGGTCCCTGTGACTCTCTCAGTCCCTGTGTCTCTCTCGGTCCCTGTGTCTCTCTCTCGGTCCCTCTATGTCTCTCTCGGTCCCTGTGTCTCTCTCTGTCCCTGTGACTCGCTCAGTCCCTGTGTCTCTCACTCGGTCCCTGTGTCTCTCTCTCGGTCCCTGTGTCTCTCTCTCGGTCCCTGTGACTCTCTCAGTCCCTGTGTCTCTCTCGGTCCCTGTGTCTCACTCGGTCCCTGTGTCTCTCTCTCGGACCCTGTGTCTCTCTCTCGGTCCCTGTCTCTCTCTCTCGGTCCCTGTGTCTCACTCGGTCCCTGTGTCTCTCTCTCGGACCCTGTGTCTCTCTCTCGGTCCCTGTGTCCCTCTCGGTCCCTGTGTCTCCCTCTCACCCCTGTGTCTCCCTCTCACCCCTGTGTCTCAGTCGGTCCCTGTGTCTCTCTCGTTCCCTGTCTCTCTCTCAGTCCCTGTGTCTCTCTCTCGGTCCGTGTGTCTCTCTCTCTCAATCCCTGATTCTCTCTCGGTCCCTGTGTCTCTCTCGTTCCCTGTGTCTCTCTCAGTCCCTGTCTCTCTCTCTCAGTCCCTGTGTCTCTCTCGTTCCCTGTGTCTCTCTCTCGGTCCCTGTGTCTCTCTCTCTGTCCCTGTGTCTCTCTCGGTCCCTCTGTCTCTCTCTCGCTCCCTATCTTTCTCTCTCGGACTATTGTGTCTCTCTCTCGGTCCCTGTGTCTCTCTCGGTCCCTCTGTCTCTCTCTCGCTCCCTATCTTTCTCTCTCGGACTATTGTGTCTCTCACTCGGTCCCTGTCTCTCTCTTGGTCCCTGTGTCTCACTCGGTCCCTGTGACTCTCTCGGTACCTGTTTCTCTCTCTAGGTCCCTGTGTCTCTCTCGGTCACTGTGTCTCCCTCGGTCCCTGTGTCTCTCTCTCGGTCCCTGTCTCTCTCTCTCGGTCCCTGTGTATCACTCGGTCCCTGTGTCTCTATCTCGGTCCCTGTCTCTCTATCTCGGTCCCTGTGTCTCTCTCGGTCCCTGTGTCTCTTTCTCGGTCCCTGTCTCCCTCTCTCGGTCCCTGTGACTCTCTCGGTACCTGTGTCTCTCTCTAGGTCCTTGTGTCTCACTCGGTCCCTGTCTCTCTCTCGGTGCCTCTGTCTCACTCGGTCCCTGTGTCTCTCTCGCTCGCACCCTATCTCTTTCCCTCGGTCCCTGTGTCTCAATCGGTCCCTGTGTCTCTCTCCCTCGGTCCCTGTGTCTCACTCGGTCCCTGTGTCTCTCTCTCGGTCCCTGTGTCTCTCACTCCGTCCAAGTGTCTCTCACTCGGTCCCTGTGTCTCGCTCTCTTGGACCCTGTCTCTCTCCCTCGGTCCCTGTGTCTCAATCGGTCCCTGTGTCTCTCTCCCTCGTTCCCTGTGTCTCACTCGGTCCCTGTCTCTCTCTCTCGGTCCCTGTCTCTGTCTCGGTCACTCTGTTTCTCTCGGTCCCTGTGTCTCTCTCTCGGTCCCTGTGTCCCTCTCGGTCCCTGTGTCTCTCTCTCGGTCCCTGTGTCTCTCTCTCGGTCCCTGTGTCTCTCTCTTTGTCCCTGTGTCTCTCTCTCGGTCGCTGTGTCTCTCTCTTGCTCCCTGTGTCGCTCACTCGGTCCCTGTATCTCTCTCTCACCCCTGTGTCTCTCTCGGTCCTGGTGTCTCTCTCTCGGTCCCTGTCTCTCTCTCGGTCCCTGTCTCTCTCTCAGTCCCTGTTTCTCTCTCGGTCCCTGTGTCTCTCTCGGTCCCTGTATGTTTCTTTCGGTCCCTGTGTCTCTCTCGGTCCCTGTGACTCGCTCAGTCCCTGTGTCGCTCACTCGGTCCCTGTGTCTCTCTCTCGGTCCCTGTGTCTCTCTCTCGGTCCCTCTGTCTCACTCGGTCACTGTGTCTCTCTCTCGGTCCCTGTGTCTCTCTCTTGCTCCCTGTGTCTCTCTTGGTCCCTGTGTCTCTCTCTCGGTCCCTGTGTCTCCCTCGGTCCATGTGTCTCACTCGGTTCCTGTGTCTCTCTCGGTCCTTGTGTCTCTCCCTCGGTCCCTGTGTCTCTTTCAGTCCCTGTGTCTCTCTCTCGGTCCCTGTGTTTCTCTCGGTCCCTGTGTCTCTCTCGGTCCCTGTGTCTCTCTCAGTCCCTGTGTCTCTCTGGGCCTTGTGTCTCTCTCTCGGTCCCTGTGTCTCTCTCGGTCCCTGTGTCTCTCTCAGTCCCTGTGTCTCTCTGGTCCTTGTGTCTCTCGCTCCGTCCCTGTGTCTCTCTCGGTCCCTGTGTCTCTCTCTCGGTCCCTGTGTCTCTCTCAGTCACTGTCTCTCTCTCAGTCCCTGTGTCTCTCTCGGTCCCTGTGTTTCTCTCCGTCCCTGTGTCTCACTCGGTCCCTGTGTCTCTCTCGGTCCCTGTGTCTCACTCGGTCCCTGTGTCTCTCTCAGTCCCTGTGTCTCTCTCGGTCCCTGTGTCTCTCTCCGTCCCTGTGTCTCACTCGGTCCCTGTGTTTCTCTCTACGTCCTTGTGTCTCTCTCAGTCCCTGTGTCTCTCTCTGGGTCCCTGTGTCTCACTCGGTCCCTGTCACTCTCTCGGTCCATGTGTCTCACTCGGTCCCTGTGTCTCTCTCGGTCCCTGTGTCTCACTCGGTCCCTGTGTCTCTTTCTCGGTCCCTGTCTCTCTCGGTCCCGGTGTCTCTCTCTTGCCCCCTGTGTCTTTCTCGGTCACTGTGTCTCTCCCTGTCCTGTCTATCTCTCTCGGTCCCTGTATCTCTCTCTCACCCCGGTGTCTCTCTCGGTCCTGGTGTCTCTCTCGGTCCCTGTGTCTCTCTCTCGGTCCCTCTATGTCTCTCTCAGTCCCTGTGTCTCTCTCTGTCCCTGTGACTCGCTCAGTCCCTGTGTCTCTCACTCGGTCCCTGTGTCTCTCTCTCGGTCCCTGTGTCTCTCTCTCAGTCCCTGTGACTCTCTCTCGGTCCCTGTGTCTCTCTCTCGGTCCCTGTGACTCTCTCAGTCCCTGTGTCTCTCTCGGTCCCTGTGTCTCTCTCTCGGTCCCTCTATGTCTCTCTCGGACCCTGTGTCTCTCTCTGTCCCTGTGACTCGCTCAGTCCCTGTGTCTCTCACTCGGTCCCTGTGTCTCTCTCAGTCCCTGTCACTCTCTCGGTCCCTGTATCTCACTCGGTCCCTGTGTCTCTCTCGGTCCCTGTGTCTCTCTCGTTCCCTGTGTCTCTTTCTCGGTCCCTGTCTCCCTCTCTCGGTCCCTGTGACTCTCTCGGTACCTGTGTCTCTCTCTAGGTCCTTGTGTCTCACTCGGTCCCTGTCTCTCTCTCGGTGCCTGTGTCTCACTCGGTCCCTGTGTCTCTCTCGCTCGCACCCTATCTCTCTCCCTCGGTCCCTGTGTCTCAATCGGTCCCTGTGTCTCTCTCCCTCGGTCCCTGTGTCTCAATCTGTCCCTGTGTCTCTCTCCCTCGGTCCCTGTGTCTCACTCGGTCCCTGTGTCTCTCACTCGGTCCCTGTGTCTCGCTCTCTTGGACCCTGTCTCTCTCCCTCGTTCCCTGTGTCTCACTCGGTCCCTGTCTCTCTCTCTCGGTCCCTGTCTCTGTCTCGGTCACTCTGTTTCTCTCGGTCCCTGTGTCTCTCTCTCGGTCCCTGTGTCCCTCTCGGTCCCTGTGTCTCTCTCTCGGTCCCTGTGTCTCTCTCTCGGTCCCTGTGTCTCTCTCTTTGTCCTTGTGTCTCTCTCTCGGTCGCTGTGTCTCTCTCTTGCTCCCTGTGTCGCTCACTCGGTCCCTGTATCTCTCTCTCACCCCTGTGTCTCTCTCGGTCCTGGTGTCTCTCTCTCGGTCCCTGTCTCTCTCTCGGTCCCTGTCTCTCTCTCAGTCCCTGTTTCTTTCTCGGTCCCTGTGTCTCTCTCGGTCCCTGTATGTTTCTTTCGGTCCCTGTGTCTCTCTCTCGGTCCCTGTGACTCGCTCAGTCCCTGTGTCGCTCACTCGGTCCCTGTGTCTCTCTCTCGGTCCCTGTGTCTCTCTCTCGGTCCCTCTGTCTCACTCGGTCACTGTGTCTCTCTCTCGGTCCCTGTGTCTCTCTCTTGCTCCCTGTGTCTCTCTTGGTCCCTGTGTCTCTCTTGGTCCCTGTGTCTCCCTCGGTCCATGTGTCTCACTCGGTCCCTGTGTCTCTCTCAGTCCCTGTGTCTCCCTCTCGGTCCCTGTGTTTCTCTCGGTCCCTGTGTCTCTCTTGGTCCCTGTGTCTCTCTCAGTCCCTGTGTCTCTCTGGTCCTTGTGTCTCTCTCTCGGTCCCTGTGTCTCTCTCGGTCCCTGTGTCTCTCTCAGTCCCTGTGTCTCTCTGGTCCTTGTGTGTCTTGCTCGGTCCCTGTGTCTCTCTCGGTCCCTGTGTCTCTCTCAGTCACTGTCTCTCTCTCAGTCCCTGTGTCTCTCTCGGTCCCTGTGTTTCTCTCCGTCCCTGTGTCTCACTCGGTCCCTGTGTCTCTCTCGGTCCCTGTGTCTCACTCGGTCCCTGTGTCTCTCTCAGTCCCTGTGTCTCTCTCGGTCCCTGTGTCTCTCTCCGTCCCTGTGTCTCACTCGGTCCCTGTGTTTCTCTCTACGTCCTTGTGTCTCTCTCAGTCCCTGTGTCTCTCTCTGGGTCCCTGTGTCTCACTCGGTCCCTGTCACTCTCTCGGTCCATGTGTCTCACTCGGTCCCTGTGTCACTCTCGGTCCCTGTGTCTCACTCGGTCCCTGTGTCTCTTTCTCGGTCCCTGTCTCTCTCGGTCCCGGTGTCTCTCTCTTGCCCCCTGTGTCTTTCTCGGTCACTGTGTCTCTCCCTGTCCTGTCTCTCTCTCTCGGTCCCTGTATCTCTCTCTCACCCCGGTGTCTCTCTCGGTCCTGGTGTCTCTCTCGGTCCCTGTGTCTCTCTCTCGGTCCCTCTATGTCTCTCTCAGTCCCTGTGTCTCTCTCTGTCCCTGTGACTCGCTCAGTCCCTGTGTCTCTCACTCGGTCCCTGTGTCTCTCTCTCGGTCCCTGTGTCTCTCTCTCAGTCCCTGTGACTCTCTCTCGGTCCCTGTGTCTCTCTCTCGGTCCCTGTGACTCTCTCAGTCCCTGTGTCTCTCTCGGTCCCTGTGTCTCTCTCTCGGTCCCTCTATGTCTCTCTCGGTCCCTGTGTCTCTCTCTGTCCCTGTGACTCGCTCAGTCCCTGTGTCTCTCACTCGGTCCCTGTGTCTCTCTCAGTCCCTGTCACTCTCTCGGTCCCTGTGTCTCACTCGGTCCCTGTGTCTCTCTCTCGGTCCCTGTGTCTCTCACGGTCCCTGTGTCTCTCTCGTTCCCTGTGTCTCTCTCGGTCCCTGTGTCTCTCTCTCGGTCCCTGTGTCTCTCTCTCGGTCCCTGTGTCTCTCACGGTCCCTGTGTCTCTCTCGGTCCCTGTGTCTCTCACGGTCCCTGTGTCTCTCTCGTTCCCTGTGTCTCTCTCTCGGTCCCTGTGTCTCTCTCTCTGTCCCTGTGTCTCTCTCGGTCCCTCTGTCTCTCTCTCGCTCCCTATCTTTCTCTCTCGGACTATTGTGTCTCTCACTCGGTCCCTGTCTCTCTCTTGGTCCCTGTGTCTCACTCGGTCCCTGTGACTCTCTCGGTACCTGTTTCTCTCTCTAGGTCCCTGTGTCTCTCTCGGTCACTGTGTCTCCCTCGGTCCCTGTGTCTCTCTCTCGGTCCCTGTCTCTCTCTCTCGGTCCCTGTGTATCACTCGGTCCCTGTGTCTCTATCTCGGTCCCTGTCTCTCTATCTCGGTCCCTGTGTCTCTCTCGGTCCCTGTGTCTCTTTCTCGGTCCCTGTCTCCCTCTCTCGGTCCCTGTGACTCTCTCGGTACCTGTGTCTCTCTCTAGGTCCTTGTGTCTCACTCGGTCCCTGTCTCTCTCTCGGTGCCTCTGTCTCACTCTGTCCCTGTGTCTCTCTCGCTCGCACCCTATCTCTTTCCCTCGGTCCCTGTGTCTCAATCGGTCCCTGTGTCTCTCTCCCTCGGTCCCTGTGTCTCACTCGGTCCCTGTGTCTCTCTCTCGGTCCCTGTGTCTCTCACTCCGTCCAAGTGTCTCTCACTCGGTCCCTGTGTCTCGCTCTCTTGGACCCTGTCTCTCTCCCTCGGTCCCTGTGTCTCAATCGGTCCCTGTGTCTCTCTCCCTCGTTCCCTGTGTCTCACTCGGTCCCTGTCTCTCTCTCTCGGTCCCTGTCTCTGTCTCGGTCACTCTGTTTCTCTCGGTCCCTGTGTCTCTCTCTCGGTCCCTGTGTCCCTCTCGGTCCCTGTGTCTCTCTCTCGGTCCCTGTGTCTCTCTCTCGGTCCCTGTGTCTCTCTCTTGCTCCCTGTGTCGCTCACTCGGTCCCTGTATCTCTCTCTCACCCCTGTGTCTCTCTCGGTCCTGGTGTCTCTCTCTCGGTCCCTGTCTCTCTCTCGGTCCCTGTCTCTCTCTCAGTCCCTGTTTCTCTCTCGGTCCCTGTGTCTCTCTCGGTCCCTGTATGTTTCTTTCGGTCCCTGTGTCTCTCTCGGTCCCTGTGACTCGCTCAGTCCCTGTGTCGCTCACTCGGTCCCTGTGTCTCTCTCTCGGTCCCTGTGTCTCTCTCTCGGTCCCTCTGTCTCACTCGGTCACTGTGTCTCTCTCTCGGTCCCTGTGTCTCTCTCTTGCTCCCTGTGTCTCTCTTGGTCCCTGTGTCTCTCTCTCGGTCCCTGTGTCTCCCTCGGTCCATGTGTCTCACTCGGTTCCTGTGTCTCTCTCGGTCCTTGTGTCTCTCCCTCGGTCCCTGTGTCTCTTTCAGTCCCTTTGTCTCTCTCTCGGTCCCTGTGTTTCTCTCGGTCCCTGTGTCTCTCTCGGTCCCTGTGTCTCTCTCAGTCCCTGTGTCTCTCTGGTCCTTGTGTCTCTCTCTCGGTCCCTGTGTCTCTCTCGGTCCCTGTGTCTCTCTCAGTCCCTGTGTCTCTCTGGTCCTTGTGTCTCTCGCTCCGTCCCTGTGTCTCTCTCGGTCCCTGTGTCTCTCTCTCGGTCCCTGTGTCTCTCTCAGTCACTGTCTCTCTCTCAGTCCCTGTGTCTCTCTCGGTCCCTGTGTTTCTCTCCGTCCCTGTGTCTCACTCGGTCCCTGTGTCTCTCTCGGTCCCTGTGTCTCACTCGGTCCCTGTGTCTCTCTCAGTCCCTGTGTCTCTCTCGGTCCCTGTGTCTCTCTCCGTCCCTGTGTCTCACTCGGTCCCTGTGTTTCTCTCTACGTCCTTGTGTCTCTCTCAGTCCCTGTGTCTCTCTCTGGGTCCCTGTGTCTCACTCGGTCCCTGTCACTCTCTCGGTCCATGTGTCTCACTCGGTCCCTGTGTCTCTCTCGGTCCCTGTGTCTCACTCGGTCCCTGTGTCTCTTTCTCGGTCCCTGTCTCTCTCGGTCCCGGTGTCTCTCTCTTGCCCCCTGTGTCTTTCTCGGTCACTGTGTCTCTCCCTGTCCTGTCTATCTCTCTCGGTCCCTGTATCTCTCTCTCACCCCGGTGTCTCTCTCGGTCCTGGTGTCTCTCTCGGTCCCTGTGTCTCTCTCTCGGTCCCTCTATGTCTCTCTCAGTCCCTGTGTCTCTCTCTGTCCCTGTGACTCGCTCAGTCCCTGTGTCTCTCACTCGGTCCCTGTGTCTCTCTCTCGGTCCCTGTGTCTCTCTCTCAGTCCCTGTGACTCTCTCTCGGTCCCTGTGTCTCTCTCTCGGTCCCTGTGACTCTCTCAGTCCCTGTGTCTCTCTCGGTCCCTGTGTCTCTCTCTCGGTCCCTCTATGTCTCTCTCGGACCCTGTGTCTCTCTCTGTCCCTGTGACTCGCTCAGTCCCTGTGTCTCTCACTCGGTCCCTGTGTCTCTCTCAGTCCCTGTCACTCTCTCGGTCCCTGTATCTCACTCGGTCCCTGTGTCTCTCTCGGTCCCTGTGTCTCTCTCGTTCCCTGTGTCTCTTTCTCGGTCCCTGTCTCCCTCTCTCGGTCCCTGTGACTCTCTCGGTACCTGTGTCTCTCTCTAGGTCCTTGTGTCTCACTCGGTCCCTGTCTCTCTCTCGGTGCCTGTGTCTCACTCGGTCCCTGTGTCTCTCTCGCTCGCACCCTATCTCTCTCCCTCGGTCCCTGTGTCTCAATCGGTCCCTGTGTCTCTCTCCCTCGGTCCCTGTGTCTCAATCTGTCCCTGTGTCTCTCTCCCTCGGTCCCTGTGTCTCACTCGGTCCCTGTGTCTCTCACTCGGTCCCTGTGTCTCGCTCTCTTGGACCCTGTCTCTCTCCCTCGTTCCCTGTGTCTCACTCGGTCCCTGTCTCTCTCTCTCTGTCCCTGTCTCTGTCTCGGTCACTCTGTTTCTCTCGGTCCCTGTGTCTCTCTCTCGGTCCCTGTGTCCCTCTCGGTCCCTGTGTCTCTCTCTCGGTCCCTGTGTCTCTCTCTCGGTCCCTGTGTCTCTCTCTTTGTCCCTGTGTCTCTCTCTCGGTCGCTGTGTCTCTCTCTTGCTCCCTGTGTCGCTCACTCGGTCCCTGTATCTCTCTCTCACCCCTGTGTCGCTCTCGGTCCTGGTGTCTCTCTCTCGGTCCCTGTCTCTCTCTCGGTCCCTGTCTCTCTCTCAGTCCCTGTTTCTTTCTCGGTCCCTGTGTCTCTCTCGGTCCCTGTATGTTTCTTTCGGTCCCTGTGTCTCTCTCTCGGTCCCTGTGACTCGCTCAGTCCCTGTGTCGCTCACTCGGTCCCTGTGTCTCTCTCTCGGTCCCTGTGTCTCTCTCTCGGTCCCTCTGTCTCACTCGGTCACTGTGTCTCTCTCTCGGTCCCTGTGTCTCTCTCTTGCTCCCTGTGTCTCTCTTGGTCCCTCTGTCTCTCTCGGTCCCTGTGTCTCCCTCGGTCCATGTGTCTCACTCGGTCCCTGTGTCTCTCTCGGTCCTTGTGTCTCTCTTTCGGTCCCTGTGTCTCTCTCAGTCCCTGTGTCTCCCTCTCGGTCCCTGTGTTTCTCTCGGTCCCTGTGTCTCTCTTGGTCCCTGTGTCTCTCTCAGTCCCTGTGTCTCTCTGGTCCTTGTGTCTCTCTCTCGGTCCCTGTGTCTCTCTCGGTCCCTGTGTCTCTCTCAGTCCCTGTGTCTCTCTGGTCCTTGTGTGTCTTGCTCGGTCCCTGTGTCTCTCTCGGTCCCTGTGTCTCTCTCTCGGTCCCTGTGTCTCTCTCAGTCACTGTCTCTCTCTCAGTCCCTGTGTCTCTCTCGGTCCCTGTGTTTCTCTCCGTCCCTGTGTCTCACTCGGTCCCTGTGTCTCTCTCGGTCCCTGTGTCTCACTCGGTCCCTGTGTCTCTCTCGGTCCCTGTGTCTCTCTCGGTCCCTGTGTCTCTTTCCGTCCCTGTGTCTCACTCGGTCCCTGTGTTTCTCTCTACGTCCTTGTGTCTCTCTCAGTCCCTGTGTCTCTCTCTGGGTCCCTGTGTCTCACTCGGTCCCTGTCACTCTCTCGGTCCATGTGTCTCACTCGGTCCCTGTGTCTCTCTCGGTCCCTGTGTCTCACTCGGTCCCTGTGTCTCTTTCTCGGTCCCTGTCTCTCTCGGTCCCGGTGTCTCTCTCTTGCCCCCTGTGTCTTTCTCGGTCACTGTGTCTCTCCCTGTCCTGTCTCTCTCTCTCGGTCCCTGTATCTCTCTCTCACCCCGGTGTCTCTCTCGGTCCTGGTGTCTCTCTCGGTCCCTGTGTCTCTCTCTCGGTCCCTCTATGTCTCTCTCAGTCCCTGTGTCTCTCTCTGTCCCTGTGACTCGCTCAGTCCCTGTGTCTCTCACTCGGTCCCTGTGTCTCTCTCTCGGTCCCTGTGTCTCTCTCTCAGTCCCTGTGACTCTCTCTCGGTCCCTGTGTCTCTCTCTCGGTCCCTGTGACTCTCTCAGTCCCTGTGTCTCTCTCGGTCCCTGTGTCTCTCTCTCGGTCCCTCTATGCACGTGCTCACTGTGTACTGTGACTCGCTCAGTCCCTGTGTCTCTCACTTGGTCCCTGTGTCTCTCTCAGTCCCTGTCACTCTCTCGGTCCCTGTGTCTCACTCGGTCCCTGTGTCTCTCTCTCGGTCCCTGTGTCTCTCACGGTCCCTGTGTCTCTCTCGTTCCCTGTGTCTCTCTCGGTCCCTGTGTCTCTCTCTCGGTCCCTGTGTCTCTCACGGTCCCTGTGTCTCTCTCGGTCCCTGTGTCTCTCACGGTCCCTGTGTCTCTCTCGGTCCCTGTGTCTCACTCGGTCCCTGTGTCTCTCTCGGTCTCTTGTGTCTCTCTCTCTCGGTCCCTGTGTCTCTCTCGGTCCCTATGTCTCTCTCTCGGTCCCTGTGTCTCTCTCGGTCCCTATGTCTCTCTCTCGGTCCCTGTGTCTCTCACGGTCCCTGTGTCTCTCTCGGTCCCTGTGTTCTCCTGGTGTCTCACTCGGTCCCTGTATCTATCTCGGTCCTTGTGTCTCTCTCTCGGTCCCTGAGTCTCTCTCGGTCCTTGTCTCTCTCTCTCAGTCCCACTGTCTCTCTCGGTCCCTCTGTCTCTCTCTCGCTCCCTATCTTTCTCTCTCGGACTATTGTTTCTCTCTCTCGGTCCCTGTGTCTCTCACTCGGTCCCTGTCTCTCTCTTGGTCCCTGTGTCTCACTCGGGTCCCTGTGACTCTCTCGGTACCTGTGTCTCTCTCTAGGTCCTTGTGTCTCACTCGGTCCCTGTCTCTCTCTCGTTCCCTGTGTCTCACTCGGTCCCGGTGTCTCTCTCTCGGTCCCTGTCTCTCTCTCTCGGTCCCTGTGTCTCTCTCGGTCCCTGTGTCTCTCTCTCAGTCCCTGTGTCTCTCTCTCGGTCCCTGTCTCTCTATCTCTGTCCCTGTGTCTCTCTTGGTCCCTGTGTCTCTTTCTCGGTCCCTGTCTCCCTCTCTCGGTCCCTGTGACTCTCTCGGTACCTGTGTCTCTCTCTAGGTCCTTGTGTCTCACTCGGTCCCTGTCTCTCTCTCAGTCCCTGTGTCTCACTCTGTCCCTGTGTCTCTCTCTCGGTCCCTGTCTCTCTCCCTCGGTCCCTGTGTCTCACTCGGTCCCTGTGTCTCACTCGGTCCCTGTGTTTCTCTCTAGGTCCTTGTGTCTCTCTCAGTCCCTGTGTCTCACTCGGTCCCTGTGTCTCTCTCTCGGTCCCTATCTCTCTATCTCGGTCCCTGTCTCTCTCTCTCAGTCACTCTGTTTCTCTCGGTCCCTGTGTCTTTCTCGGTCACTGTCTCTCTCCCTGTCCTGTCTCTCTCTCTCACCCCGGTGTCTCTCTCGGTCCTGGTGTCTCTCTTGGTCCCTGTGTCTCTCTCTCAGTCCCTGTGTTTCTCTCTCGGTGCCTGTGTCTCTCTCTCGGTCCCTGTGACTCTCTCAGTCCTGTGTCTCACTCGGTCCCTGTGTCTCTCTCTCGGTCCCTCTATGTCTCTCTCGGTCCCTGTGTCTCTCTCTGTCCCTGTGACTCGCTCAGTCCCTGTGTCTCTCACTTGGTCCCTGTGTCTCTCTCTCGGTCCCTGTGTCTCTCTCTCAGTCCCTGTGACTCTCTCTCGGTCCCTGTGTCTCTCTCTCTCGGTCCCTGTGACTCTCTCAGTCCCTGTGTCTCTCTCGGTCCCTGTGTCTCTCTCTCGGTCCCTCTATGTCTCTCTCGGTCCCTGTGTCTCTCTCTGTCCCTGTGACTCGCTCAGTCCCTGTGTCTCTCACTCGGTCCCTGTGTCTCTCTCTCGGTCCTGTGTCTCTCTCTCAGTCCCTGTGACTCTCTCTCGTCCCTGTGTCTCTCTCTCGGTCCCTGTGACTCTCTCAGTCCCTGTGTCTCTCTCGGTCCCTGTGTCTCACTCGGTCCCTGTGTCTCTCTCTCGGACCCTGTGTCTCTCTCTCGGTCCCTGTCTCTCTCTCTCGGTCCCTGTGTCTCACTCGGTCCCTGTGTCTCTCTCTCGGACCCTGTGTCTCTCTCTCGGTCCCTGTGTCCCTCTCGGTCCCTGTGTCTCCCTCTCACCCCTGTGTCTCCCTCTCACCCCTGTGTCTCAGTCGGTCCCTGTGTCTCTCTCGTTCCCTGTCTCTCTCTCAGTCCCTGTGTCTCTCTCTCGGTCCGTGTGTCTCTCTCTCTCAATCCCTGATTCTCTCTCGGTCCCTGTGTCTCTCTCAGTCCCTGTCTCTCTCTCTCGGTCCCTGTGTCTCTCTCGGTCCCTATGTCTCTCTCTCGGTCCCTGTGTCTCTCTCTCGGTCCCTGTGTCTCTCTCGTTCCCTGTGTCTCTCTCAGTCCCTGTCTCTCTCTCTCAGTCCCTGTGTCTCTCTCGTTCCCTGTGTCTCTCTCTCGGTCCCTGTGTCTCTCTCTCTGTCCCTGTGTCTCTCTCGGTCCCTCTGTCTCTCTCTCGCTCCCTATCTTTCTCTCTCGGACTATTGTGTCTCTCTCTCGGTCCCTGTGTCTCTCTCGGTCCCTCTGTCTCTCTCTCGCTCCCTATCTTTCTCTCTCGGACTATTGTGTCTCTCACTCGGTCCCTGTCTCTCTCTTGGTCCCTGTGTCTCACTCGGTCCCTGTGACTCTCTCGGTACCTGTTTCTCTCTCTAGGTCCCTGTGTCTCTCTCGGTCACTGTGTCTCCCTCGGTCCCTGTGTCTCTCTCTCGGTCCCTGTCTCTCTCTCTCGGTCCCTGTGTATCACTCGGTCCCTGTGTCTCTATCTCGGTCCCTGTCTCTCTATCTCGGTCCCTGTGTCTCTCTCGGTCCCTGTGTCTCTTTCTCGGTCCCTGTCTCCCTCTCTCGGTCCCTGTGACTCTCTCGGTACCTGTGTCTCTCTCTAGGTCCTTGTGTCTCACTCGGTCCCTGTCTCTCTCTCGGTGCCTGTGTCTCACTCGGTCCCTGTGTCTCTCTCGCTCGCACCCTATCTCTTTCCCTCGGTCCCTGTGTCTCAATCGGTCCCTGTGTCTCTCTCCCTCGGTCCCTGTGTCTCACTCGGTCCCTGTGTCTCTCTCTCGGTCCCTGTGTCTCTCACTCCGTCCAAGTGTCTCTCACTCGGTCCCTGTGTCTCGCTCTCTTGGACCCTGTCTCTCTCCCTCGGTCCCTGTGTCTCAATCGGTCCCTGTGTCTCTCTCCCTCGTTCCCTGTGTCTCACTCGGTCCCTGTCTCTCTCTCTCGGTCCCTGTCTCTGTCTCGGTCACTCTGTTTCTCTCGGTCCCTGTGTCTCTCTCTCGGTCCCTGTGTCCCTCTCGGTCCCTGTGTCTCTCTCTCGGTCCCTGTGTCTCTCTCTCGGTCCCTGTGTCTCTCTCTTTGTCCCTGTGTCTCTCTCTCGGTCGCTGTGTCTCTCTCTTGCTCCCTGTGTCGCTCACTCGGTCCCTGTATCTCTCTCTCACCCCTGTGTCTCTCTCGGTCCTGGTGTCTCTCTCTCGGTCCCTGTCTCTCTCTCGGTCCCTGTCTCTCTCTCAGTCCCTGTTTCTCTCTCGGTCCCTGTGTCTCTCTCGGTCCCTGTATGTTTCTTTCGGTCCTTGTGTCTCTCTCGGTCCCTGTGACTCGCTCAGTCCCTGTGTCGCTCACTCGGTCCCTGTGCCTCTCTCTCGGTCCCTGTGTCTCTCTCTCGGTCCCTCTGTCTCACTCGTTCACTGTGTCTCTCTCTCGGTCCCTGTGTCTCTCTCTTGCTCCCTGTGTCTCTCTTGGTCCCTGTGTCTCTCTCTCGGTCCCTGTGTCTCCCTCGGTCCATGTGTCTCACTCGGTCCCTGTGTCTCTCTCGGTCCTTGTGTCTCTCTCTCGGTCCCTGTGTCTCTTTCAGTCCCTGTGTCTCTCTCTCGGTCCCTGTGTTTCTCTCGGTCCCTGTGTCTCTCTCGGTCCCTGTGTCTCTCTCAGTCCCTGTGTCTCTCTGGTCCTTGTGTCTCTCTCTCGGTCCCTGTGTCTCTCTCGGTCCCTGTGTCTCTCTCAGTCCCTGTGTCTCTCTGGTCCTTGTGTCTCTCGCTCCGTCCCTGTGTCTCTCTCGGTCCCTGTGTCTCTCTCTCGGTCCCTGTGTCTCTCTCAGTCACTGTCTCTCTCTCAGTCCCTGTGTCTCTCTCGGTCCCTGTGTTTCTCTCCGTCCCTGTGTCTCACTCGGTCCCTGTGTCTCTCTCGGTCCCTGTGTCTCACTCGGTCCCTGTGTCTCTCTCAGTCCCTGTGTCTCTCTCGGTCCCTGTGTCTCTCTCCGTCCCTGTGTCTCACTCGGTCCCTGTGTTTCTCTCTACGTCCTTGTGTCTCTCTCAGTCCCTGTGTCTCTCTCTGGGTCCCTGTGTCTCACTCGGTCCCTGTCACTCTCTCGGTCCATGTGTCTCACTCGGTCCCTGTGTCTCTCTCGGTCCCTGTGTCTCACTCGGTCCCTGTGTCTCTTTCTCGGTCCCTGTCTCTCTCGGTCCCGGTGTCTCTCTCTTGCCCCCTGTGTCTTTCTCGGTCACTGTGTCTCTCCCTGTCCTGTCTATCTCTCTCGGTCCCTGTATCTCTCTCTCACCCCGGTGTCTCTCTCGGTCCTGGTGTCTCTCTCGGTCCCTGTGTCTCTCTCTCGGTCCCTCTATGTCTCTCTCAGTCCCTGTGTCTCTCTCTGTCCCTGTGACTCGCTCAGTCCCTGTGTCTCTCACTCGGTCCCTGTGTCTCTCTCTCGGTCCCTGTGTCTCTCTCTCAGTCCCTGTGACTCTCTCTCGGTCCCTGTGTCTCTCTCTCGGTCCCTGTGACTCTCTCAGTCCCTGTGTCTCTCTCGGTCCCTGTGTCTCTCTCTCGGTCCCTCTATGTCTCTCTCGGACCCTGTGTCTCTCTCTGTCCCTGTGACTCGCTCAGTCCCTGTGTCTCTCACTCGGTCCCTGTGTCTCTCTCAGTCCCTGTCACTCTCTCGGTCCCTGTATCTCACTCGGTCCCTGTGTCTCTCTCTCGGTCCCTGTGTCTCTCTCGGTCCCTGTGTCTCTCTCGTTCCCTGTGTCTCTCTCGGTCCCTGTGTCTCTCTCTCGGTCCCTGTGTCTCTCACGGTCCCTGTGTCTCTCTCGGTCCCTGTGTCTCTCACGGTCCCTGTGTCTCTCTCGGTCCCTGTGTCTCACTCGGTCCCTGTGTCTCTCTCGGTCCTTGTGTCTCTCTCTCGGTCCCTGTGTCTCTCTCGGTCCCTATGTCTCTCTCTCGGTCCCTGTGTCTCTCTCGGTCCCTATGTCTCTCTCTCGGTCCCTGTGTCTCTCACGGTCCCTGTGTCTCTCTCGGTCCCTGTGTCTCACTCGGTCCCTGTGTCTCTCTCGGTCCTTGTGTCTCTCTCTCGGTCCCTGAGTCTCTCTCGGTCCTTGTCTCTCTCTCTCAGTCCCACTGTCTCTCTCGGTCCCTCTGTCTCTCTCTCGCTCCCTATCTTTCTCTCTCGGACTATTGTGTCTCTCTCTCGGTCCCTGTGTCTCTCACTCGGTCCCTGTCTCTCTCTTGGTCCCTGTGTCTCACTCGGTCCCTGTGACTCTCTCGGTACCTGTGTCTCTCTCTAGGTCCTTGTGTCTCACTCGGTCCCTGGCTCTCTCTCGTTCCCTGTGTCTCACTCGGTCCCGGTGTCTCTCTCTCGGTCCCTGTCTCTCTCTCTCGGTCCCTGTGTCTCTCTCGGTCCCTGTGTCTCTCTCTCAGTCCCTGTGTCTCTCTCTCGGTCCCTCTATGTCTCTCTCGGTCCCTGTGTCTCTCTCTGTCCCTGTGACTCGCTCAGTCCCTGTGTCTCTCACTCGGTCCCTGTGTCTCTCTCAGTCCCTGTCACTCTCTCGGTCCCTGTGTCTCACTCGGTCCCTGTGTCTCTCTCTCGGTCCCTGTGTCTCTCTCGGTCCCTGTGTCTCTCTCGTTCCCTGTGTCTCTCTCGGTCCCTGTGTCTCTCTCTCGGTCCCTGTGTCTCTCACGGTCCCTGTGTCTCTCTCGGTCCCTGTGTCTCTCACGGTCCCTGTGTCTCTCTCGGTCCCTGTGTCTCACTCGGTCCCTGTGTCTCTCTCGGTCCTTGTGTCTCTCTCTCGGTCCCTGTGTCTCTCTCGGTCCCTATGTCTCTCTCTCGGTCCCTGTGTCTCTCTCGGTCCCTATGTCTCTCTCTCGGTCCCTGTGTCTCTCACGGTCCCTGTGTCTCTCTCGGTCCCTGTGTCTCACTCGGTCCCTGTGTCTCTCTCGGTCCTTGTGTCTCTCTCTCGGTCCCTGAGTCTCTCTCGGTCCTTGTCTCTCTCTCTCAGTCCCACTGTCTCTCTCGGTCCCTCTGTCTCTCTCTCGCTCCCTATCTTTCTCTCTCGGACTATTGTGTCTCTCTCTCGGTCCCTGTGTCTCTCACTCGGTCCCTGTCTCTCTCTTGGTCCCTGTGTCTCACTCGGTCCCTGTGACTCTCTCGGTACCTGTGTCTCTCTCTAGGTCCTTGTGTCTCACTCGGTCCCTGGCTCTCTCTCGTTCCCTGTGTCTCACTCGGTCCCGGTGTCTCTCTCTCGGTCCCTGTCTCTCTCTCTCGGTCCCTGTGTCTCTCTCGGTCCCTGTGTCTCTCTCTCAGTCCCTGTGTCTCTCTCTCGGTCCCTGTCTCTCTATCTCTGTCCCTGTGTCTCTCTTGGTCCCTGTGTCTCTTTCTCGGTCCCTGTCTCCCTCTCTCGGTCCCTGTGACTCTCTCGGTACCTGTGTCTCTCTCTAGGTCCTTGTGTCTCACTCGGTCCCTGTCTCTCTCTCAGTCCCTGTGTCTCACTCGGTCCCTGTGTCTCTCTCTCGGTCCCTGTCTCTCTCCCTCGGTCCCTGTGTCTCACTCGGTCCCTGTGTCTCACTCGGTCCCTGTGATTCTCTCTAGGTCCTTGTGTCTCTCTCAGTCCCTGTGTCTCACTCGGTCCCTGTGTCTCTCTCTCGGTCCCTATCTCTCTATCTCGGTCCCTGTCTCTCTCTCTCAGTCACTCTGTTTCTCTCGGTCCCTGTGTCTTTCTCGGTCACTGTCTCTCTCCCTGTCCTGTCTCTCTCTCTCACCCCGGTGTCTCTCTCGGTCCTGGTGTCTCTCTTGGTCCCTGTGTCTCTCTCTCAGTCCCTGTGTTTCTCTCTCGGTGCCTGTGTCTCTCTCTCGGTCCCTGTGACTCCCTCAGTCCCTGTGTCTCACTCGGTCCCTGTGTCTCTCTCTCGGTCCCTCTATGTCTCTCTCGGTCCCTGTGTCTCTCTCTGTCCCTGTGACTCGCTCAGTCCCTGTGTCTCTCACTCGGTCCCTGTGTCTCTCTCTCGGTCCCTGTGTCTCTCTCTCAGTTCCTTTTGACTCTCTCTCGGTCCCTGTGTCTCTCTCTCTCGGTCCCTGTGACTCTCTCAGTCCCTGTGTCTCTCTCGGTCCCTGTGTCTCTCTCTCGGTCCCTCTACGTCTCTCTCGGTCCCTGTGTCTCTCTCTGTCCCTGTGACTCGCTCAGTCCCTGTGTCTCTCACTCGGTCCCTGTGTCTCTCTCTCGGTCCCTGTGTCTCTCTCTCAGTCCCTGTGACTCTCTCTCGGTCCCTGTGTCTCTCTCTCGGTCCCTGTGACTCTCTCAGTCCCTGTGTCTCTCTCGGTCCCTGTGTCTCTCTCTCGGTCCCTCTATGTCTCTCTCGGTCCCTGTGTCTCTCTCGGTCCCTGTGTCTCACTCGGTCCCTGTGTCTCTCTCTCGGACCCTGTGTCTCTCTCTCGGTCCCTGTCTCTCTCTCTCGGTCCCTGTGTCTCACTCGGTCCCTGTGTCTCTCTCTCGGACCCTGTGTCTCTCTCTCGGTCCCTGTGTCCCTCTCGGTCCCTGTGTCTCCCTCTCACCCCTGTGTCTCCCTCTCACCCCTGTGTCTCAGTCGGTCCCTGTGTCTCTCTCGTTCCCTGTCTCTCTCTCAGTCCCTGTGTCTCTCTCTCGGTCCGTGTGTCTCTCTCTCTCAATCCCTGATTCTCTCTCGGTCCCTGTGTCTCTCTCAGTCCCTGTCTCTCACTCTCGGTCCCTGTGTCTCTCTCGGTCCCTATGTCTCTCTCTCGGTCCCTGTGTCTCTCACGGTCCCTGTGTCTCTCTCGGTCCCTGTGTCTCACTCGGTCCCTGTGTCTCTCTCGGTCCTTGTGTCTCTCTCTCGGTCCCTCAGTCTCTCTCGGTCCTTGTCTCTCTCTCTCAGTCCCACTGTCTCTCTCGGTCCCTCTGTCTCTCTCTCACTCCCTATCTTTCTCTCTCGGACTATTGTGTCTCTCTCTCGGTCCCTGTGTCTCACTCGGTCCCTCTGTCTCTCTCTCGGTCCCTGTCTCTCTCTCTCGGTCCCTCTGTCTCTCTCGGTCCCTGTGTCTATCTCTCGGTCCCTCTGTATATCTCTCGGTCCCTGTGTCTCTCTCTCGGTCCCTGTGTCTCTCTCTCGGTCCCTTTGTCTCTCTCGGTCCCTGTGTCTATCTCTGGGTCCCTGTGTCTCTCTCAGTCCCTGTGTCACTCTCTCGGTCCCTGTGTCTCTCTCTCGGTCCCTGTGTCCCTCTCGGTTCCTGTGTCTCTCTCTCGTTCCCTGTGTCTCTCACTCGTTCCCTGTGTCTCTCACTCGGTCCCTGTGCCCCTCTCGGTCCCTGTGTCTCTCTATCGGTCCCTGTGTCTCTCACTCGGTCCCTGTGTCTCTCACTCGGTCCCTGTCTCTCGCTCTCTTGGACCCTGTCTCTCTCCCTCGTTCCCTGTGTCTCACTCGGTCCCTGTCTCTCTCTCTCGGTCCCTGTGTCTCTCTCTCGGTCACTCTGTTTCTCTCGGTCCCTGTGTCTCTCTCTCGGTCCCTGTGTCCCTCTCACCCCTGTGTCTCTCACTCCGTCCCAGTGTCTCTCACTCGGTCCCTGTGTCTCGCTCTCTTGGACCCTGTCTCTCTCTCGGTCCCTGTGTCTCTCTCTTTGTCCCTGTGTCTTTCTCGGTCCCTGTGTCTCTCTCAGTCCCTGTGACTGTCTCTCGGTCCCTGTGTCTCTCTTGGTCCCTGTGTCTCTCTCTCGGTCCCTGTGTCTCCCGTGGTCCGTGTGTCTCACTCGGTCCCTGTGTATCTCTCTTGGTCCCTGAGACTCTCTCAGTCCCTGTGTCTCTCTCTCGGTCCCTGTGTCTCTCTCGGTCCCTGTGTCTCTCTCTCGGTCCCTGTGACTCGCTCAGTCCCTGTGTCGCTCACTCGGTTCCTGTATCTCACTCTCACCCCTGTGTCTCTCTCGGTCCTGGTATCTCTCTTGGTCCCTGTGTCTCTCTGTCTCAGTCCCTGTGTCTCTCTCTCGGTGCCTGTGTCTCTCTCTCGGTCCCTATGACTCTCTCAGTCCCTGTGTCTCTCTCGGTCCCTGTGTTTCTCTCTCGGTCCCTGTGTCTCTCTCGGTCCCTGTGACTCGCTCAGTCCCTGTGTCTCTCTCTCTGTCCCTGTGTCTCTCTCGGTCCCTGTGTCTCACTCGGTCCCTATGTCTCTCTCTCTCAGTCCCTGTCTCTCACTCGGTCCCTGTGTCTCTCTCAGTCCCTGTGTCTCTCTCGGTCCCTGTGTCTCTCTCCGTCCCTGTGTCTCACTCGGTCCCTGTGTTTCTCTCTACGTCCTTGTGTCTCTCTCAGTCCCTGTGTCTCTCTCTGGGTCCCTGTGTCTCACTCGGTCCCTGTCACTCTCTCGGTCCATGTGTCTCACTCGGTCCCTGTGTCTCTCTCGGTCCCTGTGTCTCACTCGGTCCCTGTGTCTCTTTCTCGGTCCCTGTCTCTCTCGGTCCCGGTGTCTCTCTCTTGCCCCCTGTGTCTTTCTCGGTCACTGTGTCTCTCCCTGTCCTGTCTCTCTCTCTCGGTCCCTGTATCTCTCTCTCAACCCGGTGTCTCTCTCGGTCCTGGTGTCTCTCTCGGTCCCTGTGTCTCTCTCTCGGTCCCTCTATGTCTCTCTCAGTCCCTGTGTCTCTCTCTGTCCCTGTGACTCGCTCAGTCCCTGTGTCTCTCACTCGGTCCCTGTGTCTCTCTCTCGGTCCCTGTGTCTCTCTCTCAGTCCCTGTGACTCTCTCTCGGTCCCTGTGTCTCTCTCTCGGTCCCTGTGACTCTCTCAGTCCCTGTGTCTCTCTCGGTCCCTGTGTCTCTCTCTCGGTCCCTCTATGTCTCTCTCGGTCCCTGTGTCTCTCTCTGTCCCTGTGACTCGCTCAGTCCCTGTGTCTCTCACTCGGTCCCTGTGTCTCTCTCAGTCCCTGTCACTCTCTCGGTCCCTGTGTCTCACTCGGTCCCTGTGTCTCTCTCTCGGTCCCTGTGTCTCTCTCGGTCCCTGTGTCTCTCTCGTTCCCTGTGTCTCTCTCGGTCCCTGTGTCTCTCTCTCGGTCCCTGTGTCTCTCACGGACCCTGTGTCTCTCTCGGTCCCTGTGTCTCTCACGGTCCCTGTGTCTCTCTCGGTCCCTGTGTCTCACTCGGTCCCTGTGTCTCTCTCGGTCCTTGTGTCTCTCTCTCGGTCCCTGTGTCTCTCTCGGTCCCTATGTCTCTCTCTCGGTCCCTGTGTCTCTCTCGGTCCCTATGTCTCTCTCTCGGTCCCTGTGTCTCTCACGGTCCCTGTGTCTCTCTCGGTCCCTGTGTCTCTCACGGTCCCTGTGTCTCTCTCGGTCCCTGTGTCTCACTCGGTCCCTGTGACTCTCTCGGTACCTGTGTCTCTCTCTAGGTCCTTGTGTCTCACTCGGTCCCTGTCTCTCTCTCGTTCCCTGTGTCTCACTCGGTCCCGGTGTCTCTCTCTCGGTCCCTGTCTCTCTCTCTCGGTCCCTGTGTCTCTCTCGGTCCCTGTGTCTCTCTCTCAGTCCCTGTGTCTCTCTCTCGGTCCCTGTCTCTCTATCTCTGTCCCTGTGTCTCTCTTGGTCCCTGTGTCTCTTTCTCGGTCCCTGTCTCCCTCTCTCGGTCCCTGTGACTCTCTCGGTACCTGTGTCTCTCTCTAGGTCCTTGTGTCTCACTCGGTCCCTGTCTCTCTCTCAGTCCCTGTGTCTCACTCGGTCCCTGTGTCTCTCTCTCGGTCCCTGTCTCTCTCCCTCGGTCCCTGTGTCTCACTCGGTCCCTGTGTCTCACTCGGTCCCTGTATTTCTCTCTAGGTCCTTGTGTCTCTCTCAGTCCCTGTGTCTCACTCGGTCCCTGTGTCTCTCTCTCGGTCCCTATCTCTCTATCTCGGTCCCTGTCTCTCTCTCTCAGTCACTCTGTTTCTCTCGGTCCCTGTGTCTTTCTCGGTCACTGTCTCTCTCCCTGTCCTGTCTCTCTCTCTCACCCCGGTGTCTCTCTCGGTCCTGGTGTCTCTCTTGGTCCCTGTGTCTCTCTCTCAGTCCCTGTGTTTCTCTCTCGGTGCCTGTGTCTCTCTCTCGGTCCCTGTGACTCTCTCAGTCCCTGTGTCTCACTCGGTCCCTGTGTCTCTCTCTCGGTCCCTCTATGTCTCTCTCGGTCCCTGTGTCTCTCTCTGTCCCTGTGACTCGCTCAGTCCCTGTGTCTCTCACTCGGTCCCTGTGTCTCTCTCTCGGTCCCTGTGTCTCTCTCTCAGTCCCTGTGACTCTCTCTCGGTCCCTGTGTCTCTCTCTCTCGGTCCCTGTGACTCTCTCAGTCCCTGTGTCTCTCTCGGTCCCTGTGTCTCTCTCTCGGTCCCTCTATGTCTCTCTCGGTCCCTGTGTCTCTCTCTGTCCCTGTGACTCGCTCAGTCCCTGTGTCTCTCACTCGGTCCCTGTGTCTCTCTCTCGGTCCCTGTGTCTCTCTCTCAGTCCCTGTGACTCTCTCTCGGTCCCTGTGTCTCTCTCTCGGTCCCTGTGACTCTCTCAGTCCCTGTGTCTCTCTCGGTACCTGTGTCTCACTCTCGGTCCCTCTATGTCTCGGTCCCTGTGTCTCTCTCGGTCCCTGTGTCTCACTTGGTCCCTGTGTCTCTCTCTCGGACCCTGTGTCTCTCTCTCGGTCCCTGTCTCTCTCTCTCGGTCCCTGTGTCTCACTCGGTCCCTGTGTCTCTCTCTCGGACCCTGTGTCTCTCTCTCGGTCCCTGTGTCCCTCTCGGTCCCTGTGTCTCCCTCTCACCCCTGTGTCTCCCTCTCACCCCTGTGTCTCAGTCGGTCCCTGTGTCTCTCTCGTTCCCTGTCTCTCTCTCAGTCCCTGTGTCTCTCTCTCGGTCCGTGTGTCTCTCTCTCTCAATCCCTGATTCTCTCTCGGTCCCTGTGTCTCTCTCAGTCCCTGTCTCTCTCTCTCGGTCCCTGTGTCTCTCTCGGTCCCTATGTCTCTCTCTCGGTCCCTGTGTCTCTCACGGTCCCTGTGTCTCTCTCGGTCCCTGTGTCTCACTCGGTCCCTGTGTCTCTCTCGGTCCTTGTGTCTCTCTCTCGGTCCCTCAGTCTCTCTCGGTCCTTGTCTCTCTCTCTCAGTCCCACTGTCTCTCTCGGTCCCTCTGTCTCTCTCTCGCTCCCTATCTTTCTCTCTCGGACTATTGTGTCTCTCTCTCGGTCCCTGTGTCTCACTCGGTCCCTCTGTCTCTCACTCGGTCCCTGTCTCTCTCTTGGTCCCTGTGTCTCACTCGGTCCCTGTGTCTCTCTCGCTCGCACCTTATCTCTCTCCCTCGGTCCCTGTGTCTCACTCGGTCCCGGTGTCTCTCTCTCGGTCCCTGTCTCTCCCTCTCGGTCCCTGTGTCTCTCTCGGTCCCTGTGTCTCTCTCTCAGTCCCTGTGTCTCTCTCTCGGTCCCTGTCTCTCTATCTCGGTCCCTGTGTCTCTCTTGGTCCCTGTGTCTCTTACTCGGTCCCTGTGTCTCTCTCTCGGTCCCTGTGACTCTCTCGGTACCTGTGTCTCTCTCTAGGTCCTTGTGTCTCACTCGGTCCCTGTGTCTCTCTCGCTCGCACCTTATCTCTCTCCCTCGGTCCCTGTGTCTCACTCGGTCCCTGTGTCTCTCTCGCTCGCACCTTAACTCTCTCCCTCGGTCCCTGTGTCTCACTCGGTCCCGGTGTCTCTCTCTCGGTCCCTGTGTCTCTCTCTCGGTCCCTATCTCTCTATCTCGGTCCCTGTCTCTCTCTCTCAGTCCCTGTGTCTCTCTCTCTGTCCCTGTCTCTCTCTCGGTCCCTCTGTCTCTCTTGGTCCCTGTGTCTCTCTCTCTCAGTCCCTGTGTCACTCTCTCGGTCCCTGTGTCTCTCTCGGTCCCTGTGTCTCTCTCTCAGTCCCTGTGTCTCTCTCTCGGTCCCTGTCTCTCTATCTCGGTCCCTGTGTCTCTCTTGGTCCCTGTGTCTCTTACTCGGTCCCTGTGTCTCTCTCTGTCCCTGTGACTCGCTCAGTCCCTGTGTCTCTCACTCGGTCCCTGTGTCTCTCTCTCGGTCCCTGTGTCTCTCTCTCAGTCCCTGTGACTCTCTCTCGGTCCCTGTGTCTCTCTCTCTCGGTCCCTGTGACTCTCTCAGTCCCTGTGTCTCTCTCGGTCCCTGTGTCTCTCTCTCGGTCCCTCTATGTCTCTCTCGGTCCCTGTGTCTCTCTCTGTCCCTGTGACTCGCTCAGTCCCTGTGTCTCTCACTCGGTCCCTGTGTCTCTCTCTCGGTCCCTGTGTCTCTCTCTCAGTCCCTGTGACTCTCTCTCGGTCCCTGTGTCTCTCTCTCGGTCCCTGTGACTCTCTCAGTCCCTGTGTCTCTCTCGGTCCCTGTGTCTCTCTCTCGGTCCCTCTATGTCTCTCGGTCCCTGTGTCTCTCTCGGTCCCTGTGTCTCACTTGGTCCCTGTGTCTCTCTCTCGGACCCTGTGTCTCTCTCTCTCGGTCCCTGTGTCTCACTCGGTCCCTGTGTCTCTCTCTCGGACCCTGTGTCTCTCTCTCGGTCCCTGTGTCCCTCTCGGTCCCTGTGTCTCCCTCTCACCCCTGTGTCTCCCTCTCACCCCTGTGTCTCAGTCGGTCCCTGTGTCTCTCTCGTTCCCTGTCTCTCTCTCAGTCCCTGTGTCTCTCTCTCGGTCCGTGTGTCTCTCTCTCTCAATCCCTGATTCTCTCTCGGTCCCTGTGTCTCTCTTAGTCCCTGTCTCTCTCTCTCGGTCCCTGTGTCTCTCTCGGTCCCTATGTCTCCCTCTCGGTCCCTGTGTCTCTCACGGTCCCTGTGTCTCTCTCGGTCCCTGTGTCTCACTCGGTCCCTGTGTCTCTCTCGGTCCTTGTGTCTCTCTCTCGGTCCCTCAGTCTCTCTCGGTCCTTGTCTCTCTCTCTCAGTCCCACTGTCTCTCTCGGTCCCTCTGTCTCTCTCTCGCTCCCTATCTTTCTCTCTCGGACTATTGTGTCTCTCTCTCGGTCCCTGTGTCTCACTCGGTCCCTCTGTCTCTCACTCGGTCCCTGTCTCTCTCTTGGTCCCTGTGTCTCACTCGGTCCCTGTGTCTCTCTCGCTCGCACCTTATCTCTCTCCCTCGGTCCCTGTGTCTCACTCGGTCCCGGTGTCTCTCTCTCGGTCCCTGTCTCTCTCTCTCGGTCCCTGTGTCTCTCTCGGTCCCTGTGTCTCTCTCTCAGTCCCTGTGTCTCTCTCTCGGTCCCTGTCTCTCTATCTCGGTCCCTGTGTCTGTCTTGGTCCCTGTGTCTCTTACTCGGTCCCTGTGTCTCTGTCTCGGTCCCTGTGACTCTCTCGGTACCTGTGTCTCTCTCTAGGTCCTTTGTCTCACTCGGTTCCTGTGTCTCTCTCGCTCGCACCTTATCTCTCTCCCTCGGTCCCTGTGTCTCACTCGGTCCCTGTGTCTCTCTCGCTCGCACCTTATCTCTCTCCCTCGGTCCCTGTGTCTCACTCGGTCCCGGTGTCTCTCTCTCGGTCCCTGTGTCTCTCTCTCGGTCCCTATCTCTCTATCTCGGTCCCTGTCTCTCTCTCTCAGTCCCTGTGTCTCTCTCTCTGTCCCTGTCTCTCTCTCGGTCCCTCTGTCTCTCTTGGTCCCTGTGTCTCTCTCTCAGTCCCTGTGTCACTCTCTCGGTCCCTGTGTCTCTCTCGGTCCCTGTGTCTCTCTCTCAGTCCCTGTGTCTCTCTCTCGGTCCCTGTCTCTCTATCTCGGTCCTTGTGTCTCTGTTGGTCCCTGTGTCTCTTACTCGGTCCCTGTGTCTCTCTCTGTCCCTGTGACTCGCTCAGTCCCTGTGTCTCTCACTCGGTCCCTGTGTCTCTCTCTCGGTCCCTGTGTCTCTCTCTCAGTCCCTGTGACTCTCTCTCGGTCCCTGTGTCTCTCTCTCGGTCCCTGTGCCTATCTCAGTCCCTGTGTCTCTCTCGCTCGCACCCTATCTCTCTCCCTCGGTCCCTGTGTCTCACTCGGTCCCTGTGTCTCTCTCTCGGTCCCTGTCTCTCTCCCTCGGTCCCTGTGTCTCACTCGGTCCCTGTGTCTCTCTCTCGGTCCCTGTCTCTCTCTCTCGGTCCCTTTGTCTCTCTCGGTCCCTGTGTCTATCTCTCGGTCCCTCTGTATACCTCTCGGTCCCTGTGTCTCTCTCTCGGTCCCTGTGTCTCTCTCTCGGTCCCTTTGTCTCTCTCGGTCCCTGTGTCTATCTCTGTGTCCCCGTGTCTCTCTCAGTCCCTGTGTCACTCTCTCGGTCCCTGTGTCTCTCTCTCGGTCCCTGTGTCCCTCTCGGTCCCTGTGTCTCTCTCTCGTTCCCTGTGTCTCTCACTCGTTCCCTGTGTCTCTCACTCGGTCCCTGTGCCCCTCTCGGTCCCTGTGTCTCTCTATCGGTCCCTGTGTCTCTCACTCGGTCCCTGTGTCTCTCACTCGGTCCCTGTCTCTCGCTCTCTTGGACCCTGTCTCTCTCCCTCGTTCCCTGTGTCTCACTCGGTCCCTGTCTCTCTCTCTCGGTCCCTGTGTCTCTCTCTCGGTCACTCTGTTTCTCTCGGTCCCTGTGTCTCTCTCTCGGTCCCTGTGTCCCTCTCACCCCTGTGTCTCTCACTGCGTCCCAGTGTCTCTCACTCGGTCCCTGTGTCTCGCTCTCTTGGACCCTGTCTCTCTCTCGGTCCCTGTGTCTCTCTCTTTGTCCCTGTGTCTTTCTCGGTCCCTGTGTCTCTCTCAGTCCCTGTGACTGTCTCTCGGTCCCTGTGTCTCTCTTGGTCCCTGTGTTTCTCTCTCGGTCCCTGTGTCCCCCGTGGTCCATGTGTCTCACTCGGTCCCTGTGTATCTCTCTTGGTCCCTGAGACTCTCTCAGTCCCTGTGTCTCTCTCTCGGTCCCTGTGTCTCTCTCGGTCCCTGTGTCTCTCTCTCGGTCCCTGTGACTCGCTCAGTCCCTGTGTCGCTCACTCGGTTCCTCTATCTCACTCTCACCCCTGTGTCTCTCTCGGTCCTGGTGTCTCTCTTGGTCCCTGTGTCTCTCTGTCTCAGTCCCTGTGTCTCTCTCTCGGTGCCTGTGTCTCTCTCTCGGTCCCTGTGACTCTCTCAGTCCGTGTGTCTCTCTCGGTCCCTGTGTTTCTCTCTCGGTCCCTGTGTCTCTCTCGGTCCCTGTGACTCGCTCAGTCCCTGTGTCTCTCTCTCTGTCCCTGTGTCTCTCTCGGTCCCTGTGTCTCACTCGGTCCCTATGTCTCTCTCTCTCAGTCCCTGTCTCTCTCTCGGTCACTGTGTCTCTCTCTCAATCCCTGTGTCTCTCTTGGTCCCTCTGTCTCTCTCGGTCCCTGTATCTATCTCTCACCCCGTGTCTCTCTCGGTCCTGGTGTCTCTCCTTGTCCCTGTGTCTCTTGCTCGGTGCCTGTGTCTCTCTCTTGCTCCCTGTGTCTTTCTCGGTCCCTGTGTCTCTCTCAGTCCCTGTGTCTCTCTCGGTCCCTGTGTCTCTCTCTCGGTCCCTGTGTCTCACTCGGTCCCTGTGTCTCTCTCGGTCCTTGTGTCTCTCTCTCGGTCCCTGTGTCTCTCTCAGTCCCTGTGTCTCTCTCGGTCACTGTCTCTATCTCGGTCCCTGTGTCTCTCTCGGTCCCTGTGTCTCTCTCTCAGTCCCTGTGTCTCTCTCGGTCCCTGTGACTCGCTCAGTCCCTGTGTTTCTCTCGGTCACTGTCTCTCTCTCGGTCCCTGTGTCTCTCTCGGTCCCTATGTCTCTCTCGGTCCTTGTGTCTCTCTCTCGGTCCCTGCGTCTCTCTCAGTCCCTGTGTCTCTCTCGGTCACTGTCTCTCTCTCGGTCCCTGTGTCTCTCTCGGTCCCTGTGTCTCTCTCCGTCCCGGTGTCTCACTCGGTCCTTGTGTCTCTCTCTCGGTCCTTGTGTCTCTCTCAGTCCCTGTGTCTCTCTCGGTCACTGTCTCTCTCTCGGTCCCTGTGTCTCTCTCCGTCCCTGTGTCTCACTCGGTCCCTGTGTTTCTCTCTAGGTCCTTGTGTCTCTCTCAGTCCCTGTGTCTCACTCGGTCCCTGTCACTCTCTCGGTCCCTGTGTCTCACTCGGTCCCTTTGTATCTCTCTCTCTCGGACCCTGTCTGTCTCTCTCGGTCCCTGTGTCTCACTCGGTCCCTGTGTCTCTCTCTCGGTGCCTGTGTCTCTCTCTCGGTCCCTGTGACTCTCTCAGTCCCTGTGTCTCACTCGGTCCCTGTGTCTCTCCCTCGGTCCCTATCTCTCTATCTCGGTCCCTGTCTCTCTCTCTCTCAGTCACTCTGTTTCTCACGGTCCCTGTGTCTTTCGCGGTCACTGTCTCTCTCCCTGTCCTGTCTCTCTCTCTCAGTCCCTGTGTCTCTCTCTCTGTCCCTGTCTCTCTCTCGGTCCCTCTGTCTCTCTTTGTCCCTGTGTCTCTCTCTCGGTCCCTGTGTCTCACTTGATCTCTGTGTCTCTCTCGGTCCCTGTATCTCTCTCTCACCCCGGTGTCTCTCTCAGTCCTGGTGTCTCGCTTGGTCCCTGTGTCTCTCTCTCAGTCCCTGTGTCTCTCTCTCGGTGTCTGTGTCTCTCTCTCGGTCCCTGTGACTCTCTCAGTCCCTGTGTCTCTCTCGGTCCCTGTGTCTCTCTCTCGGTCCCTCTATGTCTCTCTCGGTCCCTGTGTCTCTCTCTGTCCCTGTGACTCGCTCAGTCCCTGTGTCTCTCACTCGGTCCCTGTGTCTCTCTCTCGGTCCCTGTGTCTCTCTCTCAGTCCCTGTGACTCTCTCTCGGTCCCTGTGTCTCTCTCTCTCGGTCCCTGTGACTCTCTCAGTCCCTGTGTCTCTCTCGGTCCCTGTGTCTCTCTCTCGGTCCCTCTATGTCTCTCTCGGTCCCTGTGTCTCTCTCTGTTCCTGTGACTCGCTCAGTCCCTGTGTCTCTCACTCGGTCCCTGTGTCTCTCTCTCGGTCCCTGTGTCTCTCTCTCAGTCCCTGTGACTCTCTCTCGGTCCCTGTGTCTCTCTCTCGGTCCCTGTGACTCTCTCAGTCCCTGTGTCTCTCTCGGTCCCTGTGTCTCTCTCTCGGTCCCTCTATGTCTCTCTCGGTCCCTGTGTCTCTTTCGGTCCCTGTGTCTCACTCGGTCCCTGTGTCTCTCTCTCGGACCCTGTGTCTCTCTCTCGGTCCCTGTCTCTCTCTCTCGGTCCCTGTGTCTCACTCGGTCCCTGTGTCTCTCTCTCGGACCCTGTGTCTCTCTCTCGGTCCCTGTGTCCCTCTCGGTCCCTGTGTCTCCCTCTCACCCCTGTGTCTCCCTCTCACCCCTGTGTCTCAGTCGGTCCCTGTGTCTCTCTCGTTCCCTGTCTCTCTCTCAGTCCCTGTGTCTCTCTCTCGGTCCGTGTGTCTCTCTCTCTCAATCCCTGATTCTCTCTCGGTCCCTGTGTCTCTCTCAGTCCCTGTCTCTCTCTCTCGGTCCCTGTGTCTCTCTCGGTCCCTATGTCTCTCTCTCGGTCCCTGTGTCTCTCACGGTCCCTGTGTCTCTCTCGGTCCCTGTGTCTCACTCGGTCCCTGTGTCTCTCTGGGTCCTTGTGTCTCTCTCTCGGTCCCTCAGTCTCTCTCGGTCCTTGTCTCTCTCTCTCAGTCCCACTGTCTCTCTCGGTCCCTCTGTCTCTCTCTCGCTCCCTATCTTTCTCTCTCGGACTATTGTGTCTCTCTCTCGGTCCCTGTGTCTCACTCGGTCCCTCTGTCTCTCACTCGGTCCCTGTCTCTCTCTTGGTCCCTGTGTCTCACTCGGTCCCTGTGTCTCTCTCGCTCGCACCTTATCTCTCTCCCTCGGTCCCTGTGTCTCACTCGGTCCCGGTGTCTCTCTCTCGGTCCCTGTCTCTCTCTCTCGGTCCCTGTGTCTCTCTCGGTCCCTGTGTCTCTCTCTCAGTCCCTGTGTCTCTCTTGGTCCCTGTGTCTCTTACTCGGTCCCTGTGTCTCTCTCTCGGTCCCTGTCTCCCTCTCTCGGTCCCTGTGACTCTCTCGGTACCTGTGTCTCTCTCTAGGTCCTTGTGTCTCACTCGGTCCCTGTGTCTCTCTCGCTCGCACCTTATCTCTCTCCCTCGGTCCCTGTGTCTCACTCGGTCCCTGTGTCTCTCTCGCTCGCACCTTATCTCTCTCCCTCGGTCCCTGTGTCTCACTCGGTCCCGGTGTCTCTCTCTCGGTCCCTGTGTCTCTCTCTCGGTCCCTATCTCTCTATCTCGGTCCCTGTCTCTCTCTCTCAGTCCCTGTGTCTCTCTCTCTGTCCCTGTCTCTCTCTCGGTCCCTCTGTCTCTCTTGGTCCCTGTGTCTCTCTCTCAGTCCCTGTGTCACTCTCTCGGTCCCTGTGTCTCTCTCGGTCCCTGTGTCTCTCTCTCAGTCCCTGTGTCTCTCTCTCGGTCCCTGTGTCTCTCTCTCGGTCCCTGTGTCTCTCTCTCAGTCCCTGTGACTCTCTCTCGGTCCCTGTGTCTCTCGCTCGGTCCCTGTGCCTCTCTCAGTCCCTGTGTCTCTCTCGCTCGCACCCTATCTCTCTCCCTCGGTCCCTGTGTCTCACTCGGTCCCTGTGTCTCTCTCTCGGTCCCTGTCTCTCTCCCTCGGTCCCTGTGTCTCACTCGGTCCCTGTGTCTCTCTCTCGGTCCCTGTCTCTCTCTCTCGGTCCCTTTGTCTCTCTCGGTCCCTGTGTCTATCTCTCGGTCCCTCTCTATATCTCTCGGTCCCTGTGTCTCTCTCTCGGTCCCTGTGTCTCTCTCTCGGTCCCTTTGTCTCTTGGTCCCTGTATCTCTCTGTCTCAGTCCCTGTGTGTCTCTCTCGGTGCCTGTGTCTCTCCCTCGGTCCCTGTCTCTCTCTCGGTCCCTGTGACTCTCTCAGTCCCTGTGTCTCTCTCGGTCCCTGTGTTTCTCTCTCGATCCCTGTGTCTCTCTCTCGGTCCCAGTGTCTCTCTCTCGGTCCCTTTGTCTCTCTCGGTCCCTGTGTCTATCTCTGGGTCCCTGTGTCTCTCTCAGTCCCTGTGTCACTCTCTCGGTCCCTGTGTCTCTCTCTCGGTCCCTGTGTCCCTCTCGGTCCCTGTGTCTCTCTCTCGTTCCCTGTGTCTCTCACTCGTTCCCTGTGTCTCTCACTCGGTCCCTGTGCCCCTCTCGGTCCCTGTGTCTCTCTATCGGTCCCTGTGTCTCTCACTCGGTCCCTGTGTCTCTCACTCGGTCCCTGTCTCTCGCTCTCTTGGACCCTGTCTCTCTCCCTCGTTCCCTGTGTCTCACTCGGTCCCTGTCTCTCTCTCTCGGTCCCTGTGTCTCTCTCTCGGTCACTCTGTTTCTCTCTGTCCCTGTGTCTCTCTCTCGGTCCCTGTGTCCCTCTCACCCCTGTGTCTCTCACTCCGTCCCAGTGTCTCTCACTCGGTCCCTGTGTCTCGCTCTCTTGGACCCTGTCTCTCTCTCGGTCCCTGTGTCTCTCTCTTTGTCCCTGTGTCTTTCTCGGTCCCTGTGTCTCTCTCAGTCCCTGTGACTGTCTCTCGGTCCCTGTGTCTCTCTTGGCCCTTGTGTCTCTCTCTCGGTCCCTGTGTCTCCCTCGGTCCATGTGTCTCCCGTGGTCCGTGTGTCTCACTCGGTCCCTGTGTATCTCTCTTGGTCCCTGAGACTCTCTCAGTCCCTGTGTCTCTCTCTCGGTCCCTGTGACTCGCTCCGTCCCTGTGTCGCTCACTCGGTTCCTGTATCTCACTCTCACTCCTGTGTCTCTCTCGGTCCTGGTGTCTCTCTTGGTCCCTGTGTCTCTCTGTCTCAGTCCCTGTGTCTCTCTCTCGGTGCCTGTGTCTCTCTCTCGGTCCCTGTGACTCTCTCAGTCCCTGTGTCTCTCTCGGTCCCTGTGTTTCTCTCTCGGTCCCTGTGTCTCTCTCGGTCCCTGTGACTCGCTCAGTCCCTGTGTCTCTCTCTCTGTCCCTGTGTCTCTCTCGGTCCCTGTGTCTCACTCGGTCCCTATGTCTCTCTCTCTCAGTCCCTGTCTCTCTCTCGGTCACTGTGTCTCTCTCTCAATCCCTGTGTCTCTCTTGGTCCCTCTGTCTCTCTCGGTCCCTGTATCTATCTCTCACCCCGTGTCTCTCTCGGTCCTGGTGTCTCTCTTTGTCCGTGTGTCTCTTGCTCGGTGCCTGTGTCTCTCTCTTGCTCCCTGTGTCTTTCTCGGTCCCTGTGTCTCTCTCAGTCCCTGTGTCTCTCTCAGTCCCTGTGTCTCTCTCTCGGTCCCTGTGTCTCACTCGGTCCCTGTGTCTCTCTCGGTCCTTGTGTCTCTCTCTCGGTCCCTGTGTCTCTCTCAGTCCCTGTGTCTCTCTCGGTCACTGTCTCTATCTCGGTCCCTGTGTCTCTCTCGGTCCCTGTGTCTCTCTCTCAGTCCCTGTGTCTCTCTCGGTCCCTGTGACTCGCTCAGTCCCTGTGTTTCTCTCGGTCACTGTCTCTCTCTCGGTCCCTGTGTCTCTCTCGGTCCCTATGTCTCTCTCGGTCCTTGTGTCTCTCTCTCGGTCCCTGTGTCTCTCTCAGTCCCTGTGTCTCTCTCGGTCACTGTCTCTCTCTCGGTCCCTGTGTCTCTCTCGGTCCCTGTGTCTCTCTCCGTCCCGGTGTCTCACTCGGTCCTTGTGTCTCTCTCTCGGTCCTTGTGTCTCTCTCAGTCCCTGTGTCTCTCTCGGTCACTGTCTCTCTCTCGGTCCCTGTGTCTCTCTCCGTCCCTGTGTCTCACTCGGTCCCTGTGTTTCTCTCTAGGTCCTTGTGTCTCTCTCAGTCCCTGTGTCTCACTCGGTCCCTGTCACTCTCTCGGTCCCTGTGTCTCACTCGGTCCCTTTGTATCTCTCTCTCTCGGACCCTGTCTGTCTCTCTCGGTCCCTGTGTCTCACTCGGTCCCTGTGTCTCTCTCTCGGTGCCTGTGTCTCTCTCTCGGTCCCTGTGACTCTCTCAGTCCCTGTGTCTCACTCGGTCCCTGTGTCTCTCTCTCGGTCCCTATCTCTCTATCTCGGTCCCTGTCTCTCTCTCTCAGTCACTCTGTTTCTCTCGGTCCCTGTGTCTTTCGCGGTCACTGTCTCTCTCCCTGTCCTGTCTCTCTCTCTCAGTCCCTGTGTCTCTCTCTCTGTCCCTGTCTCTCTCTCGGTCCCTCTGTCTCTCTTGGTCCCTGTGTCTCTCTCTCGGTCCCTGTGTCTCACTTGATCTCTGTGTCTCTCTCGGTCCCTGTATCTCTCTCTCACCCCGGTGTCTCTCTCGGTCCTGGTGTCTCGCTTGGTCCCTGTGTCTCTCTCTCAGTCCCTGTGTCTCTCTCTCTCGGTGCCTGTGTCTCTCTCTCGGTCCCTGTGACTCTCTCAGTCCCTGTGTCTCTCTCGGTCCCTGTGTCTCTCTCTCGGTCCCTCTATGTCTCTCTCGGTCCCTGTGTCTCTCTCTGTCCCTGTGACTCGCTCAGTCCCTGTGTCTCTCACTCGGTCCCTGTGTCTCTCTCTCGGTCCCTGTGTCTCTCTCTCGGTCCCTGTGTCCCTCTCGATCCCTGTGTCTCCCTCTCACCCCTGTGTCTCTCTCGGTCCCTGTGTCTCTCTCAGTCCCTGTCTCTCTCTCTCAGTCCCTGTGTCTCTCTCGTTCCCTGTGTCTCTCTCAGTCCCTGTCTCTCTCTCTCAGTCCCTGTGTCTCTCTCGGTCCCTGTGTCTCTCTCTCGGTCCCTGTGTCTCTCTCTCGGTCCCTGTGTCTCTCTCGGTCCCTCTGTCTCTCTCTCGCTCCCTATCTTTCTCTCTCGGACTATTGTGTCTCTCTCTCGGTCCCTGTGTCTCTCTCGGTCCCTCTGTCTCTCTCTCGCTCCCTATCTTTCTCTCTCGGACTATTGTGTCTCTCACTCGGTCCCTGTCTCTCTCTTGGTCCCTGTGTCTCACTCGGTCCCTGTGACTCTCTCGGTACCTGTTTCTCTCTCTAGGTCCCTGTGTCTCTCTCGGTCACAGTGTCTCCCTCGGTCCCTGTGTCTCTCTCTCGGTCCCTGTCTCTCTCTCTCGGTCCCTGTGTATCACTCGGTCCCTGTGTCTCTCTCTCGGTCCCTGTCTCTCTATCTCGGTCCCTGTGTCTCTCTCGGTCCCTGTGTCTCTTTCTCGGTCCCTGTCTCCCTCTCTCGGTCTCTGTGACTCTCTCGGTACCTGTGTCTCTCTCTAGGTCCTTGTGTCTCACTCGGTCCCTGTCTCTCTCTCGGTGCCTGTGTCTCACTCGGTCCCTGTGTCTCTCTCGCTCGCACCCTATCTCTCTCCCTCGGTCCCTGTGTCTCACTCGGTCCCTGTGTCTCTCTCCCTCGGTCCCTGTGTCTCTCTCGGTCCCTGTGTCTCTCTCTCGGTTCCTGTGTCTCTCACTCCGTCCAAGTGTCTCTCACTCGGTCCCTGTGTCTCGCTCTCTTGGACCCTGTCTCTCTCCCTCGTTCCCTGTGTCTCACTCGGTCCCTGTCTCTCTCTCTCGGTCCCTGTCTCTGTCTCGGTCACTCTGTTTCTCTCGGTCCCTGTGTCTCTCTCTCGGTCCCTGTGTCCCTCTCGGTCCCTGTGTCACTCTCTCGGTCCCTGTGTCTCTCTCTCGGTCCCTGTGTCCCTCTCGGTCCCTGTGTCTCTCTCTCTCGGTCCCTGTGTCCCTCTCGGTCCCTGTGTCTCTCTCTCGGTCCCTGTGTCTCTCTCTCGGTCCCTGAGTCTCTCTCTTTGTACCTGTGTCTCTCTCTCGGTCGCAGTGTCTCTCTCTTGCTCCCTGTGTCTTTCTCTCGGTCCCTGTCTCTCTCTCTCGGTCACTCTGTTTCTCTCGGTCCCTGTGTCTCTCTCTTGGTCCCTTTGACTAGCTCAGTCCCTGTGTCGCTCACTCGGTCCCTGTATCTCTCTCTCACCCCTGTGTCTCTCTCGGTCCTGGTGTCTCTCTCTCGGTCCCTGTCTCTCTCTCAGTCCCTGTTTCTCTCTCGGTCCCTGTGTCTCTCTCGGTCCCTGTATGTCTCTTTCGGTCCCTGTGTCTCTCTCGGTCCCTGTGACTCGCTCAGTCCCTTTGTCGCTCACTCGGTCCCTGTGTCTCTCTCTCGGTCCCTGTGTCTCTCTCTTGCTCCCTGTGTCTCTCTTGGTCCCTGTGTCTCTCTCTCGGTCCCTGTGTCTCCCTCGGTCCATGTGTCTCACTCGGTCCCTGTGTCTCTCTCGGTCCTTGTGTCTCTCTCTCGGTCCCTGTGTCTCTCTCAGTCCCTGTGTCTCTCTCTCGGTCCCTGTGTTTCTCTCGGTCCCTGTGTCTCTCTCGGTCCCTGTGTCTCTCTCAGTCCCTGTGTCTCTCTGGTCCTTGTGTCTCTCTCTCGGTCCCTGTGTCTCTCTCGGTCCCTGTGTCTCTCTCAGTCCCTGTGTCTCACTGGTCCTTGTGTCTCTCGCTCGGTCCCTGTGTCTCTCTCGGTCCCTGTGTCTCTCTCTCGGTCCCTGTGTCTCTCTCGGTCCCTGTGTCTCTCGCTCGGTCCCTGTGTCTCTCTCCGTCCCTGTGTCTCACTCGGTCCCTGTGTCTCTCTCGGTCCCTGTGTCTCACTCGGTCCCTGTGTCTCTCTCAGTCCCTGTGTCTCTCTCGGTCCCTGTGTCTCTCTGAGTCCCTGTGTCTCACTCGGTCCCTGTGTTTCTCTCTACGTCCTTGTGTCTCTCTCAGTCCCTGTGTCTCTCTCTGGGTCCCTGTGTCTCACTCGGTCCCTGTCACTCTCTCGGTCCATGTGTCTCACTCGGTCCCTGTGTCTCTCTCGGTCCCTGTGTCTCACTCGGTCCCTGTGTCTCTTTCTCGGTCCCTGTCTCTCTCGGTCCCGGTGTCTCTCTCTTGCCCCCTGTGTCTTTCTCGGTCACTGTGTCTCTCCCTGTCCTGTCTCTCTCTCTCGGTCCCTGTATCTCTCTCTCACCCCGGTGTCTCTCTCGGTCCTGGTGTCTCTCTTGGTCCCTGTGTCTCTCTCGGTCCCTGTGTCTCTCTCTCGGTCCCTGTGTCTCTCTCGGTCTCTGTGACTCGCTCAGTCCCTGTGACTCTCATTCTGTCCCTGTGTCTCTCTCCCTCGGTCCCTGAGTCTCTCTCGGTCCCTGTGTCTCTCTCTCTCGGTCCCTGTGTCTCTCTCGGTCGCTGTGTCTCACTTGGTCCCTGTGTCTCTCTCGGTCCTTGTGTCTCTCTCTCGGTCCCTGTGTTTCTCTCTCGGTCCCTGTGTCTCTCTCTCAATCCCTCTGTCTCTCTCGGTCCCTGTATCTATCTCTCACCCCGTGTCTCTCTCGGTCCTGGTGTCTCTCTTTGTCCCTGTGTCTCTTGCTCGGTGCCTGTGTCTCTCTCTTGCTCCCTGCGTCTTTCTCGGTCCCTGTGTCTCTCTCAGTCCCTGTGTCTCTCTCGGTCCCTGTGTCTCTCTCTCAGTCCCTGTGTCTCTCTCAGTCCCTGTGTCTCTCTCGGTCCCTGTGTCTCTCTCTCGGTCCCTGTGTCTCTCTCAGTCCCTGTGTCTCTGTCGGTCCCTGTCTCTACCTCGGTCCCTGTGTCTCTCTCTCGGTCCCTGTGTCTCTCTCGGTCCCTGTGACTCGCTCAGTCCCTGTGTTTCTCTCGGTCACTGTCTCTCTCTCGGTCCCTGTGTCTCTCTCGGTCCCTATGTCTCTCTCGGTCCTTGTGTCTCTCTCTCGGTCCCTGTGTCTCTCTCAGTCCCTGTGTCTCTCTCGGTCACTGTCTCTCTCTCGGTCCCTGTGTCTCTCTCGGTCCCTGTGTCTCTCTCCGTCCCGGTGTCTCACTCGGTCCTTGTGTGTCTCTCTCGGTCCTTGTGTCTCTCTCAGTCCCTGTGTCTCTCTCTCGGTCCCTGTGTCTCTCACCGTCCCTGTGTCTCACTCGGTCCCTGTGTTTCTCTCTAGGTCCTTGTGTCTCTCTCAGTCCCTGTGTCTCACTCGGTCCCTGTCACTCTCTCGGTCCCTGTGTCTCACTCGGTCCCTTTGTATCTCTCTCTCTCGGACCCTGTCTGTCTCTCTCGGTCCCTGTGTCTCACTCGGTCCCTGTGTCTCTCTCTCGGTGCCTGTGTCTCTCTCTCGGTCCCTGTGACTCTCTCAGTCCCTGTGTCTCTTTCTCGGTCCCTGTCTCCCTCTCTCGGTCCCTGTGACTCTCTCGGTCCCTGTGTCTCACTCGGTCCCTGTGTCTCTCTCGCTCGCACCCTATCTCTCTCCCTCGGTCCCTGTGTCTCACTCGGTCCCTGTGCCTCTCTCTCGGTCCCTGTCTCTCTCCCTCGGTCCCTGTGTCTCTCTCGGTCCCTGTGTCTCTCTCGGTCCCTGTGTCTCACTCGGTCCCTGTGTCTCTCTCGGTCCCTGTGTCTCTCTCGGTCCCTGTCTCTCTCTCTCGGTCCCTTTGTCTCTCTCGGTCCCTGTGTCTATCTCTCGGTCCCTCTGTATATCTCTCGGTCCCTGTGTCTCTCTCTCGGTCCCTTTGTCTCTCTCGGTCCCTGTGTCTCTCTCTCGGTCCCTGTGTCTCTCTCGGTCCCTCTGTCTCTCTCTCGCTCCCTATCTTTCTCTCTCGGACTATTGTGTCTCTCTCTCGGTCCCTGTGTCTCGCTCGGTCCCTCTGTCTCTCTCTCGCTCCCTATCTTTCTCTCTCGGACTATTGTGTCTCTCACTCGGTCCCTGTCTCTCTCTTGGTCCCTGTGTCTCACTCGGTCCCTGTGACTCTCTCGGTACCTGTTTCTCTCTCTAGGTCCCTGTGTCTCTCTCGGTCACTGTGTCTCCCTCAGTCCCTGTGTCTCTCTCTCGGTCCCTGTCTCTCTCTCTCGGTCCCTGTGTATCACTCGGTCCCTGTGTCTCTCTCTCGGTCCCTGTCTCTCTATCTCGGTCCCTGTGTCTCTCTCGGTCCCTGTGTCTCTTTCTCGGTCCCTGTCTCCCTCTCTCGGTCCCTGTGACTCTCTCGGTACCTGTGTCTCTCTCTAGGTCCTTGTGTCTCACTCGGTCCCTGTCTCTCTCTCGGTGCCTGTGTCTCACTCGGTCCCTGTGTCTCTCTCGCTCGCACCCTATCTCTCTCCCTCGGTCCCTGTGTCTCACTCGGTCCCTGTGTCTCTCTCCCTCGGTCCCTGTGTCTCTCTCGGTCCCTGTGTCTCTCTCTCGGTCCCTGTGTCTCTCACTCCGTCCAAGTGTCTCTCACTCGGTCCCTGTGTCTCGCTCTCTTGGACCCTGTCTCTCTCCCTCGTTCCCTGTGTCTCACTCGGTCCCTGTCTCTCTCTCTCGGTCCCTGTCTCTGTCTCGGTCACTCTGTTTCTCTCGGTCCCTGTGTCTCTCTCTCGGTCCCTGTGTCCCTCTCGGTCCCTGTGTCTCTCTCTCGGTCCCTGTGTCTCTCTCTCGGTCCCTGTGTCCCTCTCGGTCCCTGTGTCTCTCTCTCTCGGTCCCTGTGTCCCTCTCGGTCCCTGTGACTCTCTCTCGGTCCCTGTGTCTCTCTCTCGGTCCCTGAGTCTCTCTCTTTGTCCCTGTGTCTCTCTCTCGGTCGCTGTGTCTCTCTCTTGCTCCCTGTGTCTTTCTCTCGGTCCCTGTCTCTCTCTCTCGGTCACTCTGTTTCTCTCGGTCCCTGTGTCTCTCTCTTGGTCCCTTTGACTAGCTCAGTCCCTGTGTCGCTCACTCGGTCCCTCTATCTCTCTCTCACCCCTGTGTCTCTCTCGGTCCTGGTGTCTCTCTCTCGGTCCCTGTCTCTCTCTCGGTCCCTGTCTCTCTCTCAGTCCCTGTTTCTCTCTCGGTCCCTGTGTCTCTCTCGGTCCCTGTGTCTCTCTCGGTCCCTGTGACTCGCTCAGTTCCTGTGTCGCTCACTCGGTCCCTGTGTCTCTCTCTCGGTCCCTGTGTCTCTCTCTTGCTCCCTGTGTCTCTCTTGGTCCCTGTGTCTCTCTCTCGGTCCCTGTGTCTCCCTCGGTCCATGTGTCTCACTCGGTCCCTGTGTCTCTCTCGGTCCTTGTGTCTCTCTCTCGGTCCCTGTGTCTCTCTCAGTCCCTGTGTCTCTCTCTCGGTCCCTGTGTTTCTCTCGGTCCCTGTGTCTCTCTCGGTCCCTGTGTCTCTCTCAGTCCCTGTGTCTCACTGGTCCTTGTGTCTCTCTCTCGGTCCCTGTGTCTCTCTCGGTCCCTGTGTCTCTCTCAGTCCCTGTGTCTCACTGGTCCTTGTGTCTCTCGCTCGGTCCCTGTGTCTCTCTCGGTCCCTGTGTCTCTCTCTCGGTCCCTGTGTTTCTCTCAGTCACTGTCTCTCTCTCAGTCCCTGTGTATCTCTCGGTCCCTGTGTTTCTCTCCATCCCTGTGTCTCACTCGGTCCCTGTGTCTCTCTCGGTCCCTGTGTCTCAGTCGGTCCCTGTGTCTCTCTCAGTCCCTGTGTCTCTCTCGGTCCCTGTGTCTCTCTCCGTCCCTGTGTCTCACTCGGTCCCTGTGTTTCTCTCTACGTCCTTGTGTCTCTCTCAGTCCCTGTGTCTCTCTCTGGGTCCCTGTGTCTCACTCGGTCCCTGTCACTCTCTCGGTCAATGTGTCTCACTCGGTCCCTGTGTCTCTCTCGGTCCCTGTGTCTCACTCGGTCCCTGTGTCTCTTTCTCGGTCCCTGTCTCTCTCGGTCCCGGTGTCTCTCTCTTGCCCCCTGTGTCTTTCTCGGTCACTGTGTCTCTCCCTGTCCTGTCTCTCTCTCTCGGTCCCTGTATCTCTCTCTCACCCCGGTGTCTCTCTCGGTCCTGGTGTCTCTCTTGGTCCCTGTGTCTCTCTCTCGGTCCCTGTGTCTCTCTCGGTCCCTGTGTCTCTCTCTCGGTCCCTGTGTCTCTCTCGGTCTCTGTGACTCGCTCAGTCCCTGTGACTCTCATTCTGTCCCTGTGTCTCTCTCCCTCGGTCCCTGAGTCTCTCTCGGTCCCTGTGTCTCTCTCTCTCGGTCCCTGTGTCTCTCTCGGTCGCTGTGACTCACTTGGTCCCTGTGTCTCTCTCGGTCCTTGTGTCTCTCTCTCGGTCCCTGTGTTTCTCTCTCGGTCCCTGTGTCTCTCTCTCAATCCCTCTGTCTCTCTCGGTCCCTGTATCTATCTCTCACCCCGTGTCTCTCTCGGTCCTGGTGTCTCTCTTTGTCCCTGTGTCTCTTGCTCGGTGCCTGTGTCTCTCTCTTGCTCCCTGTGTCTTTCTCGGTCCCTGTGTCTCTCTCAGTCCCTGTGTCTCTCTCGGTCCCTGTGTCTCTCTCTCGGTCCCTGTGTCTCTCTCAGTCCCTGTGTCTCTCTCGGTCCCTGTGTCTCTCTCTCGGTCCCTGTGTCTCTCTCAGTCCCTGTGTCTCTGTCGGTCCCTGTCTCTCTCTCGGTCCCTGTGTCTCACTCGGTCCCTGTGTCTCTCTCGGTCCTTGTGTCTCTCTCTCGGTCCCTGTGTCTCTCTCAGTCCCTGTGTCTCTCTCGGTCACTGTCTCTACCTCGGTCTCTGTCTCTCTCTCGGTCCCTGTGTCTCTCTCTCAGTCACTGTGACTCTCTCTCGGTCCCTGTGTCTCTCTCTCGGTCCCTGTGCCTCTCTCAGTCCCTGTGTCTCTCTCGCTCGCACCCTATCTCTCTCCCTCGGTCCCTGTGTCTCACTCGGTCCCTGTGTCTCTCTCTCGGTCCCTGTCTCTCTCCCTCGGTCCCTGTGTCTCACTCGGTCCCTGTGTCTCTCTCTCGGTCCCTGTCTCTCTCTCTCGGTCCCTTTGTCTCTCTCGGTCCCTGTGTCTATCTCTCGGTCCCTCTGTATATCTCTCGGTCCCTGTGTCTCTCTCTCGGTCCCAGTGTCTCTCTCTCGGTCCCTTTGTCTCTCTCGGTCCCTGTGTCTATCTCTGGGTCCCTGTGTCTCTCTCAGTCCCTGTGTCACTCTCTCGGTCCCTGTGTCTCTCTCTCGGTCCCTGTGTCCCTCTCGGTCCCTGTGTCTCTCTCTCGTTCCCTGTGTCTCTCACTCATTCCCTGTGTCTCTCACTCGGTCCCTGTGTCTCTCTATCGGTCCCTGTGTCTCTCACTCGGTCCCTGTGTCTCTCACTCGGTCCCTGTCTCTCGCTCTCTTGGACCCTGTCTCTCTCCCTCGTTCCCTGTGTCTCACTCGGTCCCTGTCTCTCTCTCGGTCCCTGTGTCTCTCTCTCGGTCACTCTGTTTCTCTCGGTCCCTGTGTCTCTCTCTCGGTCCCTGTGTCCCTCTCACCCCTGTGTCTCTCACTCCGTCCCAGTGTCTCTCACTCGGTCCCTGTGTCTCGCTCTCTTGGACCCTGTCTCTCTCTCGGTCCCTGTGTCTCTCTCTTTGTCCCTGTGTCTTTCTCGGTCCCTGTGACTCTCTCAGTCCCTGTGACTGTCTCTCGGTCCCTGTGTCTCTCTTGGTCCCTGTGTCTCTCTCTCGGTCCCTGTGTCTCCCGTGGTCCGTGTGTCTCACTCGGTCCCTGTGTATCTCTCTTGGTCCCTGAGACTCTCTCAGTCCCTGTGTCTCTCTCTCGGTCCCTGTGTCTCTCTCGGTCCCTGTGTCTCTCTCTCGGTCCCTGTGACTCGCTCAGTCCCTGTGTCGCTCACTCGGTTCCTGTATCTCACTCTCACCCCTGTGTCTCTCTCGGTCCTGGTGTCTCTCTTGGTCCCTGTGTCTCTCTGTCTCAGTCCCTGTGTCTCTCTCTCGGTGCCTGTGTCTCTCTCTCGGTCCCTGTGACTCTCTCAGTCCCTGTGTCTCTCTCGGTCCCTGTGTTTCTCTCTCGGTCCCTGTGTCTCTCTCGGTCCCTGTGACTCGCTCAGTCCCTGTGTCTCTCTCTCTGTCCCTGTGTCTCTCTCGGTCCCTGTGTCTCACTCGGTCCCTATGTCTCTCTCTCTCAGTCCCTGTCTCTCTCTCGGTCACTGTGTCTCTCTCTCAATCCCTGTGTCTCTCTTGGTCCCTCTGTCTCTCTCGGTCCCTGTATCTATCTCTCACCCCGTGTCTCTCTCGGTCCTGGTGTCTCTCTTTGTCCCTGTGTCTCTTGCTCGGTGCCTGTGTCTCTCTCTTGCTCCCTGTGTCTTTCTCGGTCCCTGTGTCTCTCTCAGTCCCTGTGTCTCTCTCGGTCCCTGTGTCTCTCTCTCGGTCCCTGTGTCTCACTCGGTCCCTGTGTCTCTCTCGGTCCTTGTGTCTCTCTCTCGGTCCCTGTGTCTCTCTCAGTCCCTGTGTCTCTCTCGGTCACTGTCTCTATCTCGGTCCCTGTGTCTCTCTCGGTCCCTGTGTCTCTCTCTCAGTCCCTGTGTCTCTCTCGGTCCCTGTGACTCGCTCAGTCCCTGTGTTTCTCTCGGTCACTGTCTCTCTCTCGGTCCCTGTGTCTCTCTCGGTCCCTATGTCTCTCTCGGTCCTTGTGTCTCTCTCTCGGTCCCTGTGTCTCTCTCAGTCCCTGTGTCTCTCTCGGTCACTGTCTCTCTCTCGGTCCCTGTGTCTCTCTCGGTCCCTGTGTCTCTCTCCGTCCCGGTGTCTCACTCGGTCCTTGTGTCTCTCTCTCGGTCCTTGTGTCTCTCTCAGGCCCTGTGTCTCTCTCGGTCACTGTCTCTCTCTCGGTCCCTGTGTCTCACTCGGTCCCTGTGTCTCTCTCTCGGTGCCTGTGTCTCTCTCTCGGTCCCTGTGACTCTCTCAGTCCCTGTGTCTCACTCGGTCCCTGTGTCTCTCTCTCGGTCCCTATCTCTCTATCTCGGTCCCTGTCTCTCTCTCTCAGTCACTCTGTTTCTCTCGGTCCCTGTGTCTTTCGCGGTCACTGTCTCTCTCCCTGTCCTGTCTCTCTCTCTCAGTCCCTGTGTCTCTCTCTCTGTCCCTGTCTCTCTCTCGGTCCCTCTGTCTCTCTTGATCCCTGTGTCTCTCTCTCGGTCCCTGTGTCTCACTTGATCTCTGTGTCTCTCTCGGTCCCTGTATCTCTCTCTCACCCCGGTGTCTCTCTCGGTCCTGGTGTCTCGCTTGGTCCCTGTGTCTCTCTCTCAGTCCCTGTGTCTCTCTCTCGGTGCCTGTGTCTCTCTCTCGGTCCCTGTGACTCTCTCAGTCCCTGTGTCTCTCTCGGTCCCTGTGTCTCTCTCTCGGTCCCTCTATGTCTCTCTCGGTCCCTGTGTCTCTCTCTGTCCCTGTGACTCGCTCAGTCCCTGTGTCTCTCACTCGGTCCCTGTGTCTCTCTCTCGGTCCCTGTGTCTCTCTCTCGGTCCCTGTGTCCCTCTTGATCCCTGTGTCTCCCTCTCATCCCTGTGTCTCTCTCGGTCCCTGTGTCTCTCTCAGTCCCTGTCTCTCTCTCTCAGTCCCTGTCTCTCTCTCGTTCCCTGTGTCTCTCTCAGTCCCTGTCTCTCTCTCTCAGTCCCTGTGTCTCTCTCGGTCCCTGTGTCTCTCTCTCGGTCCCTGTGTCTCTCTCTCGGTCCCTGTGTCTCTCTCGGTCCCTCTGTCTCTCTCTCGCTCCCTATCTTTCTCTCTCGGACTATTGTGTCTCTCTCTCGGTCCCTGTGTCTCTCTCGGTCCCTCTGTCTCTCTCTCGCTCCATATCTTTCTCTCTCGGACTATTGTGTCTCTCACTCGGTCCCTGTCTCTCTCTTGGTCCCTGTGTCTCACTCGGTCCCTGTGACTCTCTCGGTACCTGTTTCTCTCTCTAGGTCCCTGTGTCTCTCTCGGTCACAGTGTCTCCCTCGGTCCCTGTGTCTCTCTCTCGGTCCCTGTCTCTCTCTCTCGGTCCCTGTGTATCACTCGGTCCCTGTGTCTCTCTCTCGGTCCCTGTCTCTCTATCTCGGTCCCTGTGTCTCTCTCGGTCCCTGTGTCTCTTTCTCGGTCCCTGTCTCCCTCTCTCGGTCCCTGTGACTCTCTCGGTACCTGTGTCTCTCTCTAGATCCTTGTGTCTCACTCGGTCCCTGTCTCTCTCTCGGTGCCTGTGTCTCACTCGGTCCCTGTGTCTCTCTCGCTCGCACCCTATCTCTCTCCCTCGGTCCCTGTGTCTCACTCGGTCCCTGTGTCTCTCTCCCTCGGTCCCTGTGTCTCTCTCGGTCCCTGTGTCTCTCTATCGGTCCCTGTGTCTCTCACTCGGTCCCTGTGTCTCTCACTCGGTCCCTGTGTCTCGCTCTCTTGGACCCTGTCTCTCTCCCTCGTTCCCTGTGTCTCACTCGGTCCCTGTCTCTCTCTCTCGGTCCCTGTCTCTGTCTCGGTCACTCTGTTTCTCTCGGTCCCTGTGTCTCTCTCTCGGTCCCTGTGTCCCTCTCGGTCCCTGTGTCTCTCTCTCGGTCCCTGTGTCTCTCTCTCGGTCCCTGTGTCCCTCTCGGTCCCTGTGTCTCTCTCTCTCGGTCCCTGTGTCCCTCTCGGTCCCTGTGTCTCTCTCTCGGTCCCTGTGTCTCTCTCTCGGTCCCTGAGTCTCTCTCTTTGTCCCTTTGTCTCTCTCTCGGTCGTTGTGTCTCTCTCTTGCTCCCTGTGTCTTTCTCTCGGTCCCTGTCTCTCTCTTGGTCCCTTTGACTAGCTCAGTCCCTGTGTCGCTCACTCGGTCCCTGTATCTCTCTCTCACCCCTGTGTCTCTCTCTGTCCTGGTGTCTCTCTCTCGGTCCCTGTCTCTCTCTCGGTCCCTGTCTCTCTCTCAGTCCCTGTTTCTCTCTCGGTCCCTGTGTCTCTCTCGGTCCCTGTGTCTCTCTCAGTCCCTGTGTCTCACTGGTCCTTGTGTCTCTCGCTCGGTCCCTGTGTCTCTCTCGGTCCCTGTGTCTCTCTCTCGGTCCCTGTGTCTCTCTCAGTCACTGTCTCTCTCTCAGTCCCTGTGTCTCTCTCGGTCCCTGTGTTTCTCTCCGTCCCTGTGTCTCACTCGGTCCCTGTGTCTCTCTCGGTCCATGTGTCTCACTCGGTCCCTGTGTCTCTCTCGGTCCCTGTGTCTCACTCGGTCCCTGTGTCTCTTTCTCGGTCCCTGTCTCTCTCGGTCCTGGTGTCTCTCTCTTGCCCCCTGTGTCTTTCTCGGTCACTGTGTCTCTCCCTGTCCTGTCTCTCTCTCTCGGTCCCTGTATCTCTCTCTCACCCCGGTGTCTCTCTCAGTCCTGATGTCTCTCTTGGTCCCTGTGTCTCTCTCTCGGTCCCTGTGTCTCTCTCGGTCCCTGTGTCTCTCTCTCGGTCCCTGTGTCTCTCTCGGTCTCTGTGACTCGCTCAGTCCCTGTGACTCTCATTCTGTTCCTGTGTCTCTCTCCCTCGGTCCCTGAGTCTCTCTCGGTCCCTGTGTCTCTCTCTCTCGGTCCCTGTGTCTCTCTCGGTCGCTGTGTCTCACTTGGTCCCTGTGTCTCTCTCGGTACTTGTGTCTCTCTCTCGGTCCCTGTGTTTCTCTCTCGGTCCCTGTGTCTCTCTCTCAATCCCTCTGTCTCTCTCGGTCCCTGTATCTATCTCTCACCCCGTGTCTCTCTCGGTCCTGGTGTCTCTCTTTGTCCCTGTGTCTCTTGCTCGGTGCCTGTGTCTCTCTCTTGCTCCCTGTGTCTTTCTCGGTCCCTGTGTCTCTCTCAGTCCCTGTGTCTCTCTCGGTCCCTGTGTCTCTCTCTCGGTCCCTGTGTCTCTCTCAGTCCCTGTGTCTCTCTCGGTCCCTGTGTCTCTCTCTCGGTCCCTGTGTCTCTCTCAGTCCCTGTGTCTCTGTCGGTCCCGTTCTCTCTCGCGGTCCCTGTGTCTCACTCGGTCCCTGTGTCTCTCTCGGTCCTTGTGTCTCTCTCTCGGTCCCTGTGTCTCTCTCAGTCCCTGTGTCTCTCTCGGTCACTGTCTCTACCTCGGTCCCTGTGTCTCTCTCGGACCCTGTGTCTCTCTCTCTCAGTCCCTGTGTCTCTCTCGGTCCCTGTGACTCGCTCAGTCCCTGTGTTTCTCTCGGTCACTGTCTCTCTCTCGGTCCCTGTGTCTCTCTCGGTCCCTATGTCTCTCTCGTTCCTTGTGTCTCTCTCTCGGTCCCTGTGTCTCTCTCAGTCCCTGTGTCTCTCTCGGTCACTGTCTCTCTCTCGGTCCCTGTGTCTCTCTCGGTCCCTGTGTCTCTCTCCGTCCCGGTGTCTCACTCGGTCCTTGTGTCTCTCTCTCGGTCCTTGTGTCTCTCTCAGTCCCTGTGTCTCTCTCTCGGTCCCTGTGTCTCTCACCGTCCCTGTGTCTCACTCGGTCCCTGTGTTTCTCTCTAGGTCCTTGTGTCTCTCTCAGTCCCTGTGTCTCACTCGGTCCCTGTCATTCTCTCGGTCCCTGTGTCTCACTCGGTCCCTTTGTATCTCTCTCTCTCGGACCCTGTCTGTCGCTCTCGGTCCCTGTGTCTCACTCGGTCCCTGTGTCTCTCTCTCGGTGCCTGTGTCTCTCTCTCGGTCCCTGTGACTCTCGCAGTCCCTGTGTCTCTTTCTCGGTCCCTGTCTCCCTCTCTCGGTCCCTGTGACTCTCTCGGTCCCTGTGTCTCACTCGGTCCCTGTGTCTCTCTCGCTCGCACCCTATCTCTCTCCCTCGGTCCCTGTGTCTCACTCTGTCCCTGTGTCTCTCTCTCGGTCCCTGTCTCTCTCCCTCGGTCCCTGTGTCTCTCTCGGTCCCTGTGTCTCTCTCGGTCCCTGTGTCTCACTCGGTCCCTGTGTCTCTCTCGGTCCCTGTGTCTCTCTCGGTCCCTGTCTCTCTCTCTCGGTCCCTTTGTCTCTCTCGGTCCCTGTGTCTATCTCTCGGTCCCTCTGTATATCTCTCGGTCCCTGTGTCTCTCTCTCGGTCCCTTTGTCTCTCTCGGTCCCTGTGTCTATCTCTCGGTCCCTGTGTCTCTCTCAGTCCCTGTGTCACTCTCTCGGTCCCTGTGTCTCTCTCTCGGTCCCTGTGTCCCTCTCGGTCCCTGTGTCTCTCTCTCGGTCCCTGTGTCTCTCACTCGTTCCCTGTGTCTCTCACTCGGTCCCTGTGCCCCTCTCGGTCCCTGTGTCTCTCTATCGGTCCCTGTGTCTCTCACTCGGTCCCTGTGTCTCTCACTCGGTCCCTGTGTCTCGCTCTCTTGGACCCTGACTCTCTCCGTCGTTCCCTGTGTCTCACTCGGTCCCTGTCTCTCTCTCTCGGTCCCTGTGTCTCTCTCTCGGTCACTCTGTTTCTCTCGGTCCCTGTGTCTCTCTCTCGGTCCCTGTGTCCCTCTCACCCCTGTGTCTCTCACTCCGTCCCAGTGTCTCTCACTCGGTCCCTGTGTCTCTCTCTCGGTCCCTGTGTCTCTCTCTTTGTCCCTGTGTCTTTCTCGGTCCCTGTGTCTCTCTCAGTCCCTGTGACTGTCTCTCTTGGTCCCTGTGTCTCTCTCTCGGTCCCTGTGTCTCTCTCGGTCCCTGTGTCTCTCTCTCGGTCCCTGTGTCTCTCTCTCGGTCCCTGTGTCTCTCTTGGTCCCTGTGTCTCTCTCTCGGTCCCTGTGTCTCCGTTGGTCCGTGTGTCTCACTCGGTCCCTGAGACTCTCTCACCCCTGTGTCTCTCTCGGTCCTGGTGTCTCTCTTGGTCCCTGTATCTCTCTGTCTCAGTCCCTGTGTGTCTCTCTCGGTGCCTGTGTCTCTCCCTCGGTCCCTGTCTCTCTCTCGGTCCCTGTGACTCTCTCAGTCCCTGTGTCTCTCTCGGTCCCTGTGTTTCTCTCTCGATCCCTGTGTCTCTCTCTCGGTCCCAGTGTCTCTCTCTCGGTCCCTTTGTCTCTCTCGGTCCCTGTGTCTATCTCTGGGTCCCTGTGTCTCTCTCAGTCCCTGTGTCACTCTCTCGGTCCCTGTGTCTCTCTCTCGGTCCCTGTGTCCCTCTCGGTCCCTGTGTCTCTCTCTCGTTCCCTGTGTCTCTCACTCATTCCCTGTGTCTCTCACTCGGTCCCTGTGTCTCTCTATCGGTCCCTGTGTCTCTCACTCGGTCCCTGTGTCTCTCACTCGGTCCCTGTCTCTCGCTCTCTTGGACCCTGTCTCTCTCCCTCGTTCCCTGTTTCTCACTCGGTCCCTGTCTCTCTCTCGGTCCCTGTGTCTCTCTCTCGGTCACTCTGTTTCTCTCGGTCCCTGTGTCTCTCTCTCGGTCCCTGTGTCCCTCTCACCCCTGTGTCTCTCACTCCGTCCCAGTGTCTCTCACTCGGTCCCTGTGTCTCGCTCTCTTGGACCCTGTCTCTCTCTCGGTCCCTGTGTCTCTCTCTTTGTCCCTGTGTCTTTCTCGGTCCCTGTGACTCTCTCAGTCCCTGTGACTGTCTCTCGGTCCCTGTGTCTCTCTTGGTCCCTGTGTCTCTCTCTCGGTCCCTGTGTCTCCCGTGGTCCGTGTGTCTCACTCGGTCCCTGTGTATCTCTCTTGGTCCCTGAGACTCTCTCAGTCCCTGTGTCTCTCTCTCGGTCCCTGTGTCTCTCTCGGTCCCTGTGTCTCTCTCTCGGTCCCTGTGACTCGCTCAGTCCCTGTGTCGCTCACTCGGTTCCTGTATCTCACTCTCACCCCTGTGTCTCTCTCGGTCCTGGTGTCTCTCTTGGTCCCTGTGTCTCTCTGTCTCAGTCCCTGTGTCTCTCTCTCGGTGCCTGTGTCTCTCTCTCGGTCCCTGTGACTCTCTCAGTCCCTGTGTCTCTCTCGGTCCCTGTGTTTCTCTCTCGGTCCCTGTGTCTCTCTCGGTCCCTGTGACTCGCTCAGTCCCTGTGTCTCTCTCTCTGTCCCTGTGTCTCTCTCGGTCCCTGTGTCTCACTCGGTCCCTATGTCTCTCTCTCTCAGTCCCTGTCTCTCTCTCGGTCACTGTGTCTCTCTCTCAATCCCTGTGTCTCTCTTGGTCCCTCTGTCTCTCTCGGTCCCTGTATCTATCTCTCACCCCGTGTCTCTCTCGGTCCTGGTGTCTCTCTTTGTCCCTGTGTCTCTTGCTCGGTGCCTGTGTCTCTCTCTTGCTCCCTGTGTCTTTCTCGGTCCCTGTGTCTCTCTCAGTCCCTGTGTCTCTCTCGGTCCCTGTGTCTCTCTCTCGGTCCCTGTGTCTCACTCGGTCCCTGTGTCTCTCTCGGTCCTTGTGTCTCTCTCTCGGTCCCTGTGTCTCTCTCAGTCCCTGTGTCTCTCTCGGTCACTGTCTCTATCTCGGTCCCTGTGTCTCTCTCGGTCCCTGTGTCTCTCTCTCAGTCCCTGTGTCTCTCTCGGTCCCTGTGACTCGCTCAGTCCCTGTGTTTCTCTCGGTCACTGTCTCTCTCTCGGTCCCTGTGTCTCTCTCGGTCCCTATGTCTCTCTCGGTCCTTGTGTCTCTCTCTCGGTCCCTGTGTCTCTCTCAGTCCCTGTGTCTCTCTCGGTCACTGTCTCTCTCTCGGTCCCTGTGTCTCTCTCGGTCCCTGTGTCTCTCTCCGTCCCGGTGTCTCACTCGGTCCTTGTGTCTCTCTCTCGGTCCTTGTGTCTCTCTCAGGCCCTGTGTCTCTCTCGGTCACTGTCTCTCTCTCGGTCCCTGTGTCTCTCTCCGTCCCTGTGTCTCACTCGGTCCCTGTGTTTCTCTCTAGGTCCTTGTGTCTCTCTCAGTCCCTGTGTCTCACTCGGTCCCTGTCACTCTCTCGGTCCCTGTGTCTCACTCGGTCCCTTTGTATCTCTCTCTCTCGGACCCTGTCTGTCTCTCTCGGTCCCTGTGTCTCACTCGGTCCCTGTGTCTCTCTCTCGGTGCCTGTGTCTCTCTCTCGGTCCCTGTGACTCTCTCAGTCCCTGTGTCTCACTCGGTCCCTGTGTCTCTCTCTCGGTCCCTATCTCTCTATCTCGGTCCCTGTCTCTCTCTCTCAGTCACTCTGTTTCTCTCGGTCCCTGTGTCTTTCGCGGTCACTGTCTCTCTCCCTGTCCTGTCTCTCTCTCTCAGTCCCTGTGTCTCTCTCTCTGTCCCTGTCTCTCTCTCGGTCCCTCTGTCTCTCTTGGTCCCTGTGTGTCTCTCTCGGTCCCTGTATCTCTCTCTCACCCCGGTGTCTCTCTCGGTCCTGGTGTCTCGCTTGGTCCCTGTGTCTCTCTCTCAGTCCCTGTGTCTCTCTCTCGGTGCCTGTGTTTCTCTCTCGGTCCCTGTGACTCTCTCAGTCCCTGTGTCTCTCTCGGTCCCTGTGTCTCTCTCTCGGTCCCTCTATGTCTCTCTCGGTCCCTGTGTCTCTCTCTGTCCCTGTGACTCGCTCAGTCCCTGTGTCTCTCACTCGGTCCCTGTGTCTCTCTCTCGGTCCCTGTGTCTCTCTCTCGGTCCCTGTGTCCCTCTCGATCCCTGTGTCTCCCTCTCATCCCTGTGTCTCTCTCGGTCCCTGTGTCTCTCTCAGTCCCTGTCTCTCTCTCTCAGTCCCTGTCTCTCTCTCGTTCCCTGTGTCTCTCTCAGTCCCTGTCTCTCTCTCTCAGTCCCTGTGTCTCTCTCGGTCCCTGTGTCTCTCTCTCGGTCCCTGTGTCTCTCTCTCGGTCCCTGTGTCTCTCTCGGTCCCTCTGTCTCTCTCTCGCTCCCTATCTTTCTCTCTCGGACTATTGTGTCTCTCTCTCGGTCCCTGTGTCTCTCTCGGTCCCTCTGTCTCTCTCTCGCTCCATATCTTTCTCTCTCGGACTATTGTGTCTCTCACTCGGTCCCTGTCTCTCTCTTGGTCCCTGTGTCTCACTCGGTCCCTGTGACTCTCTCGGTACCTGTTTCTCTCTCTAGGTCCCTGTGTCTCTCTCGGTCACAGTGTCTCCCTCGGTCCCTGTGTCTCTCTCTCGGTCCCTGTCTCTCTCTCTCGGTCCCTGTGTATCACTCGGTCCCTGTGTCTCTCTCTCGGTCCCTGTCTCTCTATCTCGGTCCCTGTGTCTCTCTCGGTCCCTGTGTCTCTTTCTCAGTCCCTGTCTCCCTCTCTCGGTCCCTGTGACTCTCTCGGTACCTGTGTCTCTCTCTAGATCCTTGTGTCTCACTCGGTCCCTGTCTCTCTCTCGGTGCCTGTGTCTCACTCGGTCCCTGTGTCTCTCTCGCTCGCACCCTATCTCTCTCCCTCGGTCCCTGTGTCTCACTCGGTCCCTGTGTCTCTCTCCCTCGGTCCCTGTGCCCCTCTCGGTCCCTGTGTCTCTCTATCGGTCCCTGTGTCTCTCACTCGGTCCCTGTGTCTCTCACTCGGTCCCTGTGTCTCGCTCTCTTGGACCCTGTCTCTCTCCCTCGTTCCCTGTGTCTCACTCGGTCCCTGTCTCTCTCTCTCGGTCCCTGTCTCTGTCTCGGTCACTCTGTTTCTCTCGGTCCCTGTGTCTCTCTCTCGGTCCCTGTGTCCCTCTCGGTCCCTGTGTCTCTCTCTCGGTCCCTGTGTCTCTCTCTCGGTCCCTGTGTCCCTCTCGGTCCCTGTGTCTCTCTCTCTCGGTCCCTGTGTCCCTCTCGGTCCCTGTGTCTCTCTCTCGGTCCCTGTGTCTCTCTCTCGGTCCCTGAGTCTCTCTCTTTGTCCCTTTGTCTCTCTCTCGGTCGTTGTGTCTCTCTCTTGCTCCCTGTGTCTTTCTCTCGGTCCCTGTCTCTCTCTTGGTCCCTTTGACTAGCTCAGTCCCTGTGTCGCTCACTCGGTCCCTGTATCTCTCTCTCACCCCTGTGTCTCTCTCGGTCCTGGTGTCTCTCTCTCGGTCCCTGTCTCTCTCTCGGTCCCTGTCTCTCTCTCAGTCCCTGTTTCTCTCTCGGTCCCTGTGTCTCTCTCGGTCCCTGTATGTCTCTTTCGGTCCCTGTGTCTCTCTCGGTCCCTGTGACTCGCTCAGTCCCTGTGTCGCTCACTCGGTCCCTGTGTCTCTCTCTCGGTCCCTGTGTCTCTCTCTTGCTCCCTGTGTCTCTCTTGGTCCCTGTGTCTCTCTCTCGGTCCCTGTGTCTCCCTCGGTCCATGTGTCTCACTCGGTCCCTGTGTCTCTCTCGGTCCTTGTGTCTCTCTCTCGGTCCCTGTGTCTCTCTCAGTCCCTGTGTCTCTCTCTCGGTCCCTGTGTTTCTCTCGGTCCCTGTGTCTCTCTCGGTCCCTGTGTCTCTCTCAGTCCCTGTGTCTCTCTGGTCCTTGTGTCTCTCTCTCGGTCCCTGTGTCTCTCTCTCGGTCCCTGTGTCTCTCTCGGTCCCTCTGTCTCTCTCTCGCTCCCTATCTTTCTCTCTCGGACTATTGTGTCTCTCTCTCGGTCCCTGTGTCTCTCTCGGTCCCTCTGTCTCTCTCTCGCTCCATATCTTTCTCTCTCGGACTATTGTGTCTCTCACTCGGTCCCTGTCTCTCTCTTGGTCCCTGTGTCTCACTCGGTCCCTGTGACTCTCTCGGTACCTGTTTCTCTCTCTAGGTCCCTGTGTCTCTCTCGGTCACAGTGTCTCCCTCGGTCCCTGTGTCTCTCTCTCGGTCCCTGTCTCTCTCTCTCGGTCCCTGTGTATCACTCGGTCCCTGTGTCTCTCTCTCGGTCCCTGTCTCTCTATCTCGGTCCCTGTGTCTCTCTCGGTCCCTGTGTCTCTTTCTCGGTCCCTGTCTCCCTCTCTCGGTCCCTGTGACTCTCTCGGTACCTGTGTCTCTCTCTAGATCCTTGTGTCTCACTCGGTCCCTGTCTCTCTCTCGGTGCCTGTGTCTCACTCGGTCCCTGTGTCTCTCTCGCTCGCACCCTATCTCTCTCCCTCGGTCCCTGTGTCTCACTCGGTCCCTGTGTCTCTCTCCCTCGGTCCCTGTGCCCCTCTCGGTCCCTGTGTCTCTCTATCGGTCCCTGTGTCTCTCACTCGGTCCCTGTGTCTCTCACTCGGTCCCTGTGTCTCGCTCTCTTGGACCCTGTCTCTCTCCCTCGTTCCCTGTGTCTCACTCGGTCCCTGTCTCTCTCTCTCGGTCCCTGTCTCTGTCTCGGTCACTCTGTTTCTCTCGGTCCCTGTGTCTCTCTCTCGGTCCCTGTGTCCCTCTCGGTCCCTGTGTCTCTCTCTCGGTCCCTGTGTCTCTCTCTCGGTCCCTGTGTCCCTCTCGGTCCCTGTGTCTCTCTCTCTCGGTCCCTGTGTCCCTCTCGGTCCCTGTGTCTCTCTCTCGGTCCCTGTGTCTCTCTCTCGGTCCCTGAGTCTCTCTCTTTGTCCCTTTGTCTCTCTCTCGGTCGTTGTGTCTCTCTCTTGCTCCCTGTGTCTTTCTCTCGGTCCCTGTCTCTCTCTTGGTCCCTTTGACTAGCTCAGTCCCTGTGTCGCTCACTCGGTCCCTGTATCTCTCTCTCACCCCTGTGTCTCTCTCGGTCCTGGTGTCTCTCTCTCGGTCCCTGTCTCTCTCTCGGTCCCTGTCTCTCTCTCAGTCCCTGTTTCTCTCTCGGTCCCTGTGTCTCTCTCGGTCCCTGTATGTCTCTTTCGGTCCCTGTGTCTCTCTCGGTCCCTGTGACTCGCTCAGTCCCTGTGTCGCTCACTCGGTCCCTGTGTCTCTCTCTCGGTCCCTGTGTCTCTCTCTTGCTCCCTGTGTCTCTCTTGGTCCCTGTGTCTCTCTCTCGGTCCCTGTGTCTCCCTCGGTCCATGTGTCTCACTCGGTCCCTGTGTCTCTCTCGGTCCTTGTGTCTCTCTCTCGGTCCCTGTGTCTCTCTCAGTCCCTGTGTCTCTCTCTCGGTCCCTGTGTTTCTCTCGGTCCCTGTGTCTCTCTCGGTCCCTGTGTCTCTCTCAGTCCTGTGTCTCTCTGGTCCTTGTGTCTCTCTCTCGGTCCCTGTGTCTCTCTCGGTCCTGTGTCTCTCTCAGTCCCTGTGTCTCACTGGTCCTTGTGTCTCTCGCTCGGTCCCTGTGTCTCTCTCGGTCCCTGTGTCTCTCTCTCGGTCCCTGTGTCTCTCTCAGTCACTGTCTCTCTCTCAGTCCCTGTGTCTCTCTCGGTCCCTGTGTTTCTCTCCGTCCCTGTGTCTCACTCGTCCCTGTGTCTCTCTCGGTCCATGTGTCTCACTCGGTCCCTGTGTCTCTCTCGGTCCCTGTGTCTCACTCGGTCCCTGTGTCTCTTTCTCGGTCCCTGTCTCTCTCGGTCCTGGTGTCTCTCTCTTGCCCCCTGTGTCTTTCTCGGTCACTGTGTCTCTCCCTGTCCTGTCTCTCTCTCTCGGTCCCTGTATCTCTCTCTCACCCCGGTGTCTCTCTCAGTCCTGATGTCTCTCTTGGTCCCTGTTGTCTCTCTCTCGGTCCTCTGTGTCTCTCTCGGTCCCTGTGTCTCTCTCTCGGTCCCTGTGTCTCTCTCGGTCTCTGTGACTCGCTCAGTCCCTGTGACTCTCATTCTGTTCTGTGTCTCTCTCCCTCGGTCCCTGAGTCTCTCTCGGTCCCTGTGTCTCTCTCTCTCGTCCCTGTGTCTCTCTCGGTCGCTGTGTCTCACTTGGTCCCTGTGTCTCTCTCGGTCCTTGTGTCTCTCTCTCGGTCCCTGTGTTTCTCTCTCGGTCCCTGTGTCTCTCTCTCAATCCCTCTGTCTCTCTCGGTCCCTGTATCTATCTCTCACCCCGTGTCTCTCTCGGTCCTGGTGTCTCTCTTTGTCCCTGTGTCTCTTGCTCGGTGCCTGTGTCTCTCATCTTGCTCCCTGTGTCTTTCTCGGTCCCTGTGTCTCTCTCAGTCCCTGTGTCTCTCTCGGTCCCTGTGTCTCTCTCTCGGTCCCTGTGTCTCTCTCAGTCCTGGTGTCTCTCTCGGTCCCTGTGTCTCTCTCTCGGTCCCTGTGTCTCTCTCAGTCCCTGTGTCTCTGTCGGTCCCTGTCTCTCTCTCGGTCCCTGTGTCTCACTCGGTCCCTGTGTCTCTCTCGGTCCTTGTGTCCTCTCTCTCGGTCCCTGTGTCTCTCTCAGTCCCTGTGTCTCTCTCGGTCACTGTCTCTACCTCGGTCCCTGTGTCTCTCTCGACCCTGTGTCTCTCTCTCTCAGTCCCTGTGTCTCTCTCGTCCTGTGACTCGCTCAGTCCCTGTGTTTCTCTCGGTCACTGTCTCTCTCTCGGTCCCTGTGTCTCTCTCGGTCCCTATGTCTCTCTCGTTCCTTGTGTCTCTCTCTCGGTCCCTGTGTCTCTCTCAGTCCCTGTGTCTCTCTCGGTCACTGTCTCTCTCTCGGTCCCTGTGTCTCTCTCGGTCCCTGTGTCTCTCTCCGTCCCGGTGTCTCACTCGGTCCTTGTGTCTCTCTCTCGGTCCTTGTGTCTCTCTCAGTCCCTGTGTCTCTCTCTCGGTCCCTGTGTCTCTCACCGTCCCTGTGTCTCACTCGGTCCCTGTGTTTCTCTCTAGGTCCTTGTGTCTCTCTCAGTCCCTGTGTCTCACTCGGTCCCTGTCATTCTCTCGGTCCCTGTGTCTCACTCGGTCCCTTTGAATCTCTCTCTCTCGGACCCTGTCTGTCGCTCTCGGTCCCTGTGTCTCACTCGGTCCCTGTGTCTCTCTCTCGGTGCCTGTGTCTCTCTCTCGTCCCTGTGACTCTCGCAGTCCCTGTGTCTCTTTCTCGGTCCCTGTCTCCCTCTCTCGGTCCCTGTGACTCTCTCGGTCCCTGTGTCTCACTCGGTCCCTGTGTCTCTCTCGCTCGCACCCTATCTCTCTCCCTCGGTCCCTGTGTCTCACTCTGTCCCTGTGTCTCTCTCTCGGTCCCTGTCTCTCTCCCTCGGTCCCTGTGTCTCTCTCGGTCCCTGTGTCTCTCTCGGTCCCTGTGTCTCACTCGGTCCCTGTGTCTCTCTCGGTCCCTGTGTCTCTCTCGGTCCCTGTCTCTCTCTCTCGGTCCTTTGTCTCTCTCGGTCCCTGTGTCTATCTCTCGGTCCCTCTGTATATCTCTCGGTCCCTGTGTCTCTCTCTCGGTCCCTTTGTCTCTCTCGGTCCCTGTGTCTATCTCTCGGTCCCTGTGTCTCTCTCAGTCCCTGTGTCACTCTCTCGGTCCCTGTGTCTCTCTCTCGGTCCCTGTGTCCCTCTCGGTCCCTGTGTCTCTCTCTCGGTCCCTGTGTCTCTCACTCGTTCCCTGTGTCTCTCACTAGGTCCCTGTGCCCCTCTCGGTCCCTGTGTCTCTCTATCGGTCCCTGTGTCTCTCACCCGGTCCCTGTGTCTCTCACTCGGTCCCTGTGTCTCGCTCTCTTGGACCTGACTCTCTCGTCGTCGTTCCCTGTGTCCCTCTCGGTCCCTGTGTCTCTCTCTCGGTCCCTGTGTCTCTCTCTCGGTCCCTGTGTCCCTCTCGGTCCCTGTGTCTCTCTCTCTCGGTCCCTGTGTCCCTCTCGGTCCCTGTGTCTCTCTCTTCTGTCCCTGTGTCTCTCTCTCGGTCCCTGAGTCTCTCTCTTTGTCCCTTTGTCTCTCTCTCGGTCGTTGTGTCTCTCTCTTGCTCCCTGTGTCTTTCTCTCGGTCCCTGTCTCTCTCTTGGTCCCTTTGACTAGCTCAGTCCCTGTGTCGCTCACTCGGTCCCTGTATCTCTCTCTCACCCCTGTGTCTCTCTCGGTCCTGGTGTCTCTCTCTCGGTCCCTGTCTCTCTCTCGGTCCCTGTCTCTCTCTCAGTCCCTGTTTCTCTCTCGGTCCTGTGTCTCTCTCGGTCCCTGTATGTCTCTTTCGGTCCCTGTGTCTCTCTCGGTCCCTGTGACTCGCTCAGTCCCTGTGTCGCTCACTCGGTCCCTGTGTCTCTCTCTCGGTCCCCTGTGTCTCTCTCTTGCTCCCTGTGTCTCTCTTGGTCCTGTGTCTCTCTCTCGGTCCCTGTGTCTCCCTCGGTCCATGTGTCTCACTCGGTCCCTGTGTCTCTCTCGGTCCTTGTGTCTCTCTCTCGGTCCTGTGTCTCTCTCAGTCCTGTGTCTCTCTCTCGGTCCCTGTGTTTCTCTCGGTCCCTGTGTCTCTCTCGGTCCCTGTGTCTCTCTCAGTCCCTGTGTCTCTCTGGTCCTTGTGTCTCTCTCTCGGTCCCTGTGTCTCTCTCTCGGTCCCTGTGTCTCTCTCGGTCCCTCTGTCTCTCTCTCGCTCCCTATCTTTCTCTCTCGACTATTGTGTCTCTCTCTCGGTCCCTGTGTCTCTCTCGGCCCCTCTGTCTCTCTCTCGCTCCATATCTTTCTCTCTCGGACTATTGTGTCCTCTCACTCGGTCCCTGTCTCTCTCTTGGTCCCTGTGTCTCACTCGGTCCCTGTGACTCTCTCGGTACCTGTTTCTCTCTCTAGGTCCCTGTGTCTCTCTCGGTCACAGTGTCTCCCTCGGTCCCTGTGTCTCTCTCTCGGTCCCTGTCTCTCTCTCTCGGTCCCTGTGTATCACTCGGTCCCTGTGTCTCTCTCTCGGTCCCTGTCTCTCTATCTCGGTCCCTGTGTCTCTCTCGGTCCCTGTGTCTCTTTCTCGGTCCCTGTCTCCCTCTCTCGGTCCCTGTGACTCTCTCGGTACCTGTGTCTCTCTCTAGATCCTTGTGTCTCACTCGGTCCCTGTCTCTCTCTCGGTGCCTGTGTCTCACTCGGTCCCTGTGTCTCTCTCGCTCGCACCCTATCTCTCTCCCTCGGTCCCTGTGTCTCACTCGTCCCTGTGTCTCTCTCCCTCGGTCCCTGTGCCCCTCTCGGTCCCTGTGTCTCTCTATCGGTCCCTGTGTCTCTCACTCGGTCCCTGTGTCTCTCACTCGGTCCCTGTGTCTCGCTCTCTTGGACCCTGTCTCTCTCCCTCGTTCCCTGTGTCTCACTCGGTCCCTGTCCTCTCTCTCTCGGTCCCTGTCTCTGTCTCGGTCACTCTGTTTCTCTCGGTCCCTGTGTCTCTCTCTCGGTCCCTGTGTCCCTCTCGGTCCCTGTGTCTCTCTCTCGGTCCCTGTGTCTCTCTCTCGGTCCCTGTGTCCCTCTCGGTCCCTGTGTCCCTCTCGGTCCCTGTGTCTCTCTCTCGGTCCCTGTGTCTCTCTCTCGGTCCTGAGTCTCTCTCTTTGTCCCTTTGTCTCTCTCTCGGTCGTTGTGTCTCTCTCTTGCTCCCTGTGTCTTTCTCTCGGTCCCTGTCTCTCTCTTGGTCCCTTTGACTAGCTCAGTCCCTGTGTCGCTCACACTGGGTCCCTGTATCTCTCTCTCACCCCTGTGTCTCTCTCGGTCCTGGTGTCTCTCTCTCGGTCCCTGTCTCTCTCTCGGTCCCTGTCTCTCTCTCAGTCCCTGTTTCTCTCTCGGTCCCTGTGTCTCTCTCGGTCCCTGTATGTCTCTTTCGGTCCCTGTGTCTCTCTCGGTCCCTGTGACTCGCTCAGTCCCTGTGTCGCTCACTCGGTCCCTGTGTCTCTCTCTCGGTCCCTGTGTCTCTCTCTTGCTCCTGTGTCTCTCTTGGTCCCTGTGTCTCTCTCTCGGTCCCTGTGTCTCCCTCGGTCCATGTGTCCTCACTCGGTCCCTGTGTCTCTCTCGGTCCTTGTGTCTCTCTCTCGGTCCCTGTGTCTCTCTCAGTCCCTGTGTCTCTCTCTCGGTCCCTGTGTTTCTCTCGGTCCCTGTGTCTCTCTCGGTCCCTGTGTCTCTCTCAGTCCCTGTGTCTCTCTGGTCCTTGTGTCTCTCTCTCGGTCCCTGTGTCTCTCTCGGTCCCTGTGTCTCTCTCAGTCCCTGTGTCTCACTGGTCCTTGTGTCTCTCGCTCGGTCCCTGTGTCTCTCTCGGTCCCTGTGTCTCTCTCTCGGTCCCTGTGTCTCTCTCAGTCACTGTCTCTCTCTCAGTCCCTGTGTCTCTCTCGGTCCCTGTGTTTTCTCTCGTCCCTGTGTCTCACTCGGTCCCTGTGTCTCTCTCGGTCCATGTGTCTCACTCGGTCCCTGTGTCTCTCTCGGTCCCTGTGTCTCACTCGGTCCCCTGTGTCTCTTTCTCGGTCCCTGTCTCTCTCGGTCCTGGTGTCTCTCTCTTGCCCCCTGTGTCTTTCTCGGTCACTGTGTCTCTCCCTGTCCTGTCTCTCTCTCTCGGTCCCTGTATCTCTCTCTCACCCCGGTGTACACAGTGAGCACGTGA